>CM040630.1:1896036-1930883 GCA_022818045.1 Neotoxoptera formosana
ATTTAATTGTTACCACGTAACAATTTGTTATTAATTAATAATAACATAGACCATATAAAGCCCATCAAATGATATTTAGAATTTTTAGGAATGTCATTCCCCAATGTTGACCTCATATTTTAATAAAAAAGCAAAAGCTCGAGTTAATTTTGTAGAATGATCAATCGTCGATGAATTATTGTCGGATAATATAAACTTTGCTCTTATATCCTAATTAACTGTCTGTAATGAACCTTTTAACGAACTATACACATTTCTTAAAGACTTTATAGGTATTTTTTCATATGATTTTCGAAAATCACATTTTATACCAACTTTTTTTTTATTTACATAGTATTCATAGTATTCCTAGTATTCATCAATCATGGCGGCCCAGTGCCGGGTTAATGGGGGACAAAGGGGGCAGTTGCCCCCGGTGGCAATTTTTTAGGGGCGGCAATTTCTTAACAGTGAAAACGAAAGTTTTGTAGTTTTCAAATGTATTTTAATTTTTAGGAAGAATTATTATTTATTGAAAAATGTGTATAACAAATAATAACAGTAATGTTATATTATATATTTATATCGCCTATCACAGAATTATCACGTGAGTGAGCGTTCAGCGTATTATTAGTAAAATAGAAAGACCATATTATTATTATAGCGCTCGGAGTGCTCGGACCGACGCATTTCTATTTTCGTTCGCATTATTTTCGAGTATAAATATTGTAACCAATATGTTTACAGCAGTAAACATAATTGTGTTTGTTTTATACCCGTATGCCTATATTATAATTTATAACCATCAGATTATTCAATTTTATATTAATAGTTTCAAATAATTTATTTGTACACTACCAATCAACTGTTTTTATTATACTATCGTCTGTTCGTCTTTCGAGTCTCGTAGTAGTAGAACGTACTCGTAGTCTCGTCAACTGTCTAGTCAATATGACGAAAAACAAACGGGATTAATATTTCTTAACAGCATTTTTCAAATATCAATATGAGTGGAAAGCGCATAAAGTTAAGTGGTTTAAAGAAGAAAAATTATCTATGCACAGTTTACTTGAAGCATTAACAACTTCAAAATTAAACGATTCATTTCCTAATATGGAAATAGCTTTAAAACTTTTTGTATCCATACCATGCTCAAACGCTAGCGGAGAGAGATCATTCTCAGTTTTAAAGAGAGTGAAGAACTACCAAAGAACATCATTATCTAATGAAAATATGTCATCGTTGGCTCTCATGTCTATTGAGAATTGTGTCCTACAAAGTATGGATTGGAATGATTTTATTAATGAATTCGCTGCACGAAAAGCTGGAAAAAAGTTGTAAATTTCAATTTGTGTTTAAATGTTTTTACTTAGTACTAATAGTTCTATGTGTATTAAAACTACCGATTTTATGATATGCATTTATATAAAATTATAAATTAAACAATTTTAAAAATGTTATTATGTATGTTATTTTTTTTATGATGAGTACAGGTTTGTAAAGGGCGGCATTTTAAAATCTGCCCCCAGGCGGCATATTCGTTAACCCGGCATTCATGCCATAGATGTTATAGTTAAATCGTTTTCGATTTCAAGCATTATTTGTACTCCTTAATAGGTGTATTATATACCTAGTATTCTCTATAAATGATAATATAATAAACTATAATAAAGTATAATCATAGTCGTCATCGACCATTTCGATTTTCGATCAATTAAACATTACTTTGGCATAAATAAATGAAATTATAATGGTATTCAGTATTGACAAAATTATCAAAATTCAATAGCTTGATAGATCATATTATCATAAAACGACAAAATATTACATTATAGTGCATCCTAGTATCTTATATTATGTAAGCAAAAACAAGAAAAAAGCCAATAATGAGAGGGGATCTGACCCCAACGCCATCCCCCTTGTGTACTCCACAGTAATTGACATTTGAACAACAAAATTAATACACTTAATTGAAATTTAAATGTAAATCTCCATTACGACTAGTATTATAGAAGTCGGCCTTCGTGCGAATGTTGGCGTGCTCTGGTGATCGACTCTGAACTACCAAACTGCCGCGGTTTTTTTGCAATGAAAGATAAGGGAGCGGCATCGCCTTATCATCTCTAAACATCGTGGTTTACTCATTTACTGTAATTATAATATTTTAGTCTGTTGGACTTAGGTTATTATTTAATTTTTTCAAAACGTCAAACTTCGACGACACGGCGTGTTAGTTATTGTACGTACGTATTTACGTAATTACATGTCTTTGCGTCGTTGTAACGTTTAAGACTAAACGGGTTTTACTTTTTGTCCGTAAAGTATAATACTGAAAGAAATTGAATCGGTTCCGTGTGTGAAATGGATACAAACAACAAAGCATCCGTATGTATATGATTGAAATATGGTTTTTTAAACTTGAAATTAATTAACTGTTTATGTTATTATAACATGTATGTAGACGTCACGCGACAAATCCGATTCGTCAGACGATGATGATGAACATCATAAAAACTTATCAGTCGAACAGTTATGTCATAAAATAAAGACATGTAGTAATTTATTTTTTGAAAACGTAAGTATTGTAACTATAAATGTATTATTGAACGTAAACATTTGCCTTTGTAGTGTACCAGCCTTTAGATACTCAAAGGCAGGAGCCGTTGATGGTGGAGTTATAAAATGAGTTGAACACAAGTGTAATTTTGTACTTAGATATTTTATTAAAATGTTAACTGTTAGAATAATTTTGTGTTCTGGCAGAGAGTCCACTGGCGTGAAGGTGCTCGCTATTACTCTGGTCAGACACGTCTGAATGGGAGCCGTTTTGGACCCCTTATATAATATATGGTCTACTCCTATTACCTATGTCATTCCCATGAGATAGTGGATAGTGGATACCCCCTTGTTTTTGTGTGTGTATATACAGATTCCAGGAAATGCCATCGACCCATGCGCGGATAGTCGGCCTGCGATAGCCCGCGTTTGACTAATACGTAGTTTCGGTTTTTTATGATAATCCTTTATACCATGTTTATGTTGTCATTTTGTACTTGTTATTACTAGTCGGAGATTTCGGCCCCTATATTATATTACACTAATACCTTTACCCGGCTGTCTATATCCATGTGGTCCTGAGTGTTTGTTCTTAGAATTTAGAACTTGCCTGTTCAAGGTACTTTCATGCCACTCACTCATGATTTCACTGTCATTTACTCTTCATCCATGATTTATTCTATCTTCGGGGCATCAGTGTGTAATTCTATATACATTAGAGATTAGAGTGTGTTAACCCTACACTGTTCCCCCTACCCTTGTTGTACCTTCTACTTTTATGAGTTATGTAGCGTCCAGGTATGTAACACCTTTAAGGGCTTGAGAAAACAATTTAAACAAAAATTGGCGTTCATCAGTTAGTACATCATTTTTAAAATTGTAGTATTTACTTGGCATCCATGGTTTTTTTACTACTTCAATTTTTTTATCATCAAGTATTTAAAAATAATTTTCTGTAAAATTCCCTACATCTTTCTCGTTGTTTTCAAAGATATTAGTGGCATTGTTTTTTCTGCATCAATTAATCTGAATGAGCATGCTAACTGTAAACAAAAAGTTCAAAATTAATTATTTATAAAGTAAATAAATAAACTATAAAGTATATGAAATATCAGTTTAATATTTAACTATAAATATTTATATTATTAACTTTGAATTGAATAATTCAGACATTAAATGCAATACAAAATGTCAGTCAAAAATGATAGTGTAAACTCAAATTTAATCTCGCATTCATAATATCTATGTTTTATCATCTTAAATATATTGCTAATTAAAAAAAAAACTGTAATATTTATATAATTTTTATCTTACCTCTGCAATATTATCTTTTATTGCTACCAATTGTTGAGATTCCGGATCATCTTTATCTTCCTTAGGATTAAAACGTTTTATATAATACAATTTAAATTACAAAATTCAAAATAAAGATAATTAGCAAAATTAAATCTATATAACTGCTTTGGTGAATTTTTAAATTATAAGGATTCATAATTTATATTGATTACTTGATAATTAGGTACTTGCTTACATAATGGTTAATAAAAATTGGTTATTAATTTTAGTATAAAATAATTAATTGTTTGGAAAAATCAGCATATTAGAAGTACATTTTATGGGTACATTAGTTTCATTTTTAATATTATATCCAAGTAGAGCTTTAGAGTTTCAAGAAATTTATTTTTGGTTGTTGTAGTGGATAGCTATTTTTACTAGATCATCACTAGGTAGTTAATTTTAAAATTTTAATTTAAATTTTCACCATTAAATCTAATTGTTTTAAAATGCAATTGAAGTATGAATATAAGTATATAACAATACAATTTAGTTGAATAAACAATTTATATTTTGTACCTACATAGTAAAAATGAATCCAGGTTATTCAGACTACTGACTAATCTACTAATCAGAATACAAGTTGTGTTACATCTACTTACATAATAATATACACTAACTACAAATTAAAGTAAATATTAATAACTTTAGTACTAACTAGTAAGTACTTATAAGTTATAATATATTGTCCATTGCCTATATAAATTTATCTAGAAAACTTACGTTTCTATCTTGTTCTTGTGTCTTTGTTTTTTTGTTGAAGAAATTTGTAATTTTTATTAAATGTTATTTATTAGACATATTTTCTAGTTATGTTCGGCTTCAAAAGTCATAACTCGTAATAATAAAATAATACCAAAGTCCACAATATTACATATCATGATTATTTAAATGTGATAATGTGATGTCAGCATGAGTAAAATTTAAAACCCAAATGTACAATAATAATTATACTATCATAATATTTTATTTATATACAGGGTGTAACAGAAAGATATGACATAAAATAACTTGTAATCTAATCAATATTTTTAATTTTTTTTTTTTCATATAATTTATAGACGTTTGTATTTTATGTACCATAAGCACTTTTTTATTTTTATTTTTTTGTACAGAAAATAAGAAAATTTAAATTTTTTTGAAAAAAATCAAAATAGCCAATTTATAAACATAATGAAAAAAATTGTTTTAGCGTTTACAATTTTTAATTTGAGTAATCCGTTTGCGACTTATGAAAGTTTAAATAATCGTTCAATTTTCTGCTATACAGTATACACCAATTTATTATTATAATGAGTTGCTCGAACATACCCATAATAAATAATAATGTACCAAAGATAATATCATTAGTCACCAAAATAAATGTATTAATAGACGTGTGGTTAGACGCAACTGTACCCAGTACTAAGGTGCGAAAGACGACTATTTCTCAGAAATAGGTATTTAATATTTACTATATTATAATCGTGGGCATATATAAATTATAAATTAACAAATAGGGAATTTTTATATTTCATTATTTATTTGAAAAATTCATATTATTAAAATTCTTCATTTTTTTATTAAAATGCCTCCCTCCTCTGGGCGGATGCCTGGGAAGAGCTAAATAATTATAATCACTACCTCAGTGACATAATTTTATATTTTTCTAGAGGTGTCGCACTTTGTAAATTATAACATAAGACTGCTTAACCTTATTGAAAAATCGATAAATTTTAAATAAGTACCTTCTGCTATAGAAGTTTTTTGGAAATTTTGATGAGGTACTCTTTCATTTAAAGTGCAATAATCTACTATTAATCATTTTGCTCCCTCCGTTTTGGGAACTAGAAACGTGGGGTCGCGGGATTAGCATAAGTCGAATTAGACGGTACTATTATTTCTGCATCTATTAATGTTTATTTGCTGTGGTATTTCAGTTTGTTCTTTAATAGATAGTCTGTAAGGTGGGAGGCTTATTAGATCCTCATTAGTTGTAGGTATTGGAATATCTCCTATGTCCTTAGTTCCTATATCAGTTGAATTTTTTGCAAAACAATCATGATTTTTATTGATTAGATTTTGTAGCAATAGTTTTTCTTTAAATTTTAACGTAGGATTTATGTCTACATTAACGTTTTTTATTTTAATTTCATTAAGGTGTATTATTTTACTAATTTTTAATACCAGTTCAGCATTGGTTGTAGGTGTGTGGAAATCTGCCATCTGTGGCACATTGGTCACCGGTGTGATCATATTACTTTCTGGGTATGTTTTAATTTTATTTATTATTCCCGGGTGTTGGTTATTAATTTTTATATTGTCACTATCATACTGAAAGTGTTGGGTATAGTTTTTATTAAAATTCCCAGGTCTCCAGTGATTATTATTATCATGATAAATTGCTACAGTTGGTCGCTTATATTTTTTATAGTATAAGTAATTTGGATTTTTATTTTCATTTGGCTCTATAATAATTAGTAGGTTTAGATTTTAATGGCCACAAACCTCAGCTAAATCTTCATCTACTAATTGATATCCTAAATATATCTTGATATCTAGTATTGTTAGTAATGGTAAGTAAATATTGGTTTTGTAAATACTAGTGTTGAAACAACTGTATATACCTTAATTATTTTTGATTCTGGCTTCATCACTGGCCACCAGCGTGTTGCCAATTGTCATGATTATTTTATAATCCAATTTAATTATGTTATCTATATGTCTCAAACAAAATTATATTTTTTTATTATATATTCATGAGTGATTTTATTCTACTAACTTTTAATTTATTTCAATGTCATGAAACTAGTGACTATTATTTTTTCCACATATTAATTCCTAACCAATTATTTAAGAAAAAATAAAAAAATAAAAAGGAAATAAACATGGGACCAAGGTACACTCCCCTACCTATTATTAATACATCTGTTGTTATTTTGCTATAATCCTAAACTCTTTTATACATTTAATATAATATATCGGTTTAGCTCCTTAGAATTCCGTAGCCTGTAACGATGCTCTTATAATAATTATTCTTCCTTCTTAACATTGTACAGCATAATATTTGTGTTCAGCAGAACCCAAATAGTATTATAATTTTTAATGGGCATCAAAGTAAATAAACCTAATAATAAATGCTATGGTAAGAATATTATGTGTTCTGTCATATTTTTTTTTGTTATTTTAATTTTTAAGTGAGTTGAGCATTTTAAAATTCAAATATTATAGTATTAATTTATTATAACTTGTTTTCTAATCAAAAATATACAAAATAATGTAAGAACATACATAATATTCTTACCTTTAATTTTGATGGTAAGACTTACCGGTTAATTATAACATTAAAATCACAATACAAAAATGATTCTACTAATTTGCTATGTTGTATGTTTGTAAGGTGTTTACACATAGGGACATCACATCCACCTAGGAACTAATAATTAAAAGATTTATTAAACATTACATTTTTTTCAAAATAAATGTTTCCAACGTATTTGATATTGATATGATCGAGTGTTTCTATTCTTGGTTGGGGAAAAAAAAAGCTCAATCTTTGATGGTGATAATGATGTAAACTCGGTAAAAACTTACAGATTGTGTTAATTAAACCTAAACTGTATTAATCTACTAAAATTGTATTTATATGTTAGTTCCAAGAGATAAGTGATTATCTTGAAGCCACAGCTAAAGTTTTTTTTTTTTTTTTAAATTTTTTATTATTTGAAAAACACAAATTTACAAAGTATTTAGCAATAATAATAAAAAATTACCTACACCTTTAAGCTAAGCTTGTGGTGGTGCAGGGAGTGACAATAAACAACATTTTATAGTTTTTTAAATCGAAGAACATATCAAAAAAAAAATAATCATAATAACAAACATTGTATTATAAACATACAAAAATACTCTACATTAATATTGAACTTAAAATTAACAAAGACTTAGTTGACTAAATATAACATCGTTTATAGATTTTTTAATGTTAATTGAATCGTTAAAAATATTTTTTTTTATATCAATCGACAGCGAGTTAAATATGACAGGACCCAGATAATTTATAAATTTTTGACCAAAACTTGTATTTGTGAATAACACTTTAATATTATATAATCTATCTTCCCCTATTGGCTTGTTATTCTGTTTGATAAAAAAAAAGCTAGATTTTTTATAAACAAACATTATAGCAGTTTTTTTGTACAGTAATTCGATTGGAAGCACATTAAACTCTCTATAGTTAGAAAAGGAAGACCCAATGAGATTTTCCTTTCTCAAACATATACGAACTATACTGTTTTGTTGTACCCTTAATGGTTGTAGAACATTTTTAGATGCACCACCCCAAATTACCATACCATATTATAATATAGATTGGTATAAAGAAAAATAAACTATCCTCATAGTATGCGAAGAAATTAAATATTTTAATTTATGAAATTTAAACATTAAATAACGCAATTTTACTAACAAACTATTTATATGAAAATTCCATTTTAGGTTACAGTCGAATATTAATCCTAAATATTTTATTCTATTCACTAAATTGATTTTTGGGCAGTTACAAGTCGATGCATTTAAACATTCATGAAAAATAAATTCATCAAAAGGTGGTAAAATATTTTGTATTGAAAAAACCATAAACATAGTTTTGTTAAAATTCAAGGACAGTTTTTTGGTATTTAACCACTTAATTACTTTCTTAAAATTTATTTCCGTTTTTTGTCTTAGATTTTCCTAATTTGACCCTGATACTAACAAACAGGTATCATCTGCATATACGACTATTTTACCATCGACATTCATATCACATAGACTATTTATATACATAATAAATAAAATTGGACCAAGAATACTTCCCTGAGGTACACCATATACAACTTCACTTTCCTGCCCTAAAAACCCATTTATATTTGTAATTTGTTTCCTCTTATTAAGATAACTCTTAAACCAGTTTAAACAAATTTTATTTATACTAAAACTACTGAAAGCTTTAAATAATAAACTGTGATCTACGGTATCAAAAGCTTTCGCCAAATCTAAAAAAATGGCTAATGCTTTATCACCCTTATCGAGTGCGTTAGATAAAAATTCTGTCACAGTGTATAACGCATCTTCGGTACTTCTATTTGGTCTAAATCCATATTGGTTTTTAGAAAGAAAATTGTTTTTCTCTAAGTAATCTATCAAACGAGCTTTAATTATTTTTTCAAAAATTTTTGAAAAACTACTCAACATAGAGATCGGTCGGAAATTGTTCATGTTCTCTTTATCACCACCTTTATGAAGAGGTTTGATTATCGCTATTTTTAGTTTATCAGGAAAAACACCTAATTTCAGACTTAAATTAAAAACATGCGTTAAAGGATTTATTATATGAGGAGCTATGTTTTTTATAATTTTTACACTAATTTTATCAAAACCATAAGCTACATTGTCTTTAAAATGTTGTATTATATTCAAGATTTCCTTCGAATTTATTTTTACCGAGAATAAATTGTTGAAATTCATCGCAGGTGATGTCACATCAGAAACTTCATCGAAACATTTTTTTATGTTATTAGCTAGATTCTGTCCTATAGTGGAAAAAAACATATTTAAATTGTTTGATGCAGTTAGCGGTTCTTTTAGAGCATCGATTAGATTACCATTATAATTTAATCGTTTTATGATATCTTTATCAGTATTAGGATTATTGGTTAAGTCATTTATTAATTTCCAGGTCTTTTTAGGGTCTCTAGAAACATGTTGAAATTGATCATTATAATAATTTATTTTTGCCATTTTAATAACAATATTTAGTTTATTTCTGTAATTCTTATAATATTTTATTAAATTTTTATTGTTTGGATGTTTTTTTGTTTTTAAAGATAATTTTTGTTTTTTTTGAACCGAACATAATAAACCTGATGTCATCCAATTTTTAATACGATTAGATTTAGAATTTAGTACTTTAAGACTCTTTGATTTATTTAAAGCATCAAGAATACGTGCATATACAAAATCCTTTTCAAAATCAGTTTATTCTTATTGTGTTGATAATTTGTCAGAAACAACTAGTAAACTATAGTTGAATACTATAGTTTTTATAGTTGAACAATTATTATACAAATAATAGGGTGCTGTAAAAAAAAATTGAGAAACACTGCTCTAAAGGACTAATGATTAAGGTTCGGAAGTTGTTGGAGTTTCATATTGTTCTATATGTTTTCCATTTATAGCAGAAAAGACTATAATTCCAAGCTATATAATGGTGAGTTTAAAAATCAAAAATTAGAAATGTTCATATTTCTTGATTTTCATACTCAAATTATAAATATTCAATATTTTAAAAAAAAGAATGATTTTTGCTATCTTATCAGTGTATTTTCAATAATCTATTATATAAATGTGAAAATTAAAAAATTTGAGGCATATGTTGTCGGTCGGATACTACTGAACAGATCGTTATGATTTTTTTTTTTTTTAATTGAAGAGCCCATTGCGGAGAAGGTTTATGGCATTTTATCGATTCTCTAACTTTAAAAACAAAGGAGTTATAAATAATTATAAATAATGACCTGTTACGTTGACTTAGTGGGTGAGGTTCGCGGTACGGCAACGGGCGACGGCTAGACGTCCCAAACTTCCCCTTCCATATCACCGTCGCGTGACATGATAGTTCATATCGTTATTCGTTGCTAATGGTGGAATCTCTGGAATCTCACAATCTATATATATATAAAAATGGAGACAAAAATGTATAACATTGCATCAGTTGAGAACGGCTAGGCCGATTAATTTGATTTTTTTTTAAATGATAGAGAATGTCGGGGAGCGGGTTTATAGCATAAATTATGGACCTAACTCCTGTGGCCAGAATATTTAGAGACAAAAACTGAGTTATGCCAGTGGCGCCCTCTAGCAGATAAAAATAAAAATATTAATATAATATACAAATATCGATAATATTGACTGATCTATCAACGCACAGCTCAAACCATTGGACGGATTGGACTGAAATTTGGCATGCATATAGCTATTATGGCATAGGCATCCGCTAAGAAAGGATTTTTCGAAATTTTGATTTAAAAGGGTTGCTCACACAGGGATTTTGAGATTTACGATGGAAATATTTGTTTATAAATGGTTACTATTGGTAACCATGGTTGCTATGTACTGTTTATTTGTAACAGTTCTTGAAAATTGGAAATGGAACTTTAGAAAATGAAAATGGTTACATTTGTGTCAATCAAACGATTGGACGGGTGGTAAATAACGAAGAAGAGTTGATTTATACAGTTTATTCTGACATTTTTAATCTGTCCAATAATCTTATCAGTGGTTGTGTGAAAGAGCTATTATCTCTCCGAGAAATGTAGCAGCAGGAGTAAGAGTATAATTCATGTACACATTTTGGAAAATTATAATTATAATTTAATTAGTAATTTCTTACTATTAAAATTAGTAGAAATATTGCATATACATTTTTTTACAAATATATTTATAAAATAAACAAATCTTTGGCACGGGCAACGCCGGGAGGAACAGCTAGTACTATATAAAAGAGAACCCCCTTTTTGTATGTATGCGCATAACTCAAAAAGTACCCAACGGATTTTAGTACAGTTTTCACTAATCAATAGGCCTAGATGCAGGGAAGGTTTTAATGTATATATTTTATTTGTATAACTTGATTAATTAAATTTCTATGATATAATCAAATTTGCGCCTTACAGACGTATATATTTAAATAGCCTAAAATGATCGACTTGTGGTAAGATTCCTCTTGTGCAGTGGCACAGTTAATAGACATGTAAGACATGGGCTCGAGTTCGATCCACGGTAACGGATGCTCTTATTTTGCATTTTTTTCCACTTTTTACTTAGCTATTAGTTTTCACTAATGAATAGGTCTGAACTCAAGGATTATTATATCGGTTAAATGCCGTGGCTAATCTTAGTTTTGTTAACCGAGTTATCTTACTATTATATAAAGAGACAGCGTTTCTTTGTTTGGTCGCAAAAATCTCAAAAAGTAAACAAAGGATTTCCGTTTGGTTTTCACTATTTAATAGGTCTAGATTCGGGGAAGGTTTTCGTGTGGAAAAATGTATATACAGTTGAGTCGCGATAACTCGAACCTCGATAACTCGAAAAACTTGACAACTCGATTTTTTTTTTATTCCCCTAGAAATTCTCATAACACTCAATGTATTATAAGTCTTGTTAACTCGAATATAAAATTGTAATGAATAGCTTACTCGAAGTATATTATTTGAATCCGAGAATATAAATTATTAAATAATGATTTTTATTGAATCCGTAGCAGGTGTAGGCATAGGAAAATTAGAAGATTTTGTCAATAAACAGCCGAAAACCCAAAAATTAATTACAAATTATTTTTCTACTGTATCTAATAAATAATACATATGTACATATACTTATAATACCATTGTATCTATTTTAGTTTTTGTATAACATTTATTTACATATATTTATCTATAAATTTTTATCATTTTTATATTTTATTATATTTCATTACATAACTCGAAGTTTTGATTTAATTTTGATAAATTCGAGTTATATATCTCGAATAATACGTATCTCGAAGTGTATTTTTATCCCCCTTCAAGTTCGAGTTATCGCGACTCGACTGTATATATAATTTATATATAATATTTTTAAAAAATAAATTTTGTTTTTATTTTGAAATTTTGAATTATTTTAAAACTTATTTGTGATTTTTTTTGCCTTTATAGTTCCTATAACTTCTGAACTCTACTAATAGTCCACCAAGTCGTTTGAGATTTATGATTCTACATGTTCTTTTTGTTTGTTTTATTTTATTTAAGTTAAATAAAATAAATATGTGTTTCACAACTTGTATTACTGATCAAAATATATTTATTTCAAAAAGTAATGGCTGTAGCATCACATGCACAATTAATATTTATTGTTTAAATTAAAGGTTTGATTTTGTACAATATATTAAAGTTATCCCAGATTGGTGGAAATATAAAAATAACCAATTAAACGGCACATGGTCTGAGGTTTCAAATTCCTCGCAGGTACAAATAAAAATTTGATAAGTTAAATTTAATATTATAGAAAATATAACCTCCAATTTGTATTTTTAATACATATGCAACCATTTCTATAGAAAAAATGTATGAATATTAAATTTTTAGAATATCAATGATAGTGACAAAAGCATTGCAGAGACACCAGAATCCATAAGCTTTGATTATGAAGACCATGAACAGATAGAAAAAAAAAATGATGAAAAAATGGACGACGAATTGGTCAAACCAAATGTATCTGGAGAGGTGATTACATTTGTTTCATAAAAATTAAAGTTTAGATAACTTGTAGGATGTTAGTAGTTATATTAATTGGTTTGAATTTTAATTTTGTTTTTTCTCTTATACCTAGTATACAAAATAATGAGTTAATTTTTTATTTCGCGAAAAATGCATGTTATGGAGATTAAAAAATATTTGAAGTACATTGTGGCATATTTATGAACATAATGCATAAAAATAATTTATGTCAATATATTTTTAAGAGTATATTAAGAGAACACTACGCTTCTTGTGAATGATGTAAACATCATAAAAATATGTTTCCAACCTACAATAAGAATTTATTGAATTCCTTTTTTTTTTCTAGTTGAACCCTGAAGATGAAGACGAAAATGAAGATGAAGATAATGATGACGATGGAGATGTCGATGAAAATGACGAGGAAGATGAAGATGCTCTGGCTGACATTGAAACTGAATCAAAAATGGATATAACAGTATTAAAAAAGGAAATATCTGAAATTATTGACGAAGAATGTGTTGTAAGTATCTATACAATGATTAATGTTTATTGTCTAATTTCGATTCCTGATTATTTTTAAAGGAAACTGATCCCAATAGTGAATGGAGTTCAAAGTTATCATTTTTTAACTTGTTAGTAAATTTGCGGATTAATGAACGAGATGATCTTTCAATACCTATTGTATTTGTTGGTCTTATTCATTTAGCAAATGAACGATGTCTGAAATTGTCCAAAGAACATTGTACCATAAATGATATGGAAGAAACATTTATTGCCAAACCAATGAAAAAAAAGTAAATGCAATTAAATCATTTCATTATTCTTATTTTGTATTGATTGTCTAATAACATAAAGTACTTTCTTAAATTATGTTTTTACTTTTCTTTGTGTATTTCATAAAAGTTTGACATTAAATTTATAATTAAGAAATATTTTATACATAAGTAAACTTATGTAACATTAAAAATATATGATCCATACAACTAAGTTAATATTATACAGCTATTTCATGATGTTAATTAAAAAATAAAAAGTTAAATGTAATAATAATCCATGAAAATATTAATTTTAGTTTTACTAATAAATAAACTATTAAATTTAATATAAATGTATTTATATATTATCTGATTGTAAGTTCTAAATTATTTAATATGTATGATCTGTGGGTTTCCAAAATAATTGTTTAGTTCAACTTATCAAAGTCAAATCTTGATTATGTTCCTGCTGTAGGCTTTAAACATAGACATATCTATTTGGGGCTTAGTGCCCCAAGAATTATTGTTGTCTTTTTTATTCAGGTATATTGTGCTTATTATGTTGGATTTGTGGGCGGATCTGTAATGCGGATATTAGGTATACAAATAAATAAATGTATATATATTTAATTTTAACTTGAAGTATTTTTGTGCTTTAGTCCGAGCCCTAGTAATAAGGATTAATGTAAGAATATCGATACTAAACTTATGGATGCATTCGTTCTCATCGATAAGCTATACAAAATAATAATAAATTGACAATATACATTTATAAATAATAGATAAATATATTTTTATCATAAAAATTAAATGTGTGTATATTACCATTGGTTTGTAATTCCGATATTTAAATTATTAATTATTACCCGTACTTGTGAACCATTGATTAAGCCATGAGAATACAATAAAGACATACTTGAATATCTTGGCAGTGATTGCTGTGACAAGGGTCAAATTAGTATCACCCTGGGTTCAATGATAACTAAAAATAATAAAATACAATAAATAATTATACAACTTATATAAATATAACGTTTTAATTACCTGACATTTCCCCACTCCATTGATGAGCCCAATGTTAAGCTAATTGTCTTGAAGCATATATTTATTTTGATGTAATTCAAAAAGGAATAACTGTAGACATTTGAAAATGTCCCCAAATATTTAGAATATCATTTTGAATACATCAAAAAATGTAAAAATATTTTGGTAGAATTTTTTGGTTTGTTCAAAAAAATTTTTCTTCAATATCACAAACAATTTGTTGAATATTTTTAGACACATTTTCTCATAAGTTGGTAAAACAGCAGATTAAAAATAACAAAAATACATATTCGCAATTTTTTTATACGCTTTTAAAATTTTGACAAAAATTCATCATCAATCATTTGCACTTTGTTTTGTAGTTAAAAATGTATAAAATGTTCAGTTCTCATAACTAAGGATTGAAAATTAAAAACAAGATTTTTCGTAAATAGTTTAAAGTTATAATTAAAATTTATAAAATGTTTAGTATTTATAGCTATACGGATTTAAAATTTAAAACAAGGTTAACCAAAATAGTGTCACCAAAATAAATATTGACATTGTAGTTTATTTTAGACATTTAATGTTAAAATTGTTATGTTATTAAATATATAAATGAAGAATAACAATGTACACAATGTTTTTGTTTTTGCTTGTAACTTTTAAAGTATGTTATTATACTTTATACTCTCAATGACACTTTCAAATGCAATGTTTTTGGCAAACATTAATTCAACCTACTGTATTATTAAAAGTAAATTGAATTACTCTAATAGGAATAATGATATCATAAAATATAATTAGTAATATAGGCTGACAAATCGTCTTCGTTCAGAATCGTTTTTCGTATACAATGTTTTAATATCATTGAATTTGACTTCAACACATTGCAGTGACCCACTCCACATTTTTTGAACATCAGAGCCGTACCCATTTCCCCATCTATTTTGTAATTACTAGTATTGCCCACAATATAAATAATATGTTAATTGGCTTTAGTGGCTTTAGTGGTATTACTTTTCCCAACTGTTAAAATGTGATGCAATTTTAAAATAATATTAAATCTTTGCCAAATCAATAATATTTAAGCTATAAATTCATTTTTAAATTATCAACATAAATCCTTCATTATTCGTTTTTAAAAAATAATATTAATACTTACAAAAAATAATTACACTGAATCAAACAAAACGCTTCTGACTATTGGAACATCTTGTTAAATCAAACATATTATAACCAAATAAAAACCACATATTTAGCTATATACATATGTGGGAGGTCACTGTGCCAACTAGAAAGGAATTTATTAAGGAAGGATATTGTTTAGAATGTGGAATTCAATTAAGAATCAATCTGGTTCTCAACTACATAGTTTCATAAATACCTACACAGCGTTTCACATTCTTAAACACTCGTATTCTAATACGAATAATGATCACATTTTACTTCAACGATTTATACACTTTAATTTTATTATTCAAATATAATCTGATGAAATGCTAGATTACCTATTATTATTTTAAATAACCAAAAAAATTAGAAAAATATGCGAAATATAGTTAGCAATTGTAAATAATGACTATATTTAATGGATTTTATCTACTACACAGAATTACAAAACAATTCGGTATTTAATTTGTTTCATGCTATCTAAAATTTTAACATTAATTTATCATTATTTATCATGGTTCGAAACAATATTTAGAAATAATTGTTGTGAGTATATAGACTATAGCAAATTATAGCACAATAAATGATTTTGATTTACTTTGAGTTTTTCGTAGAAGCTTTCCGGGTTTCATAGTTGCTCCCGGAGTATAAGTAGTGTGTGAACTATCAAATTATACTGGTTGTTTAAACATCAAATTATTATGAAATGTTGATAACTTTGATTGTGACTAAATAATAGGCACGTGCTAGTCATATTATACAAATCATAAAAAAACGCATTTATATTTGTGCCCAATGCTCAGAAAGCATGATAAAACTTGTTGCAGCAAACATACCTACCTAAATATTTTTTTCAATATATTGCCAATACAATTAAAAATTCTTAGAACAATACCTACAAATTATGAAATACTATTTTTAATGAATGCAAATTTATATTCATTGCAATGTTATTGCAATGAAATAAAATTGATCATTTTTGTACGATTTAATATTAAGTATTACAAACTGAATAATAAATAATTACACATTTTAATTAAATTTAACTAATATTTTAAAAATTAATTTTTTTATTATTGTCTTAGTACATAATATGTAATTAGTACAAATAACTCTAGAACATATAACACTCTGCTCATCTTAACTTTAAATACATAAGGTAATATCAGTTATAACCAATAAACTAATTTTATGTCCAAAATTTGATTTTTATAGATTGAAACACGTTAATTGAAGCCAAGTATTATTATATAAAAGATTTCACGACAGGCTAACCAGTGTCGAGATTTCTTTAACATTGACATGCGTAGGATTCGATACCGATCGCTTTTAAGGAGTTAAATATAGGCAATTTCCATAGCTTTTCTTGTATGGCGTGCATTTGTGATTGTTGTAAGCGATCATTAGTGTGAAATAACTAAAGGAAACGAACACTTTCGCACTCCCATGCACAAGTCAAAAAGCACCGTCATGATGAACATTAGATTTTACTATTTTTTTTTTAATCTGAAAGTATCAATCTTTTGCCAATTGTACAGACTATCCTAGTAATCTGAAACAAATACTGAAACCATATTTAAATTCGTTCTAAAGTTTACTTGAAAACAATTTCTTACCTTTTTAAATTAATTTTTTAATTAAATAATACTAATATTTAAAAGTTTTTATAGTTCAAAATTTTTAAAAAGTTCAGTTTTCTTAGCTAAAGAAGTAAAACAAGGTTTTTTGTAAATAGATTAGAGTGTAACCAAAAAAATCAAAAAAATACATGGTTGTTTTTTTATAGACATTTAAGAACAAATTTAGACAACAAAATATTGAAAATTGTCAAATTATTTTGTGGATAAAAATGTATGAAATGTTCAATTCTTATATCTAAGTATTGAAAATTTAAAACAAGGTTTCTTGTAAGTATTTCATATGGTAACCAATAAATCTAAAAAATATATTTACATGGTTGATTTTTATAGATATTTTAATTTCAAATTTGGAAGAATTAGATATTTTAATGAAGAATAACAATGTTACATTATTTTGTTGTAATTTAAAAATATTTTTCATGGGTGCTTGAAACTTTTAGAGAGTATATTATTATATTTTATACACTTACTAACATTTTCAAAAGCAATGTTTTCTCCAAAAATTAATTAAATCTACCTACTGTATTATTAATAGTAAAATTAATTGTTTTAATAGCAATAATATCATAGAATACACTTAGTTATGGAGGTTGACAGACCGTCTTTATCTCCCCCCCTTCCCACCACAATCAATACAACCTACCCTATTTTTACTAAGTGATATCCACCCCCATGTGTTTAATATTATTCCCATAATTTAGACCGGTAGAGATACTCGGAGATATAATACATTAACTAATAGCTCGTCGTTATAAGGATTATTTTGAAAGGTTCTCACGCTGCCAGGATAGAATATGCTTAGAATTTTAAGTGTTCAATAATAGGTTTATTGGCCGGAAACAGCTAAAACCCATTTATTGAAAAATAATAGCACTGCCCCACCATTTATTAATAACGTCTGACTAGTGACTAGGTAATGCATACTCATGTTAACAATATATAAATAATATATATATAATATACATAGTTCCTGTATATATAAAATTAAATGAGGTTTAAGTTTTGATTGTATGCTTAAACGAACACCATACTATAGTAATAATAATAACTCATGTATTATAATATTTATTTATTTAATTTTTTATTCAATTTGTAGCGATCTCATAAAGCAAGTTCCTACAGGTTACCACACAAAATCATTATATTTCTATATCTGTTTATATTTTTAATACAGTTATGAAATGTATATTATACCTATATATTATGTTTTACAGAAATGTTATGATTTTTACACAATTTGTTTGCTAAGAGATGATATTTGTTTACATTTTTACTAAATTAAAATATTTTACATATTACAATTTTCGATATTTTGTTGTGTGAATTTTAATTTAAATGTCTGTAAAAAATAACCATGTTAATTTTTTTTTTTTGATTTTTTGGTTACACCTAATCTATTAACGAAAAACCTTGTTTTATTTTCTTAGCTTCAAAAACTGAACTTCTTATCAATTTTGAACTACAAAACAATTGTGCAAGTATGATGAATTTCGGTCAAAATTTGAAGTTTAAATGTTGATAAAAAGAAATTATGGCTATGTATTTTTAATATTTTTGATATACTATTAAAACAACCTATAAAAAACCTTGTATTACATTTTCAAGCATTTTGACCAAACAAAACATTTTTTAATCTAAATCTATGGAAAAAAAAAACAAACATTTCTTAGGCTTACAATTAGCTCAAAAGTTGTCAAAATATTTTTAAAATTGTTTGGTACATAGAAAATGATAATACTAACGTTCGGTGAAAATTTCAAATGTTTACAGTTGTGACTTTTTAAATTACAACAAAATAAGTAAATCGTTTGTTGAGAAATCGGTAGTTTGAAAGTCTTGCAATGTCTAATTTCAAACGCTCATAAAAAAATTAGTTTTGACTTTTTAGTAAATTTTTTTTTTTTTGTGAAAAGTAGAGTATCATTAATTGTATTATCAAATTTTAAAAAAAATAGAAAATTGTTGTGACTTTTGGGTATTTTGTTGACATTTTAATTATAGAAGTTATAAAACTATTATAGACTTAATCTCAACTTTTTTTAATTTTCACTTACAACAAGTTATGGAGAACCTTTTATTTAATTTTCAAGTTTTTTGATAAATTGAAAAAATGTTGTTTAAGACATTTTAAGTTAAAATTTGGACATTAAATTAACGAACATCTGCAAATTGTTTTGTAGTTAAAATTTATAAAATGGTTAGTTTTTTTAACTAAGGATTTAAAATTCAAAACAAGATTTTTTGTAAATTGTTCTGAATTCCGTTTTAAAAATATTTAAGATACAAATGCACATTTTTTTTTTATAATCGTTTAAAGTTCAAATTCTTATAAGATCCATCAAAATCACAAAAATGTGTAAGTTATTTTATTGTGAAAAATGTATAACATTTTGAGAATTTATAACTAAGGTTCAAAAATTTAATACAAGGGTCCTCATAAGCTATTATGTAAATGGTAGTTTAAAAAAAAGTGAATCGTAAGTCTTCAATAGTTTTCTTATAAGCATCTAAAGTTGAAATTTCAAAAAATCACGAAACTTTGCATTTTTTTTTTGTCTAGTAAATTCATAAAAGTTTTCTATTCAACAGAAAGATCTCTATACGCTGTTCTACCTTTAAAAAAAAAAAATTTTCCGTAAAGTCCAACTAATTTTTTATAATTGTTTGAAATTATACATTGGATATACATAGGTATTCTGCAAAAATTTAATTCAACCTACTGTATTATTAATAGTAATATGAATGATTTTAGTAGCAATAATATCATAGAATACATTTACTTATGTAGGCTGCTAGTATATTAAAACTCTATAAAAATCCTAAAATCACTTCACAGTATGGATAATATTGGTATTAACATTGATTATCCTCTAGATAAAATAATTATTCAGTAGTATAACCAATTGATAAGTTACCAATAACTTTGCAAACAGCTTCAGGGATATCTAGACATTGTAGAACGGTATAAAATAAATTATAAATAGGATAAGTTTAACTATTAGTTATCTATAGGTGGTAGAACCAGCCCTTATTAGTCATTATCTCTCTTGGTTAAAATAATATACGAGGCAATCCATTAAGTGTCTAAACATATTACTTCAAAAAGTTCCAACTTTTTTAAAAATATTTGTTTTGCATAATTTGATGTCATTTCCAAATAACATTTTTGAAAAATGTTATCATTTTTGAAGTTTTTACTTTATTGAATAACACAATACATATTTTTTAATTTCATATTCAGAGTATTTCAATTCATAAAGATCAAATTTCGGACAAGTAGTTCATTGGTTATAACTTATAAATAATTTTTATGATTTTACATTTTTGTATCTAGACTCTAGAGTATGCAGTTAAATGATAGTAAGATATTATTATGATTAATAGAACATAGAATTCACAAGAAAAAATTGATTTTGCATAAAAAGTATATTTTATGGGTTAGAGAATATCTTATCTTATATTTTTAAATAAATATGAATAGCTTTATTGTTTTTATTACAGATTGATAAATGTGGAACTACCAAGACTAATAAACAAAATGGAATAGTAAAGGTCGAGCAACATTATATTCTGTGGATAAATGGACCAAATTATTAACTGATCTTGAGACTGATACACCTTAGTACCAATGTATATTTACAAAGAACCTAAACTATAGTTTTTATCATTTATATCTATCAAAGATGGTAAACAATATCATTAGTAAAGTTCAAATGAACCCAAACTTAAACTAATTATATATTATCTTAGGTTGTACCCCGTGGATCTAAGTAGATTAAATGAAGATGTACCTAAATCACCTTCTGAAGAACTAAAGACAAAAACTGATTAATTCCATGACCTTTATGTTTTTCAAATTAACATTATTATGTTAGAAAATTAAAATATTTGATTTTTGTCTTGACTTAATGCACTAAAATATATATAATATTTTTGATATGTTCTTTGTGATATTTTTAAATTGAACTAGTTATTGTTTTCTGTACTTAAATGTGGAAGTTATATAAACTAACTCTTTTATTCTTATAAGCTCTATCGTGAAGACAAATAATACATTTCATTGATATGTTCTTTTTAATGTATCCAATAGTGATGTTATTTTAAATATTATATTTTAATGTTAAATGGTGATTGGTGAAAAAAAAATAATACCTATTTTTAGTGACATTTTTAAATGTACAATAATAGTTATAATTCCTTTGTAATTTATTTTTAACTCTAAGAATTCAACAAAATCCAGTAATTAATTTTAAGTGCTTATTATTTTAGTATATATTGGCTGATAATTGAAGTTATTTAAAAAAAAAATATTTTGTTTTCATTGACACATAGCTAAACATTCAAAATGTATAACAAAATCAGTATGATTTTCATACTAATACCTAGTATAATCTAGTATATATTTTAAAAATGATTTAGATAAATATTGTAAAGGCAAAATTGTTGAATTTGTATTAAAAAATATGATTATATGACTGTGTTACAACCGTTTAAACTCTACGGGTAGAAATAATAAGTATACATACTCAACATAGTCCTAAAACAGTTTTAACACCTTTGTATTAAATATTATTGATAAATAAATATTATATGTTTATAATCAACAAAAATATGTACTAAATGATTAAATTATATGATTTCAATCTAAATATATCCTAAATATATTTCAATCTTCCAAAAAAACACACAATGCCATTCGTAGAAATCACATATTTGTATATTTTGTAGTTGCTAACCTATTATCATCTATTTAATCATTCCTGTTGAAGATATTTAAATATGCTAAAAAATATGTTGTTGATAAGACTAGTAGCTTAATGAGATTTTTTATCTTTAAAGTACATCCAATTCATAAAGGAACTAGGAAGTTACCAAGCTATTTACAAAGACTTATGTAGACTCTCAAATATCTTTTATGACCATATGTACTATACTTAGAACCATATTATTAGGTAATATAATTCTTACAAAATGAGGGATGCCACATACTCATATCTCATCTCATATTATAGTATTGTACCACTTTGTTGTTATAATAGTTTTCTTAATTTATTACTTACTCATTGATTATATGATCCCTTCATTATATATTATTGATATTTTGATGATATTATCAATGGTAATAATAATAATGTTAAGTAAAATCAATTTTCAAAGAAGTTAACTTTAGTCTTGCAAATGTATAGCAGCACATTACGGAGCATATATGTATAAACTATACTAATTTTGATACATTATAATTTTTAAATAAGAAATAATAACAATATTTTAATTAGGGATTACACATTAAATTTGTATTTTAGATGTTAATATACCAAAAAACAATAAGATCTTTCTTATTTAAGTAAACAAAAAATCTTATTAACGTAAATGTAAACAATAGTTGCATAAGCTAAAAAAAATTACATTTTTTTCTCATTTTAACTGACTTATAAGTATTGCAAGATTGATAACTGAAATTTTAAAATCATATCCAGTGTTAAATAATATATCCAAAAGTTTGATGATTCCACTCATTCTCGTTCTTTCAAGTTTATACTTTAGACATTTTGCAACCAACGATTTAAGATTTTTCTTTTTGGACACTTCAAATTCAAATTGTAGAACACATACGCAAAAAGTGAAACAATTTTTGAATGCCAAATCATACCCCACATTCTCACCATACAGAAGAGATCCATTTGTGATATTATTCAAGCATTCTATTATATAATCCCATAGAGTAGTTTCACTTGAATTGTGTCCATACGAGCTAAGCAATAATTGTTCATACTCTGTCTTCATATATTGAGCACAAGGCGGATGCATCTCGAAGTTTTTAACGAGAACATCATAATACTGTCCAACTGTTTTAATGTCTTTGCATTCCAACATTTTTCTGATTAAGAACTTCATTGTGTTTCCGTTGAAATAACACATGTTTGTTATGTACATTACAATCAGGTTTATGTTTTGTGGCCCCTGCTTGGCAGCTAATTCAGCCAGGTTACTACTGAAAGAAACTGCGATGTCAGAGTGAACGTCTTCTGGTATATTTTCTTTGATGCACTGACAGATTGTGGGAACATACTGGATAGGACTCAATCCGTCTAATGATGATATATATTTTATTACTTTGCTATCTTTCAAAATATTCATGGTACCTAAATTGAAAAACAATAATATTAGTTATTAACATGGCTAGTAATATGATGTTTTAGTTCAATTGTTCAACTACCTAGTCAATATGTCTTCAGTATAATAGTTTCAAGCTCCAACAATTAAAAATATTAGGAAAAAATGAAGCGAGTCTGAAGAAAATGTAAAATTATCAAATAAAATATATAATTGTTGTTTATTGTCCTATGATCAACTACCTGTGCCCATGTGTTCACTGTTTACTATAAATAATTAATTAAATAAATAAAGACTTTTTTAATTAATTTTAAAATAAAGGTGATGTACACATATAATTTTCATACATTTAAGTTATCGTAAATAACTAACGTCTAGAGACCACGATTTAAGATTGTATGGTTGCCCGACGACCTATGATAAGATCGTTTTAAACTGGCAACCAAATTAAATGACTAGAACAGCTGGAAAATTGACCACTAGCGCTTGCGACATGACGTGTGCCGATATGGAAGGAGAATTTACAAACTTATTATTTTTTCCCGCCCTTTACTAGTATCTAATATTTTCCTAATATTACCACAGAAATACGGAATAAATATATTCTGTGATATTACTCTCATACTCATAGACCTCTAAAAAAATCACGATTTCAATCGTGATAAATACTTTACAATAAAATTATGATACCTATTTATTATCTTAGTTCATAGGTTTATCGTCTATGATAAATACAAATGTACATCTCACAAGATAAAATAATAATAATTCATAAAGGTTTAACATATTATGCTTAATTTTATTGAAATTGTGTAATTGTTCTTAAAATTAAAATGCCATGTTGTATTCCTAATTGTCCTTCACATGACAAATATGTAAAGATTAGTTCCTTCCAAGTTCTAATTAATAATGCCTTACGGTCTGAATGGGAAAATGTCTTGAGTATTTCTTTAACTAACAATTCTTTCTCGTGTTTGTCGTAACTATTTTTAAACTCATGATGTAATAGACACATGGGTATCTGGAAATGGACAAAATAAATACACGATTAGTACCATTACCTATAAATATATAATGTATTTATGAACAATTATACAACTATATAGGTATAAACATAACATTTTAATATATTTGTAGGTGTGTCTAAAAAAACCTAGACTTAGAGATGGAGCTATACCGGTGAATTTATATATTGTTAACAATAATGAGTCAACAATTTTGGTAAGAATTAATAACTAAATAACCTAGGTTAGGTACAATAACCTAACCTAACCTAACCTAACCTATTAGGGGAGATTAGTCGTTACGTCACAATCTATAATGATAACGCGTCTGGTTCCAAACAAACCGTTATCACGGTTCATTCCATAAGAAAAGCATTGCCCGTTTATTTTTTTTAATGCTTTTAAATTGTTTTCTTATTTAAAAAACTTGTCTTATTATTTTGTATGCATAAGAAACTCGAGGTTTTTTAATTATGGTCAACTGCTGGGCACCCCAGTGTTCTCACAATTATGTAAGAGAATCGTGTTCTTTTTTTCGTTTTCCGACAGATGTGACACTACGAAATTCTTGGACGAATTTAGTTAGGTAAGCTTTATTTTTTTATTATATTATTGTGTTATTTATACTATTAATATTATAATAATATTATTGTAATTGTTTTATTAGGAGGGTAGATTCTATTCCATCAAATAATAGTCGTTTGTGTAGTTGCCATTTTAAAGATGGTTTGAAAAAGAACAGTCCGTCTATATTTGCTTGGAATGAAAACAAAATAATGAATTTTGTTTCCCCCGAAAAACGTAAAAGGTAATTTTTATTGGTACATATCATAATTATAATTATTATAAACTTTATTTACGTCTTACACATGAATACCTCATGGAAAACGGAGAAAAACCACAGTGCATTTCTTGTGGAATCGAATTCACAGTCAACCACTTAATTACTGAATGCCTCCAATACACAGATGGACGCAGAAACTTCAACATATTAGACGCAGTACTCGGGCAGACGCAGACACCTTCATACAAATTCTTAAATTCTTAAGGGGACGCCACACCCGCATGTGTTGTCTCCGTCTTATATACATACAACATAGCAAATTTTTGTTCAGCAGAATCAATTTTATAATGTAAGCTTTAATAATAGAGTAAATTTAATTACTATCAAACTTAAAAATAATAATATTTTATAGGATATATCACAGGCTTTTATTGATATTTCAATTTTTTTTAAATGAGTTATATAGTTATAACAGCATAAAATTGATTCGGCTGAATGAAAATTTGCTATGTTGTATGTATGTAAGACAAAGACAACACATGCGGGTGTGGCGTCCTCTTAAACAAAACTAAACCGTACAATAAAATTAAAAAAATTGCAATTGTAAACTGTAACTATAATGGTTGCCAATGTAAATTAAGATCAATGAAAAAAACAAAAAAAAACTATTCTAAAAAATGACTGTTTATATAAAAAATATGTCTATAATTTAATAATATATTGTAATAAAAATAAAAATATATTAATTTATTTGTTATTCAATTCATCATAGTTACCTACTCCTACAATTATTATGCATAATTTCCTTAAGTACATAAAACTATGTTGATGGCTAATAATAATAATATAGTTAATAATCTGCTGTAAGCTGTAATGTAGAAGAACAATGTGAGAATACTGCTGCAAGTGATCCAATTATTAATGAAGAACCTAACACTGAAAGTGCTGGTTTAATTTTAGAAAAAAGTACAATTCTGGAGAATAATGTTAAATGTTATTTTTTGAAAAAGGAAAACGAAGATTTGAAAAAAGAAATTGAGATCTTAAAAAGACATCCATTTGGTCATCATTAAATTTTAATAAATGATAACATGTTTCAATATGACACTGGATTAAGTGAAGATGTGCTTGAAATAATTGTCAAACTATGTTCAAACGTTACATTTAACTATTACTTAGGTTGGAATGTCACCTGCTTTTCATTAAAAGATCAAATTCTTAAGACTTTAATGAAATTAAAATTAAACTTAGGTCATAAACTTAGCTTTTAGATTTAATACCAGTTCATCAACCGTATCTAATGTTACTTTAACTTTTATAATTTTATTACATGATATAATATTCAAGTCTCTCATGGACAATGTTCCATCTCAACTTAAAAATCAACTTTGTCTACCTAATTGTTTTCAAAGTTTCCAAAATTGTCGTATGATTATTGTCTGTACTGAGGTATTGTGTGATATACCTAAACAATTAGGTCAGCAAAAGTTGACTTACAGTAATTACAATTTACAAGCACAGAAATACTCTTAAAGGATTAATTTGTATAGCACCCAATGGAGTCATAACTTTTGTGAGCAAACTTTATCCAGGATCCATTTCAGATAAAAAAATTGTAGCTGATTGTGGAGTTTTAAATATATTTCAACCAGGTGATCTAATTCTTACTGATAAAGGCTTTCTTATTTCTGATCTTCTTCCTAGTGAGGTTAACTTAAATATTCCACCATTTTTAGTATCACCTCAATTTACTCCGAGTGAAGTTGTAAAAACCAAAAATATTGCAAGAGCTCGGATTCATGTGGAACGTGCAATACAAAGGTTAAAAGAGTACCATATTTTGTCCCATATTCCTAAATGTTTGAATGTAAAAGCTTCAATTGTTTTTCAATTATGTTCAGCATTGGTTAATTTTAGAAATCCTTTAATAAAAGAAATAGACAACTTATATATTTCTGATGATTAGGTAATTTCTTTTATTATGAAGTTATTTAAGTAGGTATATATAACAAAAAGATTTTGACAACATAGTTTAGTATGATTAAAATTATAATAGTGTCTTATGTAAGAAGTAATATCTATATAAATTGTATTATTAGATTAAAATAGAATATTTTAATAATGAAATGTTTAATTTGTATTGTTATTTAATAACCATTGAATGTATACTGAACAATTAAAGTCATTTAAACTGTTAATATTTGTAACCCAGTTAACATTTTTTTCAATTTCCACAGCTCCAATACTTTTAGTGGTCCAAATGATTAAAATTCAACCTTCAGATTTAGTTAAACATATTTGACCTTGTATTTGATCAAAATATTCATGCTTTATATTTAATTTATAATTATTTATATTTGTATCAAAATTTATTATATAATCCGAGTTTTCTGTCAAACACTGTTTTAAATTTTGATTGCGATATTTAAATGGACATTTGATTTCAACACAATATTTTTTATTATTTATAGTAGCAAGTCCATCAGGACTTGCACCTAATACTCCTACTTCATGAATCCAAATACCAGTAGATAAGACATATTTACAGATTTTATATTTGTTTTTAAATTCATTTAATGCCACTGCTTCATGATTTTAACCCCATTGAATAGACCGTACTGAATTTAGATTGTAATTACCTAAAAGTGTTTTAAATAATGATGGTGGAAACTTGTTTCGATTAATACATTTTAGAACTTTATGGAAATTACTTGCAGTAATTCTATACTGTCTATAAAGGGACCATTTAATATTTTCTGATTGACCGGTTGTGTATGTAGCTATTTTTTCTATTTTATTTTGGTCTAATTTAAAAAAATAATTTCTTTTTTGTCCATTCCACATTCAAATTCTTTTGAAAATAGTACAGACTCTAATGGTGGTAAATTTACAATATCATTTGAATGGTTAATAGGTTCCGGTTTCAGTAACCAAGAAAATCCAACTATATGGTTACTTAGTTTAAGCTTTTCAAAACATAGTTTTTTTAAATCGCAGTTAGTAGTTTTAATTATGGAGAAATTATCTGGGTAGAGAACATCGATAGATTTTACAATATCATCATCAACTTTTTTTTTCTTTCTCCAAGAGCATTCATATTCAGTAACTGATATGTGTTTATGGGCATGTAATAATAAAGACATCATATGGCTACATTTAGTTTGTCCTACTGCACATGAGCATTTAGCATATTCCACAGAATTATTCTTTATATAAATCTGAAATATTAAGAAAAGAAAATCTTGTAAATGTATAATATAATTTAAAATTTATTAAAATAATAAAGGCACAACTAGATGTTTGATCAATCTTAAAAGTTATATAGTTATAGTTATTTTTACATTAGTAATTGTACAACCTTAATAAAATCTAAATCAATAAATAAATACTAAATTCACCTCAACATAATTTAATTTATTTTTCATGCTAGAATGCACATTTCCTTTTAAAATTCCCAAAACAAAATTGCAAGTGTGGACATTTCCACTTTCAAAGTGGTTTTCACCTTTAGCAATTATTTTAAAATCACTAATAAATTCAATTATTTTATGAATCTTAATAATCGATGCCATGTTTAAAAGTAACTAAAAAATATAAGTAGGTACATTGTAAAGATTTTATATGTTATTCATGTTAAAAGTGTAACACAAAACAGTAAATAAATAAATTAAATTAAATTTTTTATTGTGCTAAATAATCAATAATTTGAACACTACAGAATATATAATAATATAATTTATATCAATGAAATATTATTATATGCTATACTGAACTTTAGACCAAGCATGTCAAACATTAAGTTTAAGCATCAACTGGGCCAAAAATATTGAACAGAAAACTACGTAAATCAATCGAAAAAAACGAACGGAGTCGGCATTTGACATGCCTGCTTTAGGGCATACCGCATACGTTTTAATATAAATATAAAAGTGAATCTACCTACATAATATTGGTTAAATATATATTTCAATTTGCATACAAGACAATAAGACAAGTTTTTTAAATAAGAAAACAATTTAAAAGCATTAAAAAAACCAAACGAATCAAAAAAAATAAACGGGCAATGCTTTTCTTATGGAATGAACCGTGATAACGGTTTGTTTGTCATTATAGATTGTGACGTCACACTAATCTCCCCTATACGTCTTGTTATAGTTATTCATTTATTGTAATATTTTTGAAAATTGTATCTATGCCAGTTACCTTGTAATGAAACAAAATTATGGGAAGTTATTTTTAACTGAGGATACTTTTTCTCAATTTCTGTGAAATGAGTGAATTTTATATGTCAAGCTAAATTTTATTTTGTTTTTAATTGGATGCTACAGTATTCTCATTCTAAATACATATTAAAAAAAATATCAAAAGACAATGTGCTAAAATATTTAAAAATATAAAATCAAAAACAAATGACTAAAATATTTAAGAAACAATATTCGAACTTGAATAAAGTGTTCATACAGAAAATGTTACATTAATAAGTAAAAAGTTTCCACAGAAAATAAAAAGTAATACAGATAACAGTTGAAAAGGGTTTTACCTGTATTAATACATACTGAGTTTATGCAAAACATAATACTATATTATACTACAATACGGTTTACTTACTACTGTAAAACCTTGAGACCGGTCTTATCATTTCCTCCCGAGATTGCTATTAAATTGCCTAATTTTACTCCTTAAAATATGATGATTATTCCCAACATTTTTAAATTTAAATAAAAATATTATTATTATTATAGTCCCGTCCCCGACTCCCCGGTTCCCAGTTCAATCAGGAGGAAAAAAGGTGAAATATTGAAACTAATGCACATTTTTTTTTATAAAAATAATATTATATATATTTTTTAAGGGGTAAAATAACGGCAACCACAGTTACAATCTCGGGGGAAACTGACAAGAACTGGACGCCAGTTTTGACATAGCTTGTCCGTATTGTCGTATATAGTATTTGGTGTATGTCAATACAGACAATACAGTACATAACAATTTTAGGTAATAATAGAAATAATATAAAAAAATTAAATAAATAAATTTCTTTTATATATCTAGATTATAGGTAATATTTAAGGGTCGGAAGTTATTGTAAAAAGCATTAAAATGAATTGCATTATTGCAGTAAAAAATATCCGAAATTAAGCTTTAAAAAAGCTATATTGTAGTAACATAACTATTAATTAAATTATTATACAAAATATTAACATGTATATATTAATTTTTGAAATATCAATTACAAAACTATACAGGAATTTAGTATATAATTAACACTAATAAAATGTTTTATTATTTGAGCGATTGTAAATTGCGCCCACGGTGAACAGGTAGTAAAAATTGTACAGTAAACTGCGCACTGCATTTTCAGGTGTGAACTTCTATGTAGTCATTTTTTAGTTTTCTAAAATGGGTATAGTAAATTGAGTATCTATAAGCGACATTGAATTCTATTTTATATGATATACCCGGCTAGCACAGTCTGTAGAATTAAAATATTATAATTTATAAGCACTTTATTTAAAAACGGCATTCGATAATATATGTGTCACACTATATTACCATCTCTGTCCAATCATTATTATTTACTCTATATATAATTCACCTAACTAAAATGTTATTAATTATTATTATGCATATTATTATTGGTATGCTAATTTATTAGACTGGTTTATATTTTATAATATAAATAGAACCATTAAACAATTATTAATACGATCTGTATGAATCCATTTTTGGCAAATGTAATACTAAATTAAGGATCTTATTGATCAATTATAATTTTTCTTTATTTAAAAAATTAAATTACAAATTCTTCTTTATGCAGAAAAATTTATTGATATACGACGTGTTCAAAATTGTTTTAATTTCTTATTTTTATTAGCAACTTTTAAAGTATTTGTAGATAACAGGTGGCAGGCTTATTTTAATCTCTTGTGCGGTGCTTTGTAACTCTGTTTACTTCTGTCCACTTATTCTCGTCGTGACGAAAATAGTCTCGATTTCAATCGACCGACCGACCAACAATAGTTTATTGGTTTATACACGCGGCCCATTATAGGTTTTGATGTGGCCCTGTCGTACATTTCAAAACCATCAACTACTTACCTATGTATAAAATAAGAAAAAAAATTATTAAAAATAAAACCTATTAATATAAAATGTCCATACCTATTATTTGATTAATAGTATGTGAATGTGTTATCGTAATTACAACGACGGAAATGGCGAAAAAATAAAATATATTATTATAAAAAATGTATGTGGCCCACAATAACTTCTACTTACTTAATGTGTCCTGGTCTTGCCAAAAGGTTGGACACCCCTGGTGTACACACATAAGAACAATATATTTATTTTGAAATAGAAAACTCTTGAATGAGCGAATGTGTGGATTAAACGAAATAACGTGTTTATTCTCATATCAGTGTAATACAGTAAACATATTATTATATCCATGGTTACTATAATATAATCCAACGACCCGGCAGGGTCGCGCTAAGTATAAAAAAAAACGCCTTAAAATGAACGCATCGGCAATCACAACGCGCGACAACTGCCGGGTATAATTACACGAAGCATCTGAAATCACGAAAAAAAATAGTTGTCCATGCATACCTAATTTATTGTACAATAATTTAGTTTGACAATGCACCAATCTTATTGGAAATGTTCCGTAGAAGTGCATGCTGCACTTTTTAATCCGATCTGAACATTATAAATGGAGTTATAGCCAAATATATTATGAATTTTTATGGTAAAAAAAGAAAATATTATTCTATAATATTCCCTGCGGCCCGCATGAAGTTCCCCGACAACTGAGGAAATACACACACGCACTGACCGTACGCTCTGCTTTGTCACAGCGGCGGCGGTGTTTTCAGTTAATATGTAACGGCTCGCGTATATATTCAATATTGTACTTTCTTGCGTCGACCGCCGTCCGTCTTGCACGTCCAGCGTTTTATGTTCTATTGACTGCCATATTATAACCTCAAATACGCGCACGTTATTTTGACTGTGTATTATTTTATGTATTTTATACATAAAATTTTGTATTATTATTTTAACTGTGTGTTATTAACTGAGTAGGTACCTACTGACTGCAGTATCAAAATACGTACACATTAAATTTTGAGAATGACTCGTATATAATAATTATAATAATAATAATAACATAAAAATAATTAGTGATATCTAAACAAAAACACTACGCCAAACTCCGTGTAAAAAAACGCTCAGTATAAAAAAAACCAACTCAAAAAGTTGTGATATCATTTTATAGCTATGTATTTAAACTATATAGGAATAGATATATTATTATAATTTATGTTAAAATTCATTGCTTATAAATTGAACTTAGCTGGTGACATTATTTAAAACTCATGAGAATTCATTTCGTATTGAGTATACATGTTATCTTTGAAAATGAGTGATACTAATTAAGTGTTATATAAATTAATTGTTATAAATTACTAATAAGTGTTATAATTTTAAAGTCACCAGCTAAGTTCAATTTATAAGGAATGAATTTTAACATAAATTATAATAATATATCTATTCCTATATAGTTTAAATACATAGCTATAAAATGATATCACAACTTTTTGAGTTGGTTTTTTTTTATACTTTTTTATACTTTATCTTTGTTTAGATATAAATTACAACACCCAATAACAACGATGCTGTACGAATAAATAAATAACCATATATTTTTACACGAGTTTTTATGACTGATGTCAAATTTAAAGTGGTCTAAATTTTCTTGGATGCTTGAAACTTTTAAAGTATGTTATTATATTTTATACAATATATATGACATTATCAAATGCGTCACGCCCACTCTCCCCACAATTTCGTATTGAGAAAACTATGTGGTCCCTCCCAACGAAAAATTCCAAAATACGCCACTGATTATATATTATATTATCTATCATTTAATATACAATAGTTATGCCTTAATGCCTTATGCATTAGAAGCGATGCGTATCCGCATTAGCTGCAGTTTGTCCTCTTCAGCTATCGGCTCCCGCCTTTCATTTGAAGGTTCGATTTGATTCCGTAGTAAAATCATTGTTTTCCCTTCAGCATTAGAAAGTTTTTCTAAAAAACAAATCTATAAAATTAACACTAAATGGAATTCTCGATCTAAATAACTGTTGTTATCCTTTTAGCGGTTATGTCAACATTATTTTACTAGTATTTAGTTGAAATGAAGAAACAAAATTCCCGTAGAGAGACCAATTTGTGAGTTATATAATAATATGCCGAGTTAGCTTTGAACTTCTTGTATCAGTCAGGAATAATGGTATATTATAACTACCTAAATTAACTAAATTAATTTATTATTAAGCGTAGTGCTTGGAGTTTCTGAACGTGATAAAAATTTTGTAATAGGTAGGTTAGGTATTTAGGTAATTATTATAAAGGTAGTAGGTACCTTTGTAATAGTCTTGAAAGTTAATTCATACAATACGTTGTAAATTACGTATACACTATACAGTAAACTTTAGACACACTGTTTTACTCATAGTAAAGTAAGTATACAAAGTAACAAAAGTAAAGAAAAATACTTAGGTCCATAGTCCGTACTTCGTGGACATAGGAGTCAAATTCGGGCTCTGGTAAACGTCATCATTACCTGACATTTGTTAATGTTCAGAATAAGGTTATTATTCGTACCTACCCCATTTATACAGATCATTTAAGTAGTAATATATTCTGATATGTGTATAATAAAATTATTGTTGACTGTTTTATAATGTCAATTGGCAGTTACAAATTACCAATATATATAGGCAATATATATATATTAAATAAATAAATAAATAAATAAATAAAATATAAAATAAGCTTTTACCGGTGCAATGATAATATTATTATTTTTAATACGTCAATCATTTAAAATAAAAGCTGCAAAACAACATTTTTAACCTATATCTGTACACTGTAGTTATAAATTATAACTGAGTATATGTATGTCTTTGTGAAAATAGGAAGGAATTTATTTAAATTTTCTATTGATATTGCATATACCAAATCCCATAAATCATACACGTTTTAAGGGGATAAGTATAGGCAATTACCAAACAATTTTTTTTTAATAACTTTGAAAGGCAATTAACAACTCATTTTTTTAGATGTGTACTGTTGAACAAAGATTTTTAATCTTAGTGAGAAACCTCAGTACAATAAGTATTAAGTAGAGCTTA
>CM040630.1:1930983-2028514 GCA_022818045.1 Neotoxoptera formosana
GATTTGTCAACACATGATCCTATGGCAACTACAGAGTCGTGTTTTGGTCATAATTCCGTTGAAGTTTCTGAGGAAGAATTATACTTGTTAGATGATTTTGAAAAAGAGGTACTTTTAACTGTAAAAAATAATTTAAAAATATATTTTAGCTCAATTTTGTGCAAACATGTTTTCAGTGTGATAATACCTCTTTGTTAACTGCAATTGACTTGGACGTGTTAGAATATGTAACTGGGTATGTGGCAATAAGATTTTTGATTACAGTTAAGAATCAATATAGTGAATCCTCTCAAAGGAGGAACATATATTGATTTACCTAAACATATTAAAGATAAAAGAGCGATTATCAATGTGAAAAATAGTGATAATAAATGTTTTAAATACGCATTATTATCAAAGTTTAATAATCGCTCCAACAAAACTAATTTTAGAGAAAAATATTTTAAGATGTTAGAAGTAAAAAGCGGTTTAAATTTTTAAAATGTATAGATTTTCCAACACCAATTAGTCAGATACCTAAATTTGAACGTATTAACAATATTTCAATAAACATTTATAGTTTGAATAACAAAAAAACAATTTTTCCTTTGTACATTTGTAATACTGAAAGAAATGATCATTTTGATCTATTTTTGTTTAACAATAATGAAACATCACATTATTGTTATATTAAAAATTTTTCAAGATTGATCAAAAGTCAGAATACGAAAAATTGTTTGAAATTAATTATTTGTAAAAGATGTTTTACAACTTTTGGTACTCAACCGTGTGAAAGTAAGCTTTGGGGTGTAAAAGGATTAAATGAACATCAACGTAATTGTGGGAAGAATCCATTGGGGAGACCTATAATGTTTGAAGATAAAGATGATGATTTCATCTATTTCAAAGGTTATAAAAAAACCCAGAGGATTCCATTTGTAATTTATGCAGATTTTGAATGTTTATTAACTTCTAAACAACCCAATAAATTTATTGAACAATGTAAAAAACAGAAAACTCATGTTACACATTTACATGAAATTATGAGTTATGGGTTTTATGTAAAAGTTGACTATAGCATTATTTCAAAAGAGCTGGTAAAACAGTTTAACATTCCGAGGAAGGGAATAATTTATAGAGGTGAAAAGGCTGCAAAAAAGTTTATGGAAAAAATGATTGAAATCGGAACTAGTATCAATACAATTTATCAAATTAATACACCAATGATAAAATTAACTGAAAAAGAAGAAGCACATTTTAAAAGAACTAAATTTTGTGAAAAATGTTTAAAACATTTTAAAAACAATAATTTAATCAAAGTCCGAGACCATTGTCATTTTACCGGTAAATATAGACAATGTTTATGTCTTCAGTGTAATTTTGAAATAACTAATCCATCATTTGTTCCGATTTTTTTCCATAACTTGTCGTATGATAGCCACTTTATTATTCGAGAACTTGGTTGTGATGATAAAGATATTCATATTATCCCAAATTCCTCAGAAAAATATATATCATTTAGCAAGGAAATCGCATATAGATTTAGTATAAAATTTGTTGATACATTCCGTTTTATGAGTACGTCGCTAAGTAAACTTGCAGACAATTTATCTGAAGATAAGTCAAGGTTTAGAGAAACACTGAAAATATTTTCTATGAAGTCATTAGATCTAGTTACACGGAAAGGAGTCTTCCCTTATGAATATGTTGATAGTTGGAGTAAATTAGATAATGCTTTTTTACCATCAAAGCTTGAATTCTATAACTCTTTAACAGATGAGAATATAAGTGATGAAGATTATATACATGCAAAAAATATGTGGAATACATTTGGTATAAAGACTTTGGGTCAATATAGCGATCTTTATTTAAAAACTGATGTTACCATACTAGCTGACGTGTTCGAAAATTTTAGAGACATATGTTTATCTACTCTCAGACTAGATCCTGCTCATTATATGACTGCACCTGGATTTGGTTTTGATTGCATGCTTAAGTATACAAAGGTTAAATTAGAGAGGTTAAAGGATTATAACATGTTATTGTTCTTTGAGAAATCAATACGCGTTGGTATCTGTCAATCAACTAAAAGATATGCTAAAGCAAACATACCAAATATTGAAGGATTGGACTATAATTCGAATGAACCGATTACTTGGATCACATATCTCGACTGTGTAAATTTGTATGGGAAGTCTATGTTAACAGAATTACCTTTTAAAGATTTTGAATGGGTTGATGATCTCGACATAGATGTAACTAAAATTTCCGATGATTCTGAAATAGGATATATATTAGAAGTTGATATCGAGTACCCTAAGCATTTACATAAAAACCATAATGATTTCCCGTTTTTACCGTTTAACGAATGTCCACCAAATTCAAAAGTTGAGAAATTGTTAACTACTCTATCACCGAAGAAAAACTATATTGTACATTACAAAAATTTAAAACAAGCGATTTCTCACGGTCTTAAAGTAGTAAAAATTCATCGAGCTATCCGCTTTTCACAAAAAAAATGGATGGCGTCGTACATTGAATTCTGTACAAAAATGAGAGCAGAAGCAAAAAATGAGTTTGAAAAAAATTTCTGGAAGTTGTTAATTAATAGTGTTTTTGGTAAATGTATGGAAAATGTTCGAGCAAGAACTTCTATAAAACTGGTTTCATCAGAAAAAAAAGCGAATAAACTAATGGTAAAAACTAGTTTTAAAGACAGAACTATATACTCTAAGAATCTCATGGCTATTCACCAACATAAGGAAACTATTAAATTCGATAAGGCAATTTATGTAGGATTCGCAATTTTAGACGTTTCGAAAACATTTATGTATGACTTTCATTATAATGTTATGAAGAAAAGGTATGGTACTAAAATTAGTTCTTTATATTCGGATACTGATTCATTGATATACACTATTCAAACTACAAATTTTTTCAATGATTTAAAAAATGATTTATTACCATATTTTGATACATCTAATTACCCTAAAGACCATTATTGTTTTAACGAATTACATAAAAGTCAACCAGGCTTTTTCAAGGATGAATTGAAAGGAGTAATAATTAAAGAATTCGTATCATTAAGACCGAAATTATATGCGTACAAAACTGTAGACGGTACTGAGGAAAAAAAAGCAAAAGGTGTAAAGAATTATGTTATTAAAAAACATATACAATTCGATAATTATAAGGATATACTAAACGCTTTTATAAATCATTTATCTGTGAAGGATAAATTAACTCATAGAACCATGAATTTTATCCAATCAAACAAACATGTTGTCCATTCGAAAACAATGAACAAACTCGTTCTAAGCGCTAATGACGATAAACGTTATATAAATGATGATGGGATAAATACTTTGGCTTATGGTCACTATAAACTGGATAAATTAATAAAAAAACAGTAGTGTAGTAAAATTTATTTATTTAAAAAAAAATAAAAATAAAAATAGGTGTCGAGATAAAAAAATTACTAACCAAAAACAAATAATTAATTCAACTTTTTTTCTGATTTTTATTATTAAAGTCTAACATAATATACATAAAAAAAAAAAATTATTTTAAAATATCTGATGATGTGATCCATGAATTTTGACTTGAATCAAACCCTAACCATTTAACAAGCATTTTATTCCCAACTTTTTTTACAATACGTTCAATGAGAAAGGTGTTTGGAAAATCAGTTAATTTAATTTCCTGTTCATAAAAACCACCTAAAATTATATTGTCTGATTCATCCTTTAGTTGATAAGTTACTGGATTTGTCTGTAAAACTTTTGAAACTGTAAATATTTCTGTTGTCCAATTTGGTGTATATGCTTTACTAAATATATGTTTATACTTAGATATTCGTACTTTATCGTTAACTTTAAATTTTGGTTTATATAATGTTTCAGAGTTTATATATGTATTAAATTTAATTCTGTTTGTATCCATTTGAGCTTCATTAGGTGTACATTTGATTGTTCTATGCTTTGTATTATTATAGTTATGTATAATTTTTGATATTGTATTATACCAATTCCATGTACCTGTAGCAGTAAAATGTTAATATATATTATTTTTAAGTGTTTGGATAACGCGTTCAGCGATTGAACATTTAATAACGCTATATGAACTGTAATGTTTAATTTTATATTTTTTCATTAAATCTTGAAATTGTGTATTATAAAATTCTGTACCATTATCTGTTTGTAAAAGTTTTGGATTAGATTTTTTCAATATATTAAACATTCCTTTTGTACATTCTTTCGCTAATTTATTTTTCAGCGGTTCCACAAATACATATTTGCTATATGTATCTATAACAACTAATATAAATTTAAAACCATAATTTTGTCTAGAATGAGATTGCATATCCATTAAATCAGCTTGCCAAAGGTCGTTAATAAACCGTGTTACCACACCAAGTCTAGGAAATATTTTTCTCGCTAGTCGATGTAGCTCATTAGCTATACTCTCCAAGGTTGTCATTATACTATAATATTTCTCTCACGTAGTTCTTCTAAAATAGATATAATTTCATTATTAACACCAGTATTACCAACACTTTGTGATGATGTCAGAAGATTTAATCTAGTTACTAGCTCATTCGGATCGTCATAATAAACTAATTGGGTTTGAGGTAAGACATCTTTATATAAACCGCTACCTGACTTAGGCTCAGGTGATGAAGTAAAATTAATCATATCTGTAGACATGTGATCTGTAAACGGAAAACTACTTGTTGATTGATTAAAATCAAATGGTTCAATTTTTCTACGTTTAGCGTTAAATAGATCAGGAGTAAAAGGTAAAGTATTGTTAAATGATTTTAAGTTAATTCGAGGAGTTGCAATCTCATTAATTTTACTTATTTCTTCGTTAAACTGTTTTTCCTCCATTTTCATTCGATCATACAGTGGCTTTACAACAGTCATCCATTTATGGTACCTCGAGGTTTTAGGTTTTCCATCTGCTTTTAAATGGACTCCGGTAGTTTTCAAAATATTGTAATAAGATTCTATATCTGCTATAGTTGTATTTTTTGGTTCCTTCTCACATAATAAAGATCATAGTCCTGGTGTAAATTCATAGTATTTATTAAGCAACAGTAATTTACCGTGACTAAAAGTTACAGAATGTTTTCCTATTTTATATGAATCACTATCTTTATCATAATGCATACCATAGGATTTATCATAACGTGTTGATTTAGGACGATTATTTAAAAAATTTTCATATGTTGAATTTAATTCGTCATCATTATCTTCTTCACTAATGCATGGGGTTTCTGATTTATTTTCTAGTTCAGTTGGTCGTGTGTTACATGTTGCATTTTGTTGTACATGTGTACTCAATGGTTCAACTATCGGCTTAAATGCTTCACGGAAATAGTTTTCAGAATCTATAACACCACGTTTCATTTCCATTATTTTCCGTTGTATATTTTTTTTTGATGTTATCAAACTTTCCAACAAGACTTTTTCTTTGTTCATTGTAAATAATAAATGTAATATACCTGTATCGGATGACTACCGATAACACTATGCAGATAATAACTGTGTGACGGTATATTTATATATAGGTATAAGCATATAAAATTATTTTATTTTAATGAATGTATGAAAACCACATCTATACCTTCCTTCATTCATTTCCCGAGTTTTATCGATGACCATAAACCCATAATCACTATGATTCCAACATAAATGAGAAATTTCACGAAATTCTGAGAAATCCATATCTGTAGACGAATGATTGTTGAATATATGTCGTAAATTTGTATCATCTTGTTTCAGTATTATTAAGAAGCTTGCGTTATCTCTTACTAACTGTTTTGTTATTTTAGAATATGTCTGTGCTAAATAAAATACAGAGCTAGCACCTGAATGTCTACCCATGCTAAAGTATTCTCTAGATCGTGGTGATAAAGGTATAAACCCATTGGATGCTGCTTGTCGTGATCACGATATTGTGTATGCAACGAGTAAAAATTTAGACGATAGACACAAAGCCGATAAAGTGTTAGAAAACCGTGCTTGGGAAAGATTTAAAGCAAAAGATACACCTAGAAAAGAGAAATTAGTCGCGTACGCAGTAACAAACGTGATGTAAGCTAAAAGAAAAATAGGTATGGGTTGTAAACGGAAACGTGCTATGAAAACAAATGGTATACTAGCAGCGAAGAAAAAAAGAATCTCAAAGAAAAAGAATGGTGGTAAAAGGCTGATTTTAGCACCGAGGCAGTCAGGAGGTGTAATTCCCTTAATACCTATATTTGCAGGATGTCAACACTTGGTAGTTTGATGTCTGGAGGTGCTAGTGTGTATAATACGTATCAAAATTCAAAAAGAAAAAAAGGCAGTGGTTTGAATTCAAACAATAATAGGTTAAGAAAAAAAAAAAAGAAAAAAAACTGATGAAAACGCTACCTAACAGACCACTTTCATCTCGAGATATTATAAAATATGTTGCAGAGTTAAAAATCAACCATTTCCGTGGAATCTTTTCACGTGATAACTTGCCAAAAAAACCGTATAAAATCGAATGTGGTATATTAAATTTAGACATATCTTCAGGTGATGGAACCCATTGGGTAGCGTTTCATAAAAATAACTATAAAGTTGTGTATTTTGATAGCTTTGGTGTTTTACCGCCGCCAACTGAATTACAGAATTATTTTAAAAAGAATAAAATTGTATACAATTATTCTAATTATCAAGATTACAACACATTTAATTGTGGACATTTATGTCTTGAATTTTTACAATGCATGAATCTACCACATTAAGTTTGACTGGAAGTACAACTGTATTATCTACGAATTATTTTCCACATCTAAATGTTTACGAGGAATCGGAAATGGCTTTGTTATGTTTACAAACTTATATTTCATTTCCTAATATAAATTCCACTAACAACACAATTGGTATAGAATTAATTTCTGGTAAAAATCAACACCGGGATAATAACATTTATCCATTTAAGCTGGATGAAGGATGTTATGAAATAGAGGACATTAACAATGCGATTAAAAAACAGATACTTAAGTTAAATAATAAATATAATACTAAGTTATTTTTCAACATAAGTATTGATCCTGTTGATTTCAGATCGTGTATTAAATGTAATGGAATAGTGAAGTTTGATATTCCAAAAAGTATGGCATCTGTATTGGGGTTGAAAAACGAGAATATAAATTTGAAACTCCTCGTCGATCGGAAAAAGCTGTGCATTTGAATACAATTAATTCTATAAAAGTGATGTGTAATATAGCTCAAGGATCATTTGACAACCATCTTCAAAGTCATTCGATTTACGAGATTTTCCCTAGTGGAAGGACAAGAACAAAAGTGATTCAGTCACCCCTAAATTTGATATATTACAAATTAAACAAAACAAATATTGACTCAATAACTATCCAATTAGTTGATCAAGATCATAATCCGATTGATAATTTAAATGAAACACTAACAATTGTACTACATATTAAACGTTGTGGATCTAGAATATTAAATTTTTAACTAAGATTTACAATGTATGAGACAGTTACATTAAGTTTAAATGGGAATACAACCAAATTATCTACAAATTATTTTCCATCTATAAACGTGTGCGAAGACTCAGAAATAGTTTTGATATGTTTACAAACATTTAATTCATTCCCAAATATAAACAGAGTTAATAATAAATTTGAAATGTTAATAGCAGACCATGACAATAATATCATACCGTGTTTTATTACACTGGAAGAGGGGTGTTATGAAATTGAAGATATAAAAGCTCGAGTTAAAGATCAAGTAGATTTCTTTAATAAAAAAAATGGAACCGAGTTATCATTTGACATTTCAGTTGATCCTCATGATTTCAGATCATATATAAAATGTAATGGAATACTAAAGTTAAATATTCCATATCGTATGGCGTCTGTATTTGGGTTTGAAGATAAAGAATATAAGCCGGAATATGCAATTCATCGATCGGAAAAAGCTGTAAATTTGAATACAATTAATTCTATAAAAGTAATGTGTAATATAGCTCAAGGTTCATTCAGCAACCATCTTCAAAGCCATTCGATTTTTCGAGTTTTTCCCAAATGAAAGAACAGGAACAAAAGTGGTTCAGTCGCCTCCAAATTTGATATATTACAAATTAAATAAAACAAATATTGACTCGATAACCGTACAGCTGGTCGATCAAGACCATAATCCGATTGATAATTTTGGTGAGCCATTGACAATCGTGTTACATATTAAACGTTACGGGTCTTGAGATGGGGTTGAAATTCAATATAAACCCACTACTTCAGGTAAGTACAACTAGTCATAAGACTAAAGTGCTACCAGTAACATCAAATAAAATAAAAAAATTGACGGTGAAGAATAAAAAAATTTTACAAGCTTTAGGTTATCAATTAAAGCAGAATGCCTGAAAGTGATATTTTGGATATAACTTCACAGTACGAAACGGATTCTAAAATTAAGAAAATTGAATATCATTCATACACACCGTATACTACGTCATTTAATAATAATGATGAAATACGTATATCAATCCAGCAAATGGATGTCTACCCATATCTACACGAAAGCTTTATATATTTAGAAGGAAAAATAACGGATGCTGATAAGGTGGTGCTGACCAATAATGGACTTTCATATTTTTTCGAACAAATACGGTTAGAAATCAATGGGATAGAAGTGGATAGCACACGTGTTCTTGGTATCACTAGTACGTTGAAAGGATACTTATCCACTACACCAGACAACTATAATTGTTATGACAATTCTGGATGGACTTTTAAAAATGGAACAAAATTGACAAATAGCAAAGGTGAATTCAGTGGTTGTATTCCACTAAAATATTGGTTAGGTTTGTTTGAAGACTTTAAGAAAATATTAATAAATTTAAGATTGGAATTAATATTAACACGAAGTCATAGAGATTTAAATGCGTTAGGCGTTGCAAATAAATCCGATGTTTCTACAGGTAAGGTCGATTTAAGTAAAATAGTTTGGAAGGTACCACATATAACCGTTGACGATGGAGAAAGGTTAAAATTATTGAAACTTATAGAAAAAGAAAAAAGTTTGTTCATACCTTTTAGATCTTTTGAAACGTTTGAATATTCTGAACTTGGAACTACTAAAAAAGTTGTATGGAACTTGAAAACTGCATCAAAATTGGAAAAACCGCGATTTATTATAATTGGATTACAAAATGGACGTAAAAATACGATGGGAAAAGATTGTAGTGTATTCGATCATTGTAATCTAACAAATGTGAAAGTATTTCTAAACTCTATAGCTTATCCATACGATAATTTGAATTTAGATTTTTCTAAAAATAATTTTACTCTGTTGTTGATATGTATACATCGTTTCAAGAATCTTACTATGAAAAAAGTGAACGGAACCCAATATTGAATCCTGCAACTTTTCTATCAAATGCTCCGATTATAGTTATGGATACTTCAAAACAAATCGATTCAGCTACAGCTTAATCAGTAGATGTTCAATTGGAAATTGAAGCATCGGAATCTCTGTCGGGTGTAACTGCCTATTGTTTATTAATTCATGATCGTATTGTAGAATATGTACCATTTACTAGAGAAGTAAGAAAACTTGTATAAATAATTTGTTACAATAAACAAATTGATGCTTAACCAATGTGTATATTCTTTTATTTTTTAAATAATTATTTCTAGATTATATTGAAAGGTTTGGGAAAAAATATGTATTGTTGTGTACACGGTAAATATTTCTGAGTGAGGAGGAAAATCGTGGACAAAGATTTTGAAATTTCCCCTTGAAATGAGTAATACGGTAAATATTTAGTTTAAGGGGGAAAACCATTTTTGAGTGTAATTTTCCTGTAATTTTTAGATACAATAATTTTTTACGGAAAGGGCAAAGTCGTGGACAAAGACTTAGAAATCTCCCTGTAAAATTCTATACGGTAATTTATTTTGTGTGAGGGGCAAATGTGTGGACAACGTCTTTTTAATCTCCCTGTAGTGTGTCATAGGACATTTTCGATGTTCTCCAAGGGAGACATTCCCCCTTAAAATTGAGTGATTACCGCGGGAAAAAAAACGTAAAACTCAGAACATACAAATGTATACTACTTATTACTATTATTAGTTATCTAAGTTTTTTTTATATTGTCCGTTTCCAACTCTTTTGAACTAGCTATTGCTATTTGTCACGATGTAGATAAAACGGTGTAGTCACTCAAGCTTAAAAGTGAGTCCAAATCTGACGGCACTTTGGTTAGCGCGCCTTCCGCCAGGTAGCGCTAAAAAGGCCGATCGACTACTGGCTGCTATAGAGAAGGCCGTATTGTAATGCTGTTTTGAGTATTATTTCGCGTTTAAATTTTAAAATTTTAGACCAGTATTCAAATTTATAATAAATATAATTAAATACCTATGCACTTTATAATATTATAATCTATAATACTAATTAATACTATTGAGTATTGACGTAAAAATAAAAACTAAAGTGAAGAATGCTAATCATCCTCTTTAAAATGTAAACCACAAACTACATCTTTTACAGATAAGTTTCTATCTTTTCGTGGTATTTTATTATTCCATACAGATAATAAATCCTGCAAGATAAATAACTTAGCTGTTATGTAACCTTTTATAGATTTATTTTCTTTTTGTTATTATTATTATTATTTTTTTTTTTGTCTTTCTTATTATATTTTTATTTATCCATTTGTTATTAGTTTAATTTGTGCCAAATATTATGTAATGTTTTTTTTTTTTTTTTAAAGAGCTTATGTTCGTCGATTATTAATAAATAAATAATTTAGACTACATATTCAAATGTTGTACTTGTTAGTCTTATTAAAAATATAAAGACTCTAAGAGATAACTTAGAGTGTAAGAATCTTGGAGAACATTTTGATTTAAATGACATTATGTAAACATTAAATTTGTATTAAAAAATCAAACTTAATTATTATTGGTGTGTAGGATAATTAATTGTATATTTAATTATTATAGCATTAAGTTATATACCTTCTTATATTATGTAATGTATAGTTTTATTTTGTCTTAAAAATTTTTTTATATAAAGATCAGTAGAATAATAAAAAAAAATTGTGGACGCCGGCTTCTTGGAAGTCAATGTGTTAAGTTGGGTTACAGGTATGTTAAAGTACATAGTTTAATACACAAAATATTATTATAATTTTAAACAAATAAATAACTATAAGATAAGTGTTACTTTTAAGGGATAGAACATAGGTGGTACATTCTTCCTTTCTAATTTTAATATTTTGGTATTGCTTAAGTAGCCAGATTTGCATGCCGGAAAAAAACATTTGTTAGGCATATTAATTGACTCAATGTGGAAAATGTTTAAAAATAATAAAAAGCTTTAGTCAGGTCAAGATAATACTACAATAGGTATTGTGGACAGTGAGGTACTAAAGAATAATAATAAAATAAATAAACAATGTTCATCAATATGTTAATAATATGTATATTATTCAAAACAAGTATACAGAAATAGACTATATTGCTTGTAAAATATTTCTGAAATCGGCCTTCTTAGCTCTTCCTGGTGGACAATTCTGTAACTAAACTGTCGTAAAAATGGTACTCACTTATTAATCAATGGTACAATTGATGGTGACTACATCGTTTTATCTACATCGTGCTATTTGTATTGCCATCAGTTTTTATATTGAGAGTGATAACTGATAAGTGATAACATGATAACATAAGCTAGCTGCTGATAGAAGAACGGCATACTTTCATAATTCATAGTTAAGATTTTAAAAAGTACAAATATGATTGTGTTCTATCACAGTCCACAGACTATATATGAAATATTTACGTTCTACCTCGTGTTATAATCGACTTTGAGTTCAGACCTTCAGTAGTTCAGTATTTACTATTTAGTACTTCACTAATGAACTAATCACCAATACCAGAGTTAGGTTGTTGTTTATGATAGCATATAATAATACACAAGGTAAGTACTTTATTTTGAAATTCTGTAATGTGTTTAATATTAATAAAAATTAAGAAATATAATTATAATTTTAACAATGAGAATAAAATTCTAATAACTTATGTGTTTTGGTTAAGGAAAAGTAACATTTCCGCTTTTTTGCTGCTTATATTACAGCTCCTATCACTTAGAAGTAGTCCAGCCTTAGAAAATACTCTTTCGCGCGGCACTGAGGTACCAAGAGCACATAACATTTTTCTAGACAATTGACTCAGGTAAGGATAGTTATGTTTATTATCATACCACCACTTAAGAGGATCACAATTTCTATTAATAATTGAGTCCTCTAAATATCGCTGTACTTCAATAATTGCTCTAGAAGTAACTGTGGATGTAGGTTGCAACTGTGCTACTTTAGAATCAATTGTTTTCCAGATTGAAACATTATCATTTCCAATGTTGCCATCAACTGGTTCAGGTATGGAATCGGAATTATTTTGAACGGGAACATTAGAAAGTCGACTTTGAGAAATAACTGCACTAGTTAACTTAATTATATCATTTTTTGTTGACTGCTGCATTGAAGATACGTACGTTTCTCCAGCCCCCCCACATTGAGTTTTTGCAATTTTTTTTTGGCCAATATTTTGTACGGAAATTGTACTAATTTGTACGATAAGAACCAAAATTTGTACGAATTTATTTTTGAAGGTATAGCAGAATTAGAGTGGGGGGCTGTAGAAACGTTTCTCCAGCCCCCCCCCATTTCCAAAACTACATATTTCTATGAAATTTCTTTCCAGTCATTTAGTACGGAATTTGTACGAATTTGTACGACCATTTGCGAAATTTTACGGTAGTCCCTTATTGCCGAAAAACGCATTTTTCTAAAATGCCGTTTCCCCAGCCCCCCCACCTAACTAAAAATACGTTTTCGCACAAAATTTCTTTACAGCTATTTAGTACGGAATTTGTACTAATTTGTACGATCATTCGCGACATTTTTCGGTAATCCCTTATTGCCGGAAAACGCATTTTCCTAAAAATGCCATTTCCCCAGCCCCCTCACCAGACTAAAAATACGTTTTTACACAAAATTTCTTTACAGCTATTTAGTACGGAATTTGTACGAATTTGTACGACCATTCGCGACATTTTTCGGTAATCCCTAATTGCCGAAAAACGCATTTTTACGCTCGGTCGACTACTCGTATAAATCGGCCACCGGCGCTCTGCTTTGCGTTGTATACACATATGAGTATATTATAATTTTAGATGTAGAACCTATACATATATTTTCTTATAATTTATAAATAATAAAATATTTAACTAATAACATCTAATAATATTTATTAGTATGCCTTACCCATATATATGTTAGAATTATACTTATAGTATTAAAAGCCACTCCGTCTCTACATCCCAGAAAAATTGAAATTTATAAATAATATCTTTAATTAGATGTCAAATAATATTTATTACTTTACTAGATATACGATTTACGATATACAAATATATATGTTTGTATTATACTAATAGTAATAAAAGGAGTTACGTCTCTATATTCTGGGAAAAGTTAAAATAACAGATTTATTTTTAGACCAAACATAAAACCAAATGCACCATTCAATTAGTAATGTAATCATAAATGGCCAAAAAAAAAATTCAATACAATCAAACAACTCCGGCAAAAATTATGAGTCATTAAAGTCAATAAATAATTTGTCGACTGCGTGTCAACAGCGGCGTCCGGGGCAATGCATTTTTTGTCGACTACGAGTCGACCATGGCATTAAACGTGTTAAGTTAAATCACAAGGCCAATGAACACAGAACACAGAAACAAAATGGAAAAAAGTCGCACAAACCTACATATAAAATAGTTAATACGTTTAAAATCTACACTTCCGAAAAATGCGTTTTTCGGCAATAAGGGATTACCGAAAAATGTCGCGAATGGTCGTACAAATTCGTACAAATTCCGTACTAAATAGCTGTAAAGAAATTTTGTGCGAAAACGTATTTTTAGTCTGGTGGGGGGGCTGGGGAAATGGCATTTTTAGGAAAATGCGTTTTTCGGCAATAAGGGATTACCGAAAAATGTCGCGAATGGTCGTACAAATTCGTACAAATTCCGTACTAAATAGCTGTACGTAGCACTTGAATTAGCTCTTTAACAATTGACCATTCATCTATAGTAAGCCCATTAGGGTTATCTAATATTCCTAGAGTACCTCTAATCGCATCCTCCAATTCAACAAAACGATCTAACCAGTGGCGCCCAACCCTATGACTAGGTGTAGCAGTCGCTACACGTTGAGAATAAGGGAATAACAATATTCAAAGAAAAATATATGATAACAGAAAGTTCTTAGAAAATTTACTCATATAATATGTCACTTTTATGATTAAATTCAGTCATCTAATCGCTTTTTTATAAATAGCTCAAACCACTTCCAACTCTGATGATACCTATTCCTTGGTATATTAATATTAACAGTTAGTGTAACCAAAAATAGACCATTCAATTTTGAGTTTTGGAAGGGGCGGGTGGGTAAAATTATGTCTTGCTACACCTGAAACATATGTGTAGTAAACCCAAAAAGTAGTAGTATATTATTTATTAATATTATTATTAGAATATATTGCTTACAATGATAAATTATACGCAAGGTATAATTTATAATAAATATATACGGTAGGCATAAATATGCAATGTTCGTAAAAGCCTAAATAACAGGAAATATAGATCAAAGGTGAAAACAACAAGTTGTTTTCCCTCTTTTGCATAATAATGCTAATAAGCATTATTGGGGAGTAATATTAGAATATTATAATATCACGCCACTTTACGTCATTGTTAGAACCCGCATAAATACGGGTAGAGCACCTACCATTGCTGGAGAAGATAGTTAATAACACTGGTCGACAGCGTAACTCGCTTACGACAGTTTTTAGAAGATAGTCAGCACTCGTCGAAGGTCTAACAAGCTTACGACAGTGCACATAGTGATTGTTAATAATCAAGAGTTTTAAAGTAATAAAGTGTTTTATTATATTATAAATAATTAAAAGTGTTCAATTATTTCAACCTATCTCTCTCAAATACATCTCAAGACGCCAACGAACGTGCTACGTCGTTTAAATAATAATTGTGGTACCGATCGTCGTGTCCTGCACAGCGATCACTACATATGTCTTGGGCGCCACTGGATCTAACATATAATATGTTGAATTCCATCGTGTACTTATGTCTTGCAACAACTTCTTTGGCACTTTAGATCCATTGCTTGTTTGGTACACATTGAGTTTGTGATTAGCTCTACTGCTTTTTCGGAAGTGAGTAACAATACATTTTATTTTATCAATTAAGCACAATTGTAACTTTAATGCATCTTGGACGATTAGGTTAAGTGTATGAGCAAAATATCCTAAACTCCTAACTTGTAATAAATTCAATGCAGATCTTATATTATTAGCATTATCTGATACTGCTAAAATTATTTTACTTTTATCCATGTCCCATTTATCTAGTGTTTCTTGAATTGTATTACATAAATTAAGGCCTGTATGGCTTTCAGAAAACTCATAGCATCCTAATAATACAGACCTTAAAACAAATTGAGTATCAATAAAATGGAATGTTATAGAAATGAATGCACTATTGTTTCGCGATGTCCAACAATCTGTCGTTAAATAACCACTTCACGATTCATTGTTAATAAGTTCCTTTGTCTCATTAACACTTTTTTGGTGCAATGCAGGTGTTCGGACTTTTGATATTGTGTGACGATCGGGTATTTTATAAGAGAGATTTAAAAGTTGAACAAAATTTTTAAAACCTTCATCCTCTACTACCTTAAAAGGCTGAAAATCTTTAATGAAGAGTTTAAGAAGACCATCGTCAATCTTTGTTTTAACATCGAATGTAATTTTTTTGGGCACATATGAGGTGATTGCAGTTTGTTTCATTTTACGATTAATAGGTTGATCAGAATTATTAATATCTGTTTGTGGTGTTATAGATATTGATGTAGAATTTGAAGGTAAACTTTGAGGAATTGGAGCTGAGGATGGATCATCAGTCAACTGGTCATTTTCAACTGTCTATAAAAATTTATTTATTGTAAATTATTGGTTAAAACTAAACAACTCATTTTATTTAAATAGTATTTTATATGTAGTGACTTTATTTTAATTTGCTTGATTTGTTATTATTATTAATGTACAATTACACCTAATAAATATTAAAATTATTAATTTTTTTTATATAATATTCTTAGCAATTTGTGACTTGTATAATAAGACAATAAGACATACATTTCTTTATTGAAAACATTTAATTTTTTTGGGTTAAGTCATTATAATATTATTAAGTACAACATTTAGTTTTTAGATCCTACAATGTTATTATATTTTATATTGTTCAAGTATAGTCCCTTGATTCCAATACAAATATACAATATTAATTATTAATCAAATATTCAACTTTTGTATCAGTTTAATTGGTATAACGTCTTCAATTGTTTTTTATTTTTGAAGGAAAAGTATATTAATTAAAATTATATTAAGGTTTATGCCTGCCGTTAATTTTTAATTTTTAAAAATATTTATTTGATTTGCAGTCATTTGGATCCAATGTGCTTTAACAAGATGTGTTTTTAAATTGGTGACACTAGTTTTAAAAGAGTATTTTTTTTTTACAAATGTCACATTTAGCAAAACTAGTGTCATCAATCACAGAAAAATGTGACCAAACACTACTTATTTTTTTGTTTGAACTCATTTTTGTATAATATATTACACTAATACTTTAATTTACTGCAGACTATAGTTCAGTAAGTACAACTGAACAAGGAATGAGTTTTGGATTTGATTTTCATTTCTATTAAGATTTAATGTTATACCTAGTATTCCTTAAAAGGTATTTACTATTTATCCTAGAAATTATGTGGTATTACTATATTATTTTATTTCATTTAACTCATTTATTTTACTTAGAAAATAGTTAAATAGTCTTGGAAATTATAGCAAATTATCTATTACCCAGTATGCTGCTATCAGTATTTAGTAATAAGTACCTACCAGTGGGTTATTTAAATTAATAGGTTTTTCTATATTCTGCAATGTTGTGGTTTTAAATGGAGAAGAACTCCGTATAGCATCTAAAACAAAACACATAAAGATTTCATATTATATATAATATTTATATTGGTTAGATTGGTAATAAGGATAGAAACTTTTAATATAAGTTTAATAATTATAATAGTTGTTTAAAACTGTTAAAAGTAAAGCTATTATGAATTATTTGAATATTATATATATATATGTATTTTGATTTTTAATAAATATTTATTGAGAAAAATTATTTCAAGGCAGTTTAAATAAGTTATTTTTATTAATGATTATAATTCATTATAATATGTTAAATTAAAAATTTTTCTATCAAAATGTATTAATTAATTCTTTTTAGTTTTTTAAATATTAAAATGAATTAATAGCAATATATCAAGTGTTTAATGATGGGTTTTCTTAGGAACATAAATAAATGAAAAGGACTTGCTGGTAAAATGTTATCCAAACAATTACTAAGTATAAGCAACACATTTTTAAGAATTTAGTTATAATCATTTGAGAAACTATTAAATTTAATTTTTTTAATAGTTAAATAACTATTTTTTATTTCCATAGAGACAAAATATTGTATCTATGGGAATAATAAATAATTAATAATAAGGAACTTCTATAACTACCGATGCCTAGCATTAATTATTTATCACATAATTTATATAATATATATGTACCTACAGTGTAAATAAAAATATAGTTAATAATAATAAAATTAATAATAATTATGAAATTTAAAGAATAAAATAATAATACCTATAACAATTTGGCATGAGAGTAATTTTGAAAACGACTTTTTAGGTTTTTTAAATCCTGTGTATGAAAATTGCTCAAGAAGATCATCAGTAAACATATACTTTAAAATTCTGCGGACACTACGTTCAACTGTATTGGAGTTCATAAGCGACATTTTATTTACCTGCAAACAAAACATAATATTATGTAATTACTGTATGGTGAAATAGTTTATAAAATGCATCCACACTAGCATTCTAATAAATTAGAACTCACTAGACAACGGTTAAAGTTGTTATCATTATTTTTAAGTGTTAGTTCCAATTCCTGAAGTTGTTCTTCATTTTCTAATGGCCACAAAAAACCATCATCAAATGAATCGTTTGTAATACCACTCGTATTTCCAGTAGCTGCATACTTGAAATATCCATCAATTTTTTGTTCAATGTTTTGTAAGGTTGCAGCAATGCTTGTATTCATAACATCAACTGTATATCTTAATGTAACAAGTTGTTTTGTAACCAAATTTTGAAAATCTAATTAAAAAATGTATTATTTAATACTAATTTCAACCTAATTTCAAAAATTATTATTTTCTAATTTACATATTTAAAAATTACCTGCTTGATCAATCACCATTCTACTCAGTTTAACTGCAGGCTTGCGCGGAGATGCTGAAATCATAAATTTAAACAACACATATTAAAAATATATTAAATATTTCCAATTTATAATTTGTGTATTATGATGAAAATAATAGTTCATTATAATATATATTTTATAACACCACTCACTCAATGATTTTTCATTATTAAACAACTTCCTTTTATATTTGTTGCTCGGTAAATTTGTTTTAATATTGCTTACTTCAATAGCCTTTGAATTTCCTTAAAAAAATATAATATTAATTGTGAACAAATTGGATAGTATTTCTGATTTTAATGTTTTTTTTTTCATTTAGTAAAGTACGTAATTATAGATATAAAACAACAGAACACTAAAAAAACAATAGGATTAATGGGTTAATATTCTGTAGACTAACATACATAATCAAGGTCGTCATTTTAAATATTTTCATGAGATGCGAAACCAATATTAAAAATCTAAAGTAATACCAGTTGCAAGCTTATAGCTAGGATGGTTGCATATCATTTCATTATTCATAATACATCGTGAATTGATAGATGAGTAACAAGAAACAATTTTAAAAGAGAGAAGGGATCCAAATTAGTCAAAGACATACAATGGTAAATTTTATTTTATAAAATATAATCTATTAACAATGTAATAAAATATCTGTATTATCTTTTAGTTCATCGTTTTGTTCTACAAGAAATTTACCAGCAGATGAATGTATAATGGTGCAGTCATATGTTTCAGCAGGCATTGAGTCTATAAAATAATTATTTCATATTAGATTTCTTGAAAATGATTCATACAAAATTTAATTTTAGATTTTCTTCTTTATCCATCCACCACTTCTGCACATATTACAAAAAGAATTGATTATATAATATATTTATATATAATATCACAGACAGTGTTTGCGCCGCGTAATCATGTTACGCAACGTTGTACGGCGACGACGACCGTTTTCCGTATCAACTCCTAATCACCTCATTAAGTGTATTGATTTATCCTTTTAATTATTATTATTATTATTATTATTATTATTATTATTATTATGTGTTTGCCGATTTACTCTATGTTCTCCTTGTGATTTTTTCTTATATATTGTCTTTGTTCGGCCAACGCCCGTGTTATGAATTTTTATCATATTTCGTTCTTCTTGTCGTCGGCGTCGTCTTGTCTGGTCGTTCGGCACCAACCATTTTTTTACTGTTACTTTTTTCCGCTATTAAAGCGACGTTTATTATTTGTTTTGTTCTGGTCAGCTATTAAAGCGACCATATTATTATCTCATTACTCAGTTGTGTATTATTGTTAAACCATTGTTCTGCCGATTGTCAGGTAGATGTACACTGTACACCTCATATTTCAACAATATATATATTCGTCATTACTCTGAACATATGTAGTAAGTTTTTCATATATATACCTCTTATGTAACAACACACTCGGCAATATTGCGAGTTGTATTAATCTATGTGAACGGGTCCGCGTAAGTCCGCCAGCAACAGTGTTGTGTGTGAGGCCGCCCAGGTCATCCAGTTCAAATACCGGCTTAGTATTGCGTCCAGCCACCGCCTCAAGACCTCATTAAATTTAAGTTAATCTTAAGTCTGTCCCTGTTTTTTTTGTGAGCTCTGTGATCATTGCACCAGACCGAATCGATCACAGAAACCCCTCCCCATCATTAAGTTGCATCATCCTACTTCCCATGTTAAGTAATTTCCCGTCCTAGGATCGTCGTCGTCGTGCCTCTTTGGTTGCCTACCCATGCAATTTAAGGAGTCGCCACACATGGTTGCCTATGTAATAATTAGTAGGAGTCGCTTTTTCAAATAACTGTTCTCGGGCATTACCGAGTGGTCCTTCTCTTCGCCCAGCTCCCGTTTGGGCGCGCACAGACAGATACCATACAAATATTTAGCACGTAATTGTAGCACTGTGTAGTAGGTGCGATTTCTAGTTTTTAAATATTTGTATGGTATAGGCCACCATATAATATAACCAATGATAATAAAAGTATATTATCATTTTATACTATAAACATATTAATAATACTACTAAGTAACTACTAAGTATCTGTAGTTTTAATGAAAAAAAAAAATTACCCATGATTGAATAATCGGGATCCTTTGATTCATCATCATTATCAATCTCACTAGAATTTGATGAATCTGCACTTGGATTATACATAGAAAATACAGTTTCCTTATGTTCTAACTTTTGCTTTTGAACTGTTTTTGTTGGTGAATAAATACTTTGATCTGTTCTAATATTTGGCATAACATGTGCAGTGCTCAGTAGAGGAGGAGATTTAATTACTCTAATTGTGTTAGATGTTTTTTGCACTGTCAAAGGTGATGGAGAATAACTGTAACTTCTATCTTTTTTTGCCCTGGCTTTTCTAGAACTTTTCATTTCTTCAATACCTGACAATTCAGAATCATATTGCGCCTTGGAAGCCTTTTTCCTTGCTTCTTCATATGATACTATAAATATAAATTAGAAAAAATATATGTACTAATAAATTTATAATATATTATTCATCAGTCAATAATGTTAACAGGGATTGGAAATAAAGTTGAGGTAAATGCGGTTGGTTAACTCAATGGCTGCAAGTAATCAAAACCTAGGTTCAATAACTGGTCTGTTGGCTTGATTTTTAGCATTATTTTCAGTAAGTTAACAATAATAATTAATAAAAAAATGTAATTTACCAGCTGAACATAGAATTCTAGCTTTTAAAATTTGTGATCAAATTCTGTTATTGGGATTCTTTTGACAATACAGTGCTTAAGAATATTTTTTTTTGTGGGCCAAATACATTTATTTTGATGATACCAAAAGTTTGGTACTGCCTCAACGGATTCATCCTCTGAATAATTGACAACAATCCATGAGTCCATTGTTATATATATAAACTATATAATATGTACCTGAAATTATTAATTAAAATACTATAAGTTTTATAAGTATTAGAGTACTAATTTAAAATTATAAGAAAAAATTATATTATTTACAAAATTAAAATCTTAAATTAATGATTTGGATTTTAACATTCGGTATGTATTAGTGGTATGGCTATAATTTGATCAGCATGTTGTATAATCATTATTTTTTTTTTTGATATCTGTCAATATCCAATGTTTCAAAGTATCAGATATATTTCTTACTATAAATATATTAAATATGGATGAATCCATCGGCTTATTATAATATGGTAATACTGAATTAAATACTTTTCCAAGAATAATTATACCATGATGAGTTGTATTTATTATATTCATGCATTTAACTACTTCTCCAAATTTAGACAGAATATAACAATTTTTTTCATTATCCACATTTACTTTAAACTTTTCTAGTTTGAGGCATTTGTATTGGGTGCCAGTTAAATTAGTATCTATAGGTCCATTTTGGTGTGCATGTTCAAGTTTGGGAAACTTTTGTTCTAAATTGTGTTGTTCCGGGTTGACATTGTTTTGCAGTTCTGAATATCTATTAATGACTTGTTCTAAACATTGATCATGTTTCCGTACTTTAGTTTTTAGTTCTTTCATGAAATTTTCAAAAACAAATGCACTAGAATTATCCAATGGCCCAAACCTACGATAATCATCAATTAGATGTAATAAACCATGCACATTGAATGATACATGTTCGGTGCCATATAATTTCTCAAAAGACTCAACAAAATAATGTAGTAGTTTATCTGCAAATTGTACAATATGGCTGTGATCAGGACTTAATAAAATCATCATCGCTACATTAAATGACATAAAGTTAATATAAACTTCATATTTAACTACATTTTTTCAAGACAATGGGACCAATGTAAATTAAAAATAAACGAAGTTCTGTTGCTTTTTAAGCGGTTAATTTCATTAATTGGCCTAGTTTTTCTGACAAAATCACTGGTGATGTATTATTTAATGTTTAATAAAGACTTTTAATTTTCCAATAGAAAAACTATTCAGACGAACATGAACTGGACCTTTACTCAACCATAATAATATTAATTTCCTTGTAACACCAAGAAGAGTCAAGTGCATGTAGTCCATTGAAAATGAGGACACTAAATTTAAATTAGGAATTTCTATCAACTTGGATGGTGTTGTCGAAGTATGGTGATCTTCATACATAAGATTTTTATACGACTCGTGAGTTCTTTTAGTTATTTCTATATTAGAATAAGGAAAACATACACGGTTTTTATAGTATTCACCTTCAATAATGCAACGTGAACAAGAAAAAAACCCCGAATGATATTTAATTTTAAGAAGAAATGCACGAGCTGGTGCATCGCAACAAAATACATCAATAGTTACTTTTATTGAAGTAGTTTCATTAATTTTAATGCCATTATTAACAAGATGTTGAGCTTCTTTAACAAATTCATCTAAAAACAAGTCACTATCTTTAGGTTTCTCGTATCCATGATATATTCCCACAGGAAATACTTGTTTAGTTGTAGTCCAATCACATAGGCTAAAATGTGCCAAAACTGGCTATTACTACTTTTGGACAATGGGAGGCCGTCAATGCCTATTGCTACTTTAATTTCACTTAAATTAGAAGTGGCATAACGAAGAAGTCCTGATTCTAATCCAAAATGAAAATATTTTCCAGGATTAACAGGCAGTAATTTTAATCCAGTTGATTTAGGTGTTGTTAATAATGATCTACTATCATTAGGTAAATTATCTGTATAAATATGTTTATTTTTCTTAAGAACTTTTAACAATTTATTGAGTGCAATGTGAAATGTGTTACATTGGATAGCCCAGGCACTAAGGTCTTCTTTAAAAGTGTAATCTGGGCTTCTGGCTGGACTAATGTAATTTACCTACGCCAGAAAAAATAGTACTCAATTAATTTAATCAGTTAAAATATGATACTAAAAATGTAAAATACAAGTAACTATTATGTATTGTTTACAAAATAAAATATAATATATATCTTTAACTATAGGTACCAATATCATAATTTCTACTTTTTAGTTAAATCAGCTGAATTTATTGTGTTAGCAAAATTATTACTTTTCATATTATTAACACAATAAATGCAGATAATTGAATTATAAAATAGAATTTGGAATAATAAATACATATATTATATATAAAACAAACGTGTTTTAAGGGGCCTCGCTACCACTATTATTTAAGGGGCAACAATTAGTCAATTTCTAATCTCGTCGTAGCCGCCCGGGATATTTGTGTTAGTTGTAAATGATTGTTAGTGTGAGTACAATTCAATGTGGGTACCGCGCTCCCTTCCATGGCGTCAGAACTGATAGTCGCGTCGTAATACTCGTAATCATATTATTATAATCGGTTTCCCGTATATTCGCGTGTTGAATGGGTTCAGAGAATTATTTTTGGGTTCATTAATTTTATCTTATTACATGCTATGATTTGAGCAAAATAATATTATAGTCCACAGTGTAAAATAATTTATATTGTTATGATTGGTATAGAGGTATACTATAGAGTATAGACTATAGATATAGGCGCCTATTCAAATTTAGTTCAGTCATTTTTTAATTCAGCGTAAAACTACGATTCTTAGGACAGCGCCACAGCGGTTCAAGCAAGTTTAAAACATGCTTTATCATATACATCAGCGCTGAATTATCGAAAGCTCGGTTATTTATACGTGGACCCATAATATTATATAATATAAAAATTAGAAAGAGTTTTAGATTATTATTTTTTTTTCCAGATAATATAGATAGGTATATTGTGTATATTTTGATGAATAGTTCGAGTATTACTGCATCAGTATAATAGAGTAAAATATAGTTTAGGAGTTTAGGACATAGGTAGTTTAACATCAACTATTGTCATTATAAATTATAATGTAGTATTATTAGTAATAGAAATAGTAAACATTATAAATAAACAATCAGTGGAGGTAATAATTACGAAATTTTCTGTTAGTGCAGTTCATACAATAAATTGTTGTTTATTACGATTACATACTCATTTTTTAATAATTATAATTTATAACATTGTGATAAAATAGTATTATTCAGGTAAAATTAAAATCATATGACATAATTTGTATAGTAAATAATAGCTTATATTATATTATATTCATACGTGTATAGTGTAGCCTATTTTTTTTTCTTCATTTTTGCTTCCAAAATATAAGTAGGGTTTCTTATTGGCATACTTCTGGAGTGTCTGGGATCAACCAATTCAGGAAGAAGGCAATTAAAGAAAAACATTTCTAGTTTTGGAAACATTTTGTCATCCCAAAATATATCATCTCGTTCAATCGTTTCATACTTTATACCTTTATTTGTCCAAAATGCTATTATACCAAATCTTCTTCCAGTGACATGTAGTTGTCCTTGAACTTGGTAGTAATATTTATGGTTGGTATTAATTCCTATAATATCTTTGTTTTTATCAATTTTCCATAGGGTAATTTTTCTTTGAATTATACCTTCTTCGGGCGTTATATTTGCTGCTGATATAGGACATTTAAGTTCCACCAATGTATCATCACCAATTAAACCATCGGGTGTGGCCCCTAGAAAATAATCCTTGGTATCTATAAATAAACCACATTTTGTTATTTGCATACCTAAAACTTTTTCCAATTCCAATCTGGCCTCTTCTTCATGTTCACGTCCATACTCCATTGCTTTACAGTCTATATCAGAAGAATATAGCATACTTTTAATTATGCTATCACATGCTGTGTCACTGCGCAAACAAATTATACGCCCAAAATTTGAAGCAGTAATAAAATTTCTTCTGTACTCAAGCCACAATTTAGATCCCGATTGTTCAACAGTTTCTCTTTCAATATTATGACGATTAACTGAAATTTCCTTTAATGACTGTAAAATATTATTTTTTTCTTCTTCGAATTGTTCATCTGTCATATCTGGTTTTTGAGAATTTTCACCATACGACGGATCTATGTTACCACTTTGAAATTTCAATTTTTTTCTGTAACTTTTATTTCTGACTTCATTTTGTCGATTTTGTTTATTTTGACGTTTTAATTCCATCTTCATTGATAGACATTTTGTGCCAGGGCTACGCTTGAGTAAAGTTTTATGTAATATATAAAGTGGACGTTTTGTATTTTTAATTACTGTAGCTGCAGATACACGGCCTTGGTATGATCTATTCATGGCAAAATTAACTCTTTTTCCACCAATTAATTTAGCGATAATACTATTCAGCGATTCAACGACATTGCTGTCAACGTTGTGCATTAAACTGCGACTATGTCTGGCCAAATAACGAACAGGCTGCATTAAATTATAATAAAATAGTGAATCTGTAGCTTTCATTTTTTCTAAATAATTAATCGTGTTTACTTTGTTGCAAAAATAAGACGGACATTTAGTATGTTGTCCAAAAACGTGGTCAACTGAGTTCAAAATATCGTTTCGTAAATCGTTATCGTTATCTTTATTTTTTCTTCTGAATTGTATTGCGGAAACTATTCCTTTACGCATTCTTAAAATATTATTTTGTAATAATTTTCTATTTTCCAATTTCCCTGCTTGTTTTTTTGTAGCGATGTCTCTCATTTTCTTACAAAAATTTCTCAATAAATGATTTTTACATTCAATTTTTTCTACTGTACGATTTTTATACGGTCGTGCTTCCAAAATTTTTTTATAAACACTGCTATCACCATCAGCAATTAACTTGTGGTATCTAATCCCATACATACGTTCACTTTCTTTGAAGCCGTTAACAACAACTGCAGCCTCCATTGCTGACGATCCATCGGACGATTTCCAATTCTTATAACACTCATGATCTTTAACTTTATCTCCAATTTTCATTCTAGCACAAGTTGCACAAAACTTATTTTTTACACCCATATACAATACTTTTTTTGTGCGATATCCAACGATTGCAGCCTATAAATATATATGATTATGAAAAAATAAATATAAATATATATAAATATTTGCAATGAATGATGAAAATGAATATGTTATTATTTTAGATTCTGAGCGGAATGATGAATGTATTGATTTTAATATGATGTGTAATTATTATTTTCGTATTATTTTTATTTTTATTTCTACCTATGTACACGTTGAAATAATACTTCGATTTTCCACTTCAGAATCTCGTTTGATGGAAAAGTAAATCTAGTTGGTGCATTAGAGAGATCAAAATTAAAAATAAATAATCGGGAACTCGCTCTGTTGTACAGTAGGGGTGGAATCGACTTCGGTCATAGAGTAGGTCACTATAATGGATGTGTTAAATTTTAATGCAATGATAGCTATATAATTGTATACGAAGCATAATTCTGAACGGAGACGATTTGTCAGTCTAGGATATTTTATTTATTTATTTTATATCTAAAACTATTTGATACAAAATCGTTTGTGAATTTTTAAATTTTTAAATTTTTACCTTCGTAAACATTTAAAATTTAGACGCTCGTAAAATTTTTTTAATTAACTTACGATCGATTTTTTTTTCGCGGCGTGTTTGAAAACTATTAAAAAATTTTCACTTTTGACCCCTAAAGTACAATATACATTTACTTTGCTACCCAAAACCAACCCTAATTTGTAAGACTGAAGCACTATTACTGCTCCAAATTTTGTCCCCAAACACAAAAAAAAAAAAAATTAAAAAAATTTAAAAAAACATATCATTGTAAAATCAATACATTCATCACTCTGTTCAGAAACTAAAACTACAAGTAGTTTTCAAAAGCATCGGGAAAACCGGAAATTCTTACGCAAAATCGGTATTCCTAAAGTACTTGAAACAATATAATATAATATTTTATACACTCAATGACATTTTTAACTTTATTTTACAATGATTTTATATCATTGAATTCAATATATTTTTACTACTGATATTTGTATTGATGATTTATTATTTCTTGTGTTAGATTTGTCTTAGACCGATTAAAAAAATCTATTGGCTACTACTTTCCATTCCAGAGAGTGAATTATACATGGTTCTATAAGATCTTTTGCACCAGCTTCCATCTGCTACCACTGTAATCAAAGGCATACCATCGACGTCAATATCTCCTTCTTTTATGGCTAACTCTGCCTCAACTTTAGCTGCTTCTTTCATTGTTTGAATCGCAGCGTCTTCATAACCATTACAAACGAATTTGTGTTCAATTTGATATGTATTTTGACTCATTGTTGGTATTTCCATGGTACACATAATTTCTTCCAACTGACTGAAACCACCTCCAATATTCATAACACCTGCTACCGCTGATGTATTAATGTTCATTAATTCTTCACTTTCCGTTGATATGTATTTTTTTATATTACACATCGAACATATGAAATGGAAAATAGATTTAAATCTGAATTTTCTTTCTCCAATTAAAATCATATTTTTAAATCCACAATCAAATGGCTCATGATTTTCTAAATTTTTAATTTCATTGAATAAATGTGATATATTTACAATTCTTCTACCAGTTAGATTGATTTCCATCGAATCATTTTTTTCTGTCCTAGTATAAGCTTCATCAACAACTCTGATTGGTGAACTAGTTACTGAATTCTTAAGTAATGATGAAGTGGACGGTGTTTGGCCAATAATAGGAGATGACGTAACTAACACTTTTTTATTACAGCTTATATACGAATTTTCATCGAGTTCGCAATTTAATGGTAAAGCTAAATCCATATCACTTGAAGAAAGAGGATAAGAAATGTTCACATGTGACCTATTGTCTTCGGTACTTACAGTAATCAATGACTCAGAAGGGATTCTATTTTTGTAAATAATAAAAAAAAAGAATAGTAATAATAATTTTAATATTTATATTAATATTTTAATAACTTACTCTGTTTCACCTCTATTGTTTCTATTATTTTGGTTCATGGTATGGTGGCCTTTTATTCCCTTTATGAAACCTTTGTGTTTTTTTCTTTTCGATAAAGGAACTTTAGTTTTCATTTTATATTTGGAATTCATTTTTCTAATTAAAATTACTAAATAGCCTTTACAGTTTACAGAAAGAAAGCTGAATAGTGACTGAATAATCAATGCAAAATTGAAATACAGAACGACAATAAAATATAATAACATCTAATATAGGTATATAATATTATCAGGGCGCGGAAATATAAGTAATTGCCAACATTATTATAGGATACCACGAAATAACGTATCTAATTATATTACACTGTTTAGGTTCATTAGCGCGACGTGGCGTGGTAGCGGTACAGGGGGCTCTCGCACGCACTCACACGCACATGTCATCACCTAATATTGTAATCACGAAAAAAATGTTTATTTTTCATTCTAACATACGTTTCTAATTCCAACGCTACGTGTCGAAAATAATCACGATTTTCATTTTGCAAAAATATTTGGATGCTTCGTAATATGTACGAGGGATCGATCGAGGCACATTTTAAAAATTGTATTTAGTTAATTAAATATTTAAGTTTGAAATTTTGTATTTTTTTGAATTTTCAACAATATTTACTGCAATTCAAATTACAAAAATTAAAAATGTGGCTCGATCGTTCCCTTGTACATATTACAGAGCATCCGAATATTTTTTCAGAATGAAAATCGTGATAATTGTCGACACGTAGCATTGGAATTAGAAACAGTAGTTTTTGTTAAAAAAAGACGTGGTGGTGAGGCCCCTTAACAAATATTTAGAAGTTATTATAAAATACCTCTCAATATAACCATTTAATACAAAAAAAAATTATGATTGGTATAGCTATAATTAGAGATATTAAATAATATTAAAACTTTATTTTTGAGCTATTAAAGAGTTGTATTAAAATCATGAATTATACTAAAGCATATCAAAATGATAAATGTAAGATAGGATATGTAAGAATATGTCTATATATAATTAAATAAATAAAAATAAAAATAACGATTAAAGTATGATCAAATGTTAACTTAAAAATTGTTAACAGCATTTTTAAATTGTTTAACTGTCAATAGATCAAAATTTTAATGTATGATAATGTAGGTATAGATTGTATACCATAAACCTATTATAAAGAAATAGTAATAGCATAGGTATACATCTTTTTTAAGTAAATATTCTAAGGAAAGTTGCAATTTTACTTAGGTACCAATACATAATTTGGAAGAGAATGTAAAAATGAAAATAATGAATCTATTAAAAATTATGCTATCTTGACTTGTATAGTTTAGTTTATCTTACAAACAATCCATTATCTTCAAATGTTCCTATTAAAACGTATACCTACTAAAAATATTACTCTAATTTAACAACAATGACTTACATCTTCATTGGTTAATCCGTTATTGATAGACAATGTGCTATGATTATTAATATTAATATTAATAATATTATCATGATATATACTACTATGTAATTCTTCACGAATTTCATCTGCAGCATCATCCAATGGTTTATCTCTCGGTTTATCTGTATCATCATCACTAACTGTAGATATTTCCTCGTAATTTATATCTGATGTAGAATAGATTTGTTCAAGCATGGCCATTTCATTTCTAATCTTTCTTCTCTTTGTTATATTAATATTATTTTTAGTATTATTCATATTTAAATTGTGGGTATGAAATATATAGCTTTGGAATATATAAGCTGTTATATAAAATAAAATATCATATTTAGTATGAACTTATAAAATAATACTAATTAAACAATATACCTATCTACGTAATTAGTTCAATTCCGACTATGTAGCCTAGGTAAATTGTATACTTAACTAATTTTACCAAATTTCTTTTTATACAAAATAGATTATTATGTAAATAACAAGTTAATATTACACTATTATTACCGATAGTACCTAATTAATTCTAACTTCTTTTTGAACATAGTTTCAGTAAAGTTGTCTGCATCTATTAAACAATTACAACATCAAATTGGAGTACATCAGAACTGATTTTCTGTAGTTAATTTTAATATTAAAGTGAATTTACTCTGGAATTTACCATTATCAAACTTAAAGATAAGATCATTGTCGGGAAAAAACTTTGTTTTTTATTTGGAATTTGTATATATTAATTATTGATTATGTAGTTTTGAGTAGGTACCTATGTATCAGAGCATGTAGGTACATGTAGGTATTATTACTCTAAGGTTAGGTACCAATAACAATCATACAACATTATATAAATTGAAATATCAAAAAAAAAAAAACACAAATAATGTCCTTTATATAAGTTGTATATACAATATGGGAACAAATGCACTAAACCACGCCCCTCACGAATTTCGATTTTTTTTTTAAAAAAAAGACGTGTTTTTCAACGCTGATTTCGAAACTGTTTGAATTTTTGTGCGGAAACCATTATTTTGGAAGTTATAGCCTTCCAAAGTTTGCGATTTTACGTTTATACGCATGCGCTCAACACCACTATGCAATACCGCGGAGCGTGTATAACCTATTTAAATTCTTTTTACGGGGACAATAATTTTAAAGTTAAAATTTAATTTTTTTATTTTATTGTATATTGTACTTATACACAATGTTAAATATTTAATAAACAATATTATCATCAGTTTCTTCATCTGTATCACTTGAGTTTTGCTCAACATTAATTGGGACATTTGCGTTGTACAAATGTCCAGCTAATTTGAAAAACTCTATTAAGGCGTCATTTTTATTTTTAGTTTGTTTTAAAAACATATGTTTGGCGAGATATCCTCCTATAAAATCTTTCTTCCTATGATATTGAGGTAGTGAAAATTTGGCATGTCAAATTAAATATTATATAATATAACTGCTATGCATTATAATTGGGATATTTAAAAAAACAAACAAAATTGCACATTTTAATTGGTCTTCGTTCTATTTTTATATCAATATCGCTATTTTATAACTATTTCATTATAACTAAATTGTATATTATTACAAATATTGTTATATTCAATTATCTTGATGATAATTATATCAGGTAGATAAGCTAATGAGTATATTGTAGTACCTACTATACCTATATACCTATATACCTCCGCTCCGCAAATCGAAAATATCCCCCGACTTGCTGTGCAACACCTCCCCAAGTGGGTCACAGGGTTGAGAAAATTGCATTTTTGTTGCACCGAGCCACCAATTTGAAAAAACATCGTACAGTGATGCGGTGCTAGCGGCACTCGTCGCTACGCTCCTCGGCGCCGTCGCTCCGCTCCGCAAATCGAAAATATCCCCCGACTTGCTGTGCAACACCTCCCCAAGTGGGTCACAGGGTTAAGAAAATTGCATTTTTGTTGCAGTTATGTTGTATAGTATGGGCAGTGATCCCTTGTTAGCGGCACTCGTCGCTGCGCTCCTCGGGGCCGTCGCTCCGCGCGGTATTATAGTAGTGTTGCGCGCATGCGTATAAACGTAAAATCGTTAACTTTGGGAGGCTTCGAAATCAGCGTTGAAAAACACGTCTTTTTAAAAAAAAAATCGAAATTCGTGAGGGGCGTGGTAAAGTGCATTTTAGCCACAATATGTAGTATAGGTACCTAGTAAGTTAATTTACTCATAGCGACTCACATAACCATAACAGAAATTTGGTTCTGATAGATGTGAATTGGCAATTTACTGTGGTACTTATTACATACGTTTTTATATGGCTACAACCATTGATTTTAAAATATACATTATTTAGATAAACATAAATGTATATAGTATATTTTAAAATCAATGATACAACATACACAGTGTGTAATATCCTCATTATTAATAATAGCTACAATATAATATAACGCACACTATTTAAAAAACGTCAAGCACTGTGTCAAATATACTAACTATATATACCTACAGGCTACCTGTACTAATAATCGTATCTAACTAACTACCTACTCACTTTTTATTACCATACTAGTAGGTAATATACAAATATAATATAGTATATAATAATAATATTTAGTACTAGTATAATAGTATAGTACTATACCTAGTTAAATATTATACACTATACAAAGTAAACAACACGTTTTTGACTAGACTTGAATAATTATTGCAATATGTACATTGTACTCACGTTCTCTTGAAAATTGTAAGTATAAAAACGGCCGGCGTACGGGTACTTAATGTCTTAATATATATCAGCTAAATATCAGGCAGGTAAAATAAAACTTAACTACGTATATAACTGATTACTTTTTGCCAGCAGCAAATTAACGTCAGCATTCAGCAAAATATAAAATTGTAGCCATCAAAGTATCAAACTCGGGTTTGGAGCACTGAGCAAGAAAGTACGAATTACGAATTTACTTACTTTTCAGTTTTCTTTCCTATGGTACGAATGTGGCGAAAATGATAATGAACAATGAAGTAATGAACTAGTGCGCGACGTCTAGTGGGGATCGGGAGAAGTCGAGACGTCGCAGTCGCGAACTCGCGTCTAGGGATGGCAAAAAATCGTAGACTATCGATGTATCGAAATTTCGATATATTGCACACCCAATATCGATACCACGATATATCGACCACTATTTTATCGATACATCGATTATATCGGAACATTTTTTCCAATACTAAAAAAGGTAAAAGGTTTATAGACTTGCGCAATGAATATATGATAGATTATAATTTATTTCAATAAAACCTTATACAGCAGTCCGAGGCCGTAATCTGTAATCGATACTGACTATATGATTAATGACGATTCAATAATCATAATACCTTTATGGGGTTATGGCTTCATGGGCTCATGGCTTTATCGCCTAATCAGCATTCTAATAATAGTTTAATACTGGACTTCATGTATCGATATTTTCGATATATCGATATATCGTTGCCATCCCCGAGTCGCGTCACTGCTAGGTGCGTCGTCCTGGCACCCGTAATTCATCAAATTTCCCTATAAATAATTTCATTTTTTAGTACCCGATTTGTATCCATTTGTACCCTATTTAAAAAAAATTGTACCCCTTTATATTCGTCGTAAAACATAATATTAAGTCCGGGTGCTGTAGCGACGTCGTCCCGGCACCCGGAATGTTCAAAAGTCAACCGATTTAATTCAGACCAATTTCATTTTTTAGTACCCGATTTGTATCCATTTGTATCCTATTTAAAAAAATGTGTACCCCTTTACATTCGTCGTAAAACATAATATTAAGTCCGGGTGCTGTAACGACGTCGTCCCGGCACCCGAAATGTTCAAAAATCAACTGATTTAATTCAGACCAATTTCATTTTTTAGTACCCGATTTGTATCCATTTGTACCCTATTTAAAAAATTTTTTACCCCTTTACATTCGTCGTAAAACCTAATATTAAGTGGTTACTTAAACTCTAGATGTCGCTTTAAGCTTCCAGCTTTAATAAAATCTTCAAGTTCATGAGTTTTTTGTGCTTAAGCTTAATAAATGGTAAAACTACTACTTACTAATTTGATTAGATTGGATTAGTTAAACTCATCTAAGGTAGATATTATATTATAATATAATTTTACATAATGAAATGTATAATAATCTAATGAATAAAAAAAACTCATTTATTCTTTTTTTTTGTATCATCAATTTGTTAAAAAAAAAAATCATCAGTGAAACTAGGTACTACATATTTACTATATTTACATGAATTAAAAGCAAAAATTTAATTTTAATCATTTTATTAAATTAAATTAAACAGATTGGTAGATTACTTGATTATTAGGGCTATTTATATTTTTTATGTTTACTTAGAAAGAACTTATTGTATTGATATCAAATGGAATACTTAAATAATTTAATTAGAATATTAATATATGTGTATTGTGTATAATGTGTATATACCTACATGTTATCATAAATTATTACTATTCTATTAGTCAAATTGTTTCTCAATACATTTTTATTTTAATCAATAAATTGTTTTTATTCTTTTTGAAATTCATTTATTAGCTATTAGCGAGCTGTGTGTGCCTAGGATAACTTCCTTATTTGAATAATAATATTAATCTATTTATGGATCTATTTTTTTCTTGGTGAACATACATTACATTATTTATGCATAATATATTCCAGATCATTCAACTAATTTCTCTGCTCAGAGTCGTTTTTCGTATACAATAATATTATATCATTGAATTAAAATTTATCAATCACCGTATATATGTATTATAATGAACTGTTTGGCACCTATTTTACAGCACACCGGTACCCACTTGTTCACTATTTTATTTTTCATTGATGATTAATTTAATACCATAGATGAATTTAATTAATCCAATCTAATCAAATTATTTATTTTATTCAGCCAAATCAATTACAGATACATAGTCATAATAAATTACAAAAATATTAGCTGATTACTACACCAACTGAGCCATAGTATCTTTTATATGAATCATGATATAATTATATATAATTAATTAATAATATAAATATATTATATTATATTGTTAATTGTATCATGATACGAATATAGATAATTGCCGGATATGAAATTGTTATAACCTGAAAAATTAAATTGGTCTGAATTAAATCAGTTGACTTTTGCACATTCCGTGTGCCGGGACGACGTCGCTACAGCACCCGGACTTAATATTATGTTTTACGACGAATGTAAAGGGGTACAATTTTTTTTAAATAGGGTACAAATGGATACAAATCGGGTACTAAAAAATGAAATTGGTCTGAATTAAATCAGTTGACTTTTGCACATTCCGTGTGCCGGGACGACGTCGCTACAGCACCCGGACTTAATATTATGTTTTACGACGAATGTAAAGGGGTACAATTTTTTTTAAATAGGGTACAAATGGATACAAATCGGGTACTAAAAAATGAAATTGGTCTGAATTAAATCAGTTGATTTTTGAACATTCCGGGTGCTGGGACGACGTTGTTATAGCACCCGGACATAATATTATGTTTTAAGATAAATGTAAAAGGGTACAAATTTTTTTATGTAAGGTACAAATCGATACAAATCGGGTATTAAAAAATGAAATTGGTCTGAATTAAATCAGTTGACTTTTGAACATTCCGGGTGCTGGGACGACGTTGTTATAGCACCCGGACTTAATATTATGTTTTACGACGAATGTAAAGGGGTACACATTTTTTTTAAATAGGGTACAAATGGATACAAATCGGGTACTAAAAAATGAAATTATTTATAGGGAGATTTAATGAATTACGGGTGCCAGGACGACGCACCTGTCACTGCTAGTTTGGAAATCCAAAATAATTGTTATTTTTAGATTTTGATCGATTTCCAATTGCCGATTGGTGATAAGTGATAACTGATAGGAGGCGAGCCAGTCCCTAAAATTGTGTGTAGTACGACACACTTTGTGTAGTACAAAAAGTGCGGTGTGTAGTACGAATTTTAAAAGTGTGTTCAAATTAAACCTTTATAATAATATTTTATACAATTTTATAGCTTCACATTTTTTTAAATAATTTAATGGTTTTTTGACAAACCATATTTTAATTATTATATACATTTTACACAGACACACAGTAAACAATATTTTGTGTTGTTACTTCTTATACTCATTATAAAACTAGTAACTATAGTTGTTATTATTTATTGTTATTGAGAGAAGCTATTTTTATTTTTATTAGTTTAGTAATGTTTATCTAGAAATAACCCGCATGTAACACTGCAATAGCCGTCGCTGATAGTATTATTATTAAACTCAATACCTATTTTACTAATATAACCAGTAACCAGACACACCACACACTAATACATTATAGAGTATAGACAGTCTGACAGTACTACACTCTACGGTAGACATAATATTTTAGTTATTGCCAAATGCCAATTGGGTTTTTGGACTTCATAGTTGTCTAGTTTTATACTGTCATGCCATGCTCTTACTCTCTTACGTTGTTGTTGTTTAGTTGTTCGTAATAGTTTTACTTTTATTTCTACATATTTTCACAATGCATAAATTTTTAATAAAAGTAAATGGTAAGTACTATCTTATTGTAAGCTCAAATATAGTGGTACCTCTCTTTAACAAACTTCTATTTAACGAAACTCTATAAAAAAAAAATGTTGTATGGAATCATACATTTTTCTTTCAAAAACGTTTCTATTTAACGAATTATTTTTGAGTTATTTTTCTGCAATAAATTTAAAAACTTTTATTACATAATTATAATTTTATAAAGTGCATACTTGTCAATCAGCCTATAAGGTCAATACTCAATAGGTACGACCATTTTTATAGTCAGAATGGTACAAAAGTTTTTCAATAACAATAATAGTATAATAATGGATATCAGAAAGTTTTTCGACCACAAAGAATAAAAAAAAACTTTTATGTACATACTTAATTATATAGGTAATTTAAATTTATTTGTATTTGTTTTTATTTATTTACTGATATTATGTTTTATTATTTTCATGCATTTTGTACATTTAAAATTAGTTTTATAAATAAAAAAAATATTATTTATTTTCAACAAAATTTCTATTTCACAAATTTTTTTTAAAGAACCTTCAAATTTGATAAATAGAGGTCCAACTTTATTTAAATAAAAGTTATTGACTGTAAATATATATTATTTATTAATAGGTACTATGTTTTTTTTTTTTTTTAGTAACTTCTAATAATTCTGTTGAAAATGTAGCTATTGATGCTTTAAAAGAAACTGATTTAACTGGTAACTCTGATGTTAATATTGCTAGTTGTAGTAATGTAACTATTAAAGAAAAAAATAATATTGACACAAATATTACTGAAAATGTAACTATTAATTTTTCAAAAGAAACTGACTCAACTGGTAAATCTGATGATAATAATGCTAGTTGTAGTAGTAAAGCTATTAAAAAAAAAAAAAGTTTAGTACTGGATAATGTTTTTGAAAAATTAGAAGGTGTCAAAGGTAGAAAAATGGTAAGGTGCAGTATATGCTATCGCCATAAACAGACATTATTAATGCATATCAAGCAAAAAAATCATATTCCAGCTATATGTAGTGAACTAGGTACTGCTCCGCGTAAAGAGCTTTTAAAAAACCACCTCCAGTCAGTTGAGCATGTTGAATGTGTTAAAGTATTTCAACTATCAAAATTAACCACGGATAAAATTAAAAAAATTGCTCCAATGGACAAATGTATAACTCAACAAAACCAAAAATTAGCAAATAAAATTGGTCGTTTTATGTGTACAATATTTAATGATGCTAAGCGCGGTACATTAAGTGCTTGGTCATGGCCATCACGAGAAATAGTAGACTTAAAACGTAAACATTTAGATATAGCTAAAGAATTTCAACCTTTTGTTCCGAAAGAAGGCGATTTACAATATATTAATCCAACAAATTATACAGAGTTTTTAAAATGTATTGTTCAGGCTGATGTTATTAATCTTAAAAATAAATTAGATAAATGTCTTGCGATTTCTTTAAGAGTTGATGGATCTGTAGATCGAAGTCAAATAGATAACATTCATATTTTAGTTAAAATAATTACTGAAAATGGTGATCCAGAAATGTTATTTATTGGTTTTGAAGAACCAGAAATTAAAGGTGCATTTGGACATTTTAATGCAATCAAGATTGCATTGTGTAAATTATTTGAATGGGATAAAATATTACCAATGATTTCTTCTTTTGTCACAGATGGTGCTAATGTTAATATTGGACAAAAAAAGGGTCTTTGGGCGTTATTTGAAAAAGACAAGTTAGATAAATCTATTCAAATTCCCTTTTTAAAAATGTGGTGTGCTGTCCACCGTTCTGCTCTAGCTTGGGAAACACTAACTACAAATGTTATTGAATTAAAAAAATGTATACAACTATGTTCATCAATATCAACTTATTTTCATCAATCTGGGATAAGAACAAGAGAACTAAAACAATTAGCTAATGAAGATAATATCAATATACTAAGTCTTCCAAAATATTTTGAAGTAAGGTGGACAGAGTTTACGTATGATTTATTAATTTCTATATTGAGAAGTTGGAGAGTTTTGGTGAAATATTTTAAATTGCAAATATCTGAAGATAAAAATAATACAGCAGCTGGATTTTACAAAATGTTAACTGACGTAAAAAACTTAAAATTATTGTGCTTTATGTCAGATCTTGGTTACTTGTATTCAAGATTCCAAAAACAAATACAATCTGATGATATTCTAATTTTTGACTTAGAAGATAAAAGAAATACATTAGTTAAAATGATTGAAAGTTTAAAATTGTCTGTATATTCTGGTGGCTGGGAAGAATTACTTGAAAAACAATTAGTTTATTCAAATACAGAGGATTCAGTTCAAATAACTACTTTACATAATATTGAGTTACAAGACAAAATGTTGCAAAACCGAAAAAAAAAAAATCATAATTTGTATGTGTCTGATAGTCGTTCTTTTAAAGCTATTCGTCATGACGCAATTCAACACATTTTGACTTACCTCAATGAACGTTTAGATACTTCTGCATTATCAGAGTTAAAACCTTTGAGAAAGTTTAGTGAATTTGTTACTCCTGATGAACTTAAAAAATGTCACAGATTGATTTGCCCAGATTATCAGTTAATAGATTTTGTTGCATCGTATCAAGAGGCTTGCACAATTGAAGAGCTTAAAGGCCATATTTCAATAAATATTTTAAAAATTGTGTTAAAAAATGAAAGCTGGAAGTCACTTAGTACTTCATTGGTATGTTATTAATTTCATTCTGTACAATTTAATTATTTGAGCCTAAATTTTTTTTTTTTTATAATTACAGGCCAGAATTTTTGCTGCTAAACCTCATTCTGCAGATGTAGAACGGTTAATTTCCTGTTATAACATTATGAAAACCTCAAGAAGAATTTCTTTAAGGCCAGAAACCATTAAAGATTCTCTTTATATTCGAATTAATATGGTAACTGTCAATAATTTCAATCCAGAACCAGCTGTATTATTATGGTTGAATAAAAAAGATAGACATAGCAAAAAACACTCGAAGGCCACCCAACAAGAGTACTTTGAAGGTGTTTTTCCCGAAGCTAAACGTCAAAAAAACCAAAATTTATCAGAAGTTAATCGTATAATGTTCTAATAAAGTTAATATTTAAAAAGGATTTGTTTTTAAAGTTCCTTTATATTGGTAAAATACTAAAATATTACAGCACTATTTTAAAACCATTACTTTATAACTAAAAGGTTAAAATATAATATATAATAATAATACTAGTGGCTTGGCGTTTATTTATAAATTAATTAATAATAATTTAATTTTGTTCACGGTAATGAATTCATATATTAATTATACATATTTTTATTTAATTTATATTATGTGTTATTGTTTGAAGAAGACTATAAACATCAGTAATAGTTTATATTTTTTATTTAGATTTGACTGATTTGAGACTGTGTGTAGTACGAAAATTTGGTTATTTTAGGGACTGAGGCTAGCAATGTACGTATTAATTATTATATGCATGGATAATAAAGAAATGGATAGGCCATGGCTATGCTTATCTCAAGTGTGGTCGTGATCCCGGAGGGGCGTGAAAGGAGAAGAAAACTGAGGCGAATTATCACATATTCGTTATCACTTATCATACATTATACTGATTACCGAATAATTTGATGAGTTGACCAATATTCAAAATTCTTAATTCATTATTCAATTTGTTTTTAGTTTTTGACATTCATTTTAAGAACTAAAAATTTTAATTGGTTCTAACATGTGTGTTTTGCAAAAATAATGCCCATCGTAATCCAGACCTATCTTTTCATAGGTATGTTTCTTATTTGGACACATTACATCCTTCACTTTTTAATATTATTTATCTTATGCTTATATATTTTTGTTTGCTGTTTTAGTTTCCCTAAAGATAGTGAACGAAAAAAAATTTGGCTACATAACTTGGGATTACAAAATGCAAAACCTTGGCACAGAATATGCTCAAATCATTTCAAAGCCAATGACTTCAGTAGTGACACTTTGAAGTTACGTATATTAAATACAAATGCTATACCACATTCAAACATAGACAAGCAGATATGTTATAATACAATAATTGAGACCGAGAATGATGAAAATGTATCTTTTAGCAATGAAGTTAAAGATGTTGAAAGTGACACTAATTTGACTCTTGAACATAATATTAGCTCACCAAGAACTCCTGAGAGGTATTAATTCTACAACACTACATACATATTATTTATTTGACATTATTTTTAAATCAGTTGTTATGTAGATATTTAAAAAAATAAAAAAATTAATAATAAAAAAAATATATACATTATATTTACTGTAGGTAAATTTAATTTACCTACAGTTTAATCCTTATCTCATATCTAATACCTAATCGACATCGACATTCTTATGTCAACTGTATTCAGTAGAAACAAGACATATACATGTACTGATGTATATGCAAGTAGTGTAGATATAATATAGTTTTTTTTATTTCAAATACTTACAGGCTTTAGGTTCTGATATTCTTGAGCAAATTATTTGTGAAAATTTAAAAAAGAAAACTAGAGCACCATATTCCGAAGAATTTAAAAAGTTTTCAGTTACTCTTCAATACTACTCCCCAAAAGCTTATTTATATGTCCGTAAAAAGTTTAATAATTTATTGCCACACCCTAGAACATTAAGGCGATGGTTTATGGTAGTAAACGGACAACCAGGCTTTACAAAAGAGTCATTAGATACAATTACAAATGTTGCTAGTAAAGAAACAATTTATTGTAATTTAGTCATTGATGAAATGAGTATTAGAAGACATATAGAAATGGATGCTCAACGAAATGTTTATGGTTATGTAAATTTAGGTGTACAGTGTAATAATGTAGATGGAGATGAACAACCTGAAGCTAAAAATGCCTTAATGTTTTTAGTAGTTGGGATAAACGGCTATTGGAAACTGCCAATCGGTTATTTTTTTATTAATGGTTTGTCTGGCACAGAAAGGAGTAATCTTCTTGAAACAGCAATTGCCCTAATATCTGAAACAGGTGCTAATTCACACTCAGTGACATTTGACGGTGCTGCAGTAAATATGAGCATGGTTAAATCATTAGGAGCAAATTTTGATATTGATCACAAAATGGCATACATTTTAAATAAAACTACAAACGAACCAATACTTGTATTTTTAGATGCTGCACATATGCTAAAGTTGGTTCGTAACTCTTGGGGGGATAAAAAGTTTTTAAAAAATTCTAATGGAGAATCGGAATTTGTGGTTAAATACATTCAAAATGCTGAAAAGAAAATTATTAAATGGGAATATATTGAAAAATTGTACCAGTATGAATGTAAAAATGGTTTGCGAGCTGGAACAATGCTGACATCTAGACACATTCAATACTTTGATGAAAAAATGAATGTTAGACTTGCAGCACAAATAATGAGTCAAAGTGTTGCAGATGCCTTAATTTTTTTAAAATCTTCTGAACCGGAGTTCTGTGACATAGATGCAACTGCAGAATTTATTATTTATATAAATAATGCTTTTGATATTTTGAACAGTAGATCAACATTTTCAAATAAACCATTTAATAAACCAATATGTGCAGAAACAATAAATTTCTATAAAGAATTTATCAACAATTTTACTACTTATATTAAAGGTTTGGAATTCGTTGAATATAAAAAAGATGGACAACGTTGCATAACAAAAGTTTTAGAGTCTAATAGAAAAACAGGTTTTATGGGATTGATTATAGGTTTAATAAATTCAATACAATTAATTGAGTTCTTAATTCCAAAAAATTGTATGACATATCTGCTTACCTATAAGTTATCGCAAGACCATATAGAGACTACATTTAGTGCTATAAGGAGTCGAGGAGGATATAATAATAACCCTACGTGTAGGCAATTTGCTGCAGCATACAAAAGGATTTTAGTTCATAATCAAGTAGTTGGCTGAGTTTATGGAAACTGCACAATATTAGACAATACAAAACATTTGAGTGTTTCAGAACAATCAATCAATGAGACAAATATTGATTATGATTTTTTAGATGTAAGGGAGGTTGGATTATTTATTGAAAATGTAAGCTATTATGTAGCTGGTTTTGTGAGTAGAGCAATTGAAAAAAAAATTAACTGTGAAAACTGTAAAAAAATTTTGTATATAAATACATCTGATAGTAGTTCAAATAGAAGTCGGAAGTTGCTTAGTCAAGAGGACCGAGGAGGATTGTATAAGCCCAGTGATACTGTTATGAAAATATGCTTGGAAACGGAGAGAGTTTTTAGAAGCTATTATAATGTTAAAAATTACAAACAGTCAGTTTTGTTTTTAAATACTCAAGTTAAAATGAATTTATATCAATACAAGATAAGTTTCCAATTAAGTGGCTGTGATGATAATTATTCTATTGTTGATACACATAAAGATCAGTTGACTAAGTTAGTAATTCAGAAATATTTAGACATAAGGATGTTCCATGAAATAAGAAAACGAAATGACCAAACCAAAATAAGATCAAAGTATACCAAACTGATATTTTTCAAAAACCAATGACTGGCAATGAGGCATTAAACAGTGAACATATTATATTCTGTGATATTATGATATAATAAATAAATAATAATATTAAATACCTATTTTGTTTTTATTATAAAATTAATTTTTAAATTGTACTTTAATTCAAAATAATTAGGTTTAATAATTAATTCATTTTAGCTTATAATAATAATAAATAATGATTAATATTTATATAAAAAAAAAATCGCCTCACTTTGTTATCAGTCTTGGAACACCGCCATGTTTTTTCTAATGCGTCGGTATTTAATAAAAATATATCACCTGCTCTATCTTCTTCTAGAGTTCCTATTATGGCGTTTGCAATTTGTCTTCCCTCAGCGTCAGTCGTTTCATCGATCGATATCCAATTTTTTTTTAAAAACACACGTTGTCTTATGTTTTTCATCATTTCCTCGTAACAATCATCAAGATAAAACTTTCTAAGTGTCGATTCAGTTGGGACATCTTTTTGTGTGTATAACTGTAAGAATTGACGAAACTTTGTATTTTGTAACTTGTTAAGCGGAATATTAGTTGATATAAAAGCTTTGCATAAATCCATATTGAAAGTCGATTTTTTTGACGTTAGATTTGTTAATAGCTGTTGGCTGTTGGCTGTTTTTTGATTTATTTTACGTTCTACAGCACGACGATGTTTTTCTGTTTTTATGTGCTGTGTAATACTAGATCGTCTTTCAGGGTCCACTTTCACTTCGCAAAGTATGCAAAATAGAACTACATTATCAATAGAGAACACATCTTCACCGAACTCAGATCTTAAAGATTTAAGACGCCGTGTCAATGATTGTTTATCTTTAGGCATTGTTAAATCAGAAATATTAAAAAAATTATCACTGCGACACACGACGGGCTTAATACTGATGACTGACTAATGTGCACTCGCAGTTCGCACTGTACAGTGAAACCGGTACGCACGTAGACCGTAGTATTACAAGTTGTAATACTAATACTAATTCACAACGAACAGAATTAATATGGTGTATAAATACCGATAACGACCTAATGGTTAAACGTAATTGTTTACAAATTTCCTAGGATTATACAATTTATTTATATCATGATACAAAATATATGAATGTCGTGTTAAATTTGGATAAAAATAAATACGGGCCGGCCGGTCGGCAGTAACTATTTCGAGTTCTCAGAACTAGAGATTATATAATATTATTGTTAAATGCATTGGGAGCAATATAAAAATATCCGACGACGTATTTTTCGATGAATTTATTTTGTAAAATATCTTATTTTATTTATAATTAAATTGTATAAATGTAAGAAAAAAAATGTTTTCGTTAAATCTATGAAATATGCATAAAAATGTTCTTAAACCTAAAATATGCGAATTTGTACAAAAAATAACGAAATATGTAAAATTATGCAACAAAAATTTTTGAATTTGGAATATACATACTATGAATCGAATTTGTGTCGAATCAGAATTTCAAAATTCACTTCCTAGACAAATATGCAAATGCCTAAAGTTCCGAGCCTTGCCCATAATGAAAGCAATATTTTAATTTAATTTTGTTTGTATTATAATATTTTCCTAAACTTTCAATGCAATAATGCAATCAATTTAGAGTGATTTTTAATACAGTAACTTTACTGCCTAATAATTACATTTGGTTGCCTTGGTAATATTATCATATCAAAATGTTACAATTTCAAAATGTACGATCAAATAAAATTTAAATTTTGTATTTTGTAAGCTTAGGTGTTGCTTTTTGTACCTTTTTAAATTAAAAGTTTTATTCTAGTCAAGCGTAGAGTAAAAATTAAATTCATTAAAATAAGTTATTACCTATATTTTTAACTGAACTAGTAAAAATATTGTTTAATGAAAATAAAAATGTTTACATAGGTTAACATAATATATGACACATAATATTGTGTACGGTACTACGGTGCAACTATTGCAATAATTAAACATAATTATGTATTTAGAGATGTGATTGTGATATTATGTTGTGATGTGATTATGTATTTATAGATGTATCTCAATATTCAGAATTAAATATATCAAACGATCATAATGGATTACTCCACTCACCCGAGATTCAAATTGATAATATACAAAATATACATGATTCTACTACAGGTAAACTAATCAAAATTCCTACATTAGTACATTACAGTTTTTAAAAATATTGTTGATGTTTAATAATGTAATTTTGAAGCTTAATGTTAAATGTTGTACCAACTACTTACATGTGTATTTTATAGATATACCTCAACATTCAGAACAAAATCTATTAAATTACCATGATGGATTACTCCAATCATCTGTGATTCAAATTGATAATAATGTACAAGAATCTACTGTAGCTACAGGTAAAATAATGAAAATAAATTAAATTTTTAAAAGATATTGTTTACTTAAAATAATATATTTGTGTACCTAGTTTATTTTAGGTACATAATATGTATATTACGTTATATTTATATATTTTAAGTATGAATATTATTACTAGTATTAATATTATTAGGTATTATTTTTAATAATATTGTTATTAAATGTCTTTTCATATTCATTTGCTTAGATTTTAATATACACAAAGAATATCCTACTGACAGAATTCATTTTGAAGATACTATTAAGAACAATTATATTAAAAGATCTATTTTAGCATATGGCCCATGTAGACCAGATATTGTTTTTCCCAAAACAACTTATGAAGATGGCAAATCTATTCATTTTTCAAAATTGTATTATAACAAAACACTTAAGTCTGGTATACAAGTGCCAAGGTTCTGGCTGTGCTATGCTGTTGGGTTGGATTCAGCATATTGTGAAACTTGTTGGCTATTTGCTAATCGCCTTTATGCATTTTTCAACAACGCCTGGATTAATGGAGTGAATGACTGGCAACATTTATCTATTAAAATTGACAAACACAAAATGTCAGTACAGCATATTGACGCCTGTAAAGTTCGTGTTGTATGGGTTAATAATGAAACAATTGATAAAATAACCGAACGACAATATTCAGAAGAAGCCACATTCTGGAGAAAAGTGTTACATAGAATTATAAAAATAATTCTACATCTTACTTCTGGTAACACAGCATTGAGAGGTCATGAACAGAAAAATAATAATCCAGAACAATTTGACGGAGAAGGTACAAAATAGATATTAAACTTAAGTAACTTATATAATATTGATATATTTTGATTTATTCAGGTAACTTTATGCGCACAGTGCGATTGTTGGCGGAGTATGACCCCATTATGAACGAACTTTTAAAAGATGAACAAAATAAAATAAAATATTTTAGCTGGAAAATTCAAAATGAATTAATTGACCTTCTAGCCACAAGTACTCGAAACTTAATATGTGAAGAAATAAGACATTCACAATGTTTTTCTATTATAATGGATTCAACTCAAGACATTACCAAACTTGATCAAGTCAGTATAGTTATAAGGTATGTGGTAATAAATCATAATGAATCAAGTATAAGCGTAAAGGAATCGTTTTTGGGATTTTTTGTTATTGAAAAACACAGAGCACAAGATTATGAAGAATTAATCACAAATATATTAGTGAAGCTCGATATTGACATAAATAAATGCAGAGGACAGGGGTATGATGGGGCTTCTGTCATGAGTGGCGTATACTCCGGAGTCCAAAAAAGAATAAAAGACAAAGTTCCTACAGCATCGTATGTTCACTGTTGTGCCCATAATTTGAACTTAGTCATATCAGATGCAGCTAAAAGCTCTCAAAAAGTTGTATCATTTTTTGAAACTGTTCAAGCAGTTTTCAATTTCTTTAGTGCCAGTGCACCTAGGTGGGCTAACTTAGCATTTGGGAATGACGAAAATAGAAAAATTAAATTGAAAGTCTTAAAAAAGGTGTGTCCAACCCGATGGGAATCACGACATGAGTCTATAAATGCATTAAAGTTAAGGTTTATAGATATTTTAAAAGCATTAACTAATATATCATTAACTAGTTCTAAAAAAGATGAAAAAGCTACTACTTTGTCTTTAAAAAAAAAACTAGAATCCATGGAGTTTGTTCTAATTTTATGTTTTTGGGAAAAGATTTTGAGAGCATTACACGGGGTATCCAAATCCCTTCAGAAGCAAAATACAAATTTGCACAATGCATGCCACAACTTAAATGAAGCCAAAACAATTATAGAAAACCTAAGAGATAGCTATAAAAATATACTGTTGGAGTGTAAAGAATTATGCTCCAGATGGGGAATTACTCCTAACTTTCATGTTAAGAGGAGTAGACTTGCTCCACAATATTTTGATGAAATTGATGGTGATCGTCGCCTAAATATAACAGATGAAAATTTCAGGGCTAAAATTTTTTCTACCTGTGATTGATACAGTTATATTTCAACTAAATGCACGGTTTCAAGGACTACAAGAAGTTACAGAGAATTTTGATTTCTTATTTCCTACAATGTTAGCTAAAATGGATGAAAATGAGATCTCTAAGGCTTCAATGGACTTTTTTTATTTATACAATGATGACATTTCTTCAGATTTTACCAGACAATTATTGTGTTTAAGAGGATTATTAAACACTAATATTCAAACGATTAAGGATCTGGCTTTATTTATAGTTAAAAATGATTTTCAACATACTGTGATGTAATAACTGCATTCATAATTTATATTTCATTGCCCGTGACAGTTTCAACGGCAGAAAGATCTTTTTCGAAATTGAAATTAATTAAAAACTATTTGAGGAACAGTATGGGGCAGGATCGACTTTCTAATATTTCCATTTTAAATATAGAAAAAAATGTAACTAATCAAGTTGATTTGGAAAAAATGATTTCTACGTTTGCCGATATAAAATCAAGAAAAAAAAATTTTCTTAAGTGAAAACAAATTTAAAATACTTCCAACAATATAGTTTTCATTATATTACTCTAAATGTATAAAATATTAAAATGTATAGTATATTGTATATAAATGACTAGTATAGTCTTAAAAGTTATAATTTTTATTTGTTTTTATAAGTATATTATGATTTATGTTTTTATTTGGTTGGTAAAACTTTTAATAAATCTATTAACTTAATTTTAATATGTGGTATTGATAATGAATAGTAATTACCACTTCCATTTCAATAAACTGATTAGTAACAGTTGTTACAACTTAAAAGTGTGTAAGTATAAGTTACCATTAAATACATGACCTAATTTTTTCCTTTTGGCAATTTATCATTTTATCGACCAAATTTTGTTCACAATATTAAGCATAAATAATTTTAATTAGGGCCCCTTCGTTAAAAGTGACACTGGGGCCCCAGTTAGCCTAGTTGCGTCACTGATGACAATAATACGTATAATAATTATTATAGCCTGCAATTGCGACTGACGGAAGATAATATTGTTTTTAACACTTTTCTTAAGTTTGCTTTCACGTCCGTCTGTAATCAAATCTTGCGCGCTCAATTTGAGGCACTTTTTGAAGATGAAAAATTCTTTATTATTACGATTCTAAAATTATCTTATTGATGCCGTCGCCGCTATACTAGTTTAGTGCTGCAAATTACATGGAAAGCGGTGGGGAGCGGCGCGAAACGCGTCGCACGACTAGTAGTTTTAATATCGGCTGCAACGCTTCAAAAGCGGTGTTTTTTATAAATTAATTATTGTTTCCGTTTCAAAAGGCTCATAAGCAATTACATTTATATACAATATACAGTACAGTATAATATACAACATACAGTATACAATTACGATACTTTGAATAATCGAATTTAAAATCTGTAAAAATATTTCAATTTGTCTGCTAGGGAATGATCGAACAGTTTTTTTTAATAATTTAAAACTAGTTTATTATTAACGTTCAAAATTACAGATTTGTAATGTTTAATTACTCGGCCAATAATTTATTAACAAAAAATCGCCTCTATCGATCCCTAGTAAATAACTAGACAATTTCAAAACTTTTTTCAGAATTAAAACCCGACTTTCCTAACTTCTACAGTTTTATCCCGCTTTTAGATTGATATTTTTATTGATGTCAAATCCCCTTAAAATACAATGTTTTATTCAAAAACTAATTCAATTTACTGTATTGGTTAAAGTAAAATGAATTATTTGAATAGTAATAATATCTTAATTCTTAAGATAGGTAAACTATAGGCTAATAGACGGTCTTCGCACTCAGAATCGTTTTTCGTATAGGTACAATGATTTATAACACATCCACGAATGTGACCTAGTCGAGACCTACCTACTGTCCTATTGTAGTACTGTACAGCCGAGCGGTACTCTTTTTGTATAGTTTGTAATCTACTTCATAGTTCATACTACAATAATATATTTGTTACTTACGTGAATCCATTTTTTCCCCCATTATACCGGTACATAAAAACCATTATGGAACATAATGTTAAAAAATAATTATTTAATATATTAGTTTTCAAATTTAAAAAATTACTCGTCAATTTAAGATTGTGTACAAGTAAGAGTAAGAGACGTATGACGCGCCTATGCCTAATGACACACTATAAAATAATGTAATATAATGTAATATAAATAATAATATATTATAATGTAATATTTTATAATAATGTGGTTGTGTTTATTTTAATAACATTAGTATATTGTGATTTGTGAACAAGACCATGCTATATAGATTTTCAATGTTATTTCCAAATTCCAATATGAGACGAAAATACCAAAAATCAAGAAAAAACTTCAAATTAGGACGTGTTCTAGGATGAACTATAACAATAATATTTAATATGCAAATGATCGATTATCGTCGGTTAATATTTTATCTTTTTTTTACGGTTCTTTTTGTATTAACTATGATGTATATAATATATATTATAGACATACTCAGTTGTTATATTATCAGACCATTCACATTTCACAATAACAAAGTGGTTAAAAAATCCGCCAGTGTCTACGATCAATCGCATGTTAAACAGCTATAATAATTAACACGTTGTTTTAACTGGTTCTATAATGGTAATAAATAATAATATAATATTCACATTGGTGACAGTATACTAAAGTTCACCAGGCGCGGATCCAGATTAATTATTAGGGGGGGGCCATTTTTTATTTGGACATAATATAATACATACAATTTAATAATTCTATTATATTATAATTATTAGGTACCATATTTGCCATATAAATATTTCTTAACACTGTAAAGAAATAAACTTTTAACTACAAATATAAAAAAAACGTAGGTAAGTACATTGAAAAGAAAACCCTTTATTTAAGAACAATCAAAAAATATTAAATATGAAATAAAAATAAAAATTATAGAGCAAAATCTAATTTTCTGTTGGTTTTTGAAAACATGTCAATGACTTTATTCACGTCTACATCAATATCACGGTGGATATTTAAAAGAGCAAGTCCAGTTAATCTGGTCTCTGACATTGTTGATCTCAGCCATGTTTTGAGTCTTTATAGTGTTGAAAACGTTCTCTCAGCACTTGCATTGCTTATAGGAAGAGTTATCAAAATGATCAAAAGGCGATTGATTAACGGAAATATTTCTTCGTCACATTTTGCAAGTATTTCTGTAACACACATGGAATTTACTAAAATGTTTTCAAGTTTTTCACGGTTCCATTTTTGTTTCCATAATCTAAACTCTGAACGTAATAAAGTAAATACCATGTCTTTATCATTTGAAAGAAGTGCTTGAAAATCGTCTGCTAATGCTTTTAAGATAATTTCTGATTTATTTAATGAATATGAAGTTGTATTTTCATTTATAAACTTGTTAGGAAGTATATATGAAAGATTGAAGCACTCTAGTGTTTTTTGTGAAAAACGTGCTTTTAAATCATTAATGACATTATCTAATAATGGAATAAATATGCTTAATTTATAATATTCTTCTGTACTATTTGTTTGATAATTTGCACGATTTGTTTGTCTTGAACAATTCCTTGGAATTTTCAAATCAACTTTTTGAGTTTTAGCTATACTCTCGGACGATTTATAAACTTCTTTAAACCGAGTAGAAACATTTTCTCGGCATTCTGACAGAATATTTAGTGTATCTTTCATTATATTGGCTGCTTCATATAAATCAATAGACTTTTTTTGAAAACATTTACTTAGTTGAAGAGTGTAGCTAAGCATATGAGAGAGACTACAAAGTGAAACAATAATTTCACTGTCACATAATACCGTTGCTAGGGATTTAGCTTTTCCAGAAGTATTCAAGTCTTTCCATGATGTAATTTCTAACAATGCATCAATAATGCATATCTTGCATAAAACTCATTACTCCTTCATGTCTTTCGACCCATCTCGTTTCGCATAAACCAATCAATTGATGCCCAACATATTTTTTTAAAACAACTGTTCTTTTAGCTGATGCAGAAAAAAATGATACAGTTTCTTTAATTACTCTAATAAGATTTGATACTTTTGACACGTGAAGATTGTGATATAGAATTATTTAGCGAGTGATTATAACAAGGGCATCTGCGAGCATTAGGTGCTACTTTAATGATTTCACTAACAGCTCCACGAAGTTCTGATACCATTACGCTACATCCATCAGTCCCTACACCCACACATTTTTCCAAATCAAGACCAATACTATTTATTTGTTTGATAATAATTTTACCTAGTACTTCTCCAGTTATTGAAATTTCTTTTTTTTCTTCACCGTTTTCTTCACTTTCCTCGTTATCTTCAGTTTCTTCTAGTAGAGCCGAAGCTTCATCAAAAGCATCGACAAACATGACGAAATCTTCTCTAATTGTATCATTATAAATGTATCTTAACACTAAACTAATTTGTGAACGTTTTGACACATCAAGAGTTTCATCGAATATGATACTGTAAAAACCACTGCCATTTTTAATTCTTGATAGAATATGATTTAAAATTACTTTACTACAACATTCAATAATTTCATTTTGTGTTGTTTTACTTATGTATGTGGCCTTTGAAGAAGTGTTTTGAAGATGGTTTTCAAGAACACTGTCACCTGATTTAACGCGAAACTTTAATAGTTCTCTAAAGTTTCCTTCATTTAAAGAAGTACTTTGGTTATTGGTATTAATTGAAGTCGTTGTTAATAACATACCGTCATCTCGGTGGCCTCGGAGTGAAATGTTTTGTCTGCCTAAAAATATAATACTTTCGACAATTGGAATAAGGCGCATTCTATTCTCATTAACTTCTGCCAAACGTTTAGTATTTAATAAATTATGTACTTCTAAATTAGGATTATGATAAGTTTTCAAAAAACTTTTACCAAATTCTATAGATTCCTTGTGGTACTGTGTTCTTTCGTGATGTTTTAAATCCCCTGTTTCACCTAACAATTTTGCAAATTTAACTAATGGCTGTGTTACAAGTTTTAGTAAATTTACGTTTTTTTGAAAACCACCTTTGTGTAGATTATTAAAAATTGGACAATATTTGCAGAATAATCCTTGCTTCAATGGAGAAAATACCAACCAATTGAAAGAATTCAAATGTTGATGACCGACATACCGGCGTATCGGTTTTCCTCCTTTTATATGTTCCGAATAAGGAAACACATAATCTTTTGGTGGCACCCAAGGATTTTCAAGAAGCTGACATTTTTTTCATAGTATTCCCAATGTATTGACCTATATCAGTCGAGTAAAAAGTTTGAGGTATTTGAGTTGATGACATTGGTAATGTCTGAGTTGAAGAAGGGCATGGAGTTGGTGATGGGCATGATGATATTTGAGACGGAAATTGTGATGTTTTGGACGTCAATGGACGTGTATCATTTTCTAAAACCTGTTTTTTAGCAGGTAAAAAATATGAATTTATAGTGCTTTTTTCATTTGATGATTGTGCCTGTGAATAATTCAATAATGATAGATAATAAAATGATTATCATTATTTTGATCCAATAATTTGATTCAAATATATTTAATTTACCTATTTAGTATATTATATTATATTATAAACCATAATTAATACTAAATAATAAAATATACTATTGATTATAAATGTTATTTTGTACCTATTCAATTTCAAAATAACAACTGATGCAGGGAATGGGCAATTCTAAATGGCCTGGATAACTCGGAATATTATTTAATAAAAATAAATCGCATGAAATAAATTTCTACAAAACTGATCAATATTATAACTTTTAGTAGGTACATGAATTATAATTTAATTTATCGTTACCTATGTTTTGTTTTGTGGTACCTATTTAATTGTTTATGATTATCGTTTTCCGATATAATTACATAATTTTATATTATATTTGTATATTAATACCTATCATAAATTCATAAAACTAAAATGTATTTAATACAAATTACGATACGTACAATTTTTAAAGATGTATTGTCTTCGTTGTCAGTACTCAGTAGTTCATGTATAGTTGCACAGAACAAAATGAATGATACGGAATGAAAATATATTTTATAAGTTATAACGGTAGACATATCAATGCGGGCGATTACGATATGAGACGACGACCGGTGCCCGTCATGTCGTCAGTCGGCGCGATTAGAAATTACCGAATTATAAATAGAACGATTCAACGATCCGCAAAACAATATAGTAATATATTATTATTTAATATTTATGATGAACATAAAAACTAAGAAATAACAGCCTAAACAGTTTTTTTCATAGTCGCTATAAAAAAATATAATTTTTAAATATGATGATTTTTTTTTTCGTTTCGTGATATTTGGGGGGGGGGCATCGCTCCTATGGCCCCCCTTTGGATCCGCGCCTGATGTTCACACCGCGTTTTCGTTATTATTTTAAAGAAAAAATGTTCAACCTTAGGAAAAATTGTAGGTAATATAGGTATACGGGGGCTAGCCCCACTTAGTAAGCGTATCGACCAAAACTCTATCGATATTTTACGAAAATATTTGAGAAACTTAGAACACTTTCAGAATTTGTAAGTTAGTGGTTTGCGTATTCACCCTTTTCCTCACCAATAAAAAAGCTTAGCAAAAAATTGTGATGCGAACTATATTTTTATTTTCTGAAATATAACCACATCTATTTAAATTGAATATGGAAGTCGTGTAAAACGACTATCATATTTTGGACCAGGGGCGTCATTTCAGTTTTTTTTTTGGGTGTGCCATTTTGAAATTTCACCAGGCCATTTAAAAATATAGCGGATCTACAAGGGGGGATTCCCTTGTTTCAGCAGGCCAATTAAGAATATTTTAAATGTAAGGGGTGCGGTGGCATGCAATGGTTGGATATGCAATTAGATTCAATTATATTTTTCACTTATGTCTGTACTAATTTTTCATTACCGTTTTAAAGTAAAATTACGACCAAATAACACTCATAACAGGCCCACATTTTGAGCGGCCCAATGAGATTTTCTCGTTCGGCTCGCCTGCTCAATCCGGGCCTGGGCACAACACATTTTTACGGTAATAACTCTATACCACAAAGAAATAAATTAAAAATATAGTACCAAGTTGAAAAAAAATTCCACCCTAGGAACACGCCCCTTATCATTTTCCTTACCATCACTGGCTCTGGAGCTGGATCATCTGCCTGAACTACATGGTTTTTACTTACTTGCTTGAATATAACATAACAATAATAAAATAACTACTGTATAAACAAAAGTACTATTATAAAGTTATAAACTACGGGCTGTAATATAATATCGATGGTCTAATGCACAGGTGTAGTAACTGTAACATTTTTGACAAAAATTAGTTTTAAGTACCTACTCTATAAAAATTCTCCATATTGACATAATATGTTCTCTCGCATAGTGATAGTATTAATGTATTATCAATTAACATTGGTAATTTGGATAGTTTCCAATGTTTCCATTACATTTTCGATTGTTTAAAAAAAAAAACATATTTATTTTAAGGAAATTTTCTCAACTTTTTTTTTGGGGGGGGGATGTTGATTCTTGCAGTAATAACTAATAATTAGTAATCATAACTCGGGTTTCCACGGTGACATTACGCACATTTATTTCACTGAAAAAACGTACGATCGTATAAATTGTTTTGTAATTTGTCAACTGCAGGTTATCAGCTTAGCAAATTAAAAAAATAAGCCTAAAATATACACTATATATTACCGTCGACCTCAGACAGCAATATTTCGCGTCAGCATCGCCAATAGTTAGCGGTTAGGCATTTATATTCTTGAAAACCCAAACTATGCATTTAAAATACAAAACCATTAAATATGCAAAAATATGTTAAGTAAAAATAGTGTTCAGTAGAACATGAATTAAATATGTATCCAGGTCAGCATTAAATGGCATAAATAGATAAAAAATTTGCGATTTCATAAACGTCCAGGTTATAGTTATTAGTAGGGAACGGATTTTAATTTAAATAAATATTTTTATGTAATAATAGTATCGGAAAGTTTTCGATATATGTATGATATCCCACACAGCAATTTGAAAATGTTAATATTTTAAAAATATTTATACATGGTTTTTCGGAAAATATTATATTAGAAATATTGCTTAAATATTTTGAAAATATTTGGTCACCAAATATTTAAAATCAAATTTTATTAAAATGTTTTTAAAACATTGTGTATCAAATATCATTAAATAATTTTTGATGACATTTTTTGAAAATATTTGATCACCAAATATTTAAAATTAAATTTTATTAAAATGTTTTTAAAACAATGTGTATCAAATATTATAAACTAATTTTTGATGACATTTTTTGAAAATATTTGATCACCAAATATTTAAAATTAAATTTTATTAAAATGTTTTTAAAACAATGTGTATCAAATATTATAAAATAGTTTTTGAAAATATTTGATGATCAAATATTTTTAATCAAATATAATTAAATCATTTTCAAAACGTTTTATTTCAAATATTATACATTAATGATTCCATCCTACATTTTAAAAATATTTAGTTACCAAATATTTAAATTCAAATTTTATTAAAACGTTTTCAAAACGTGACATGTACCAATTAAAATAAATTAGACCACACATATTATAATATATTTACAGTAAATATTTGAACCCAAATTTTCAAAACATGATAATACACTGGTCAGCTCCTATTTTGCCGCCGTTTCATTTCGCCGCCGCACCATTTCGCCGAATTTATTTTGCCTTTCTATTTCGCCGAATTTGTTTTTTATTTTTTATTTTTTTGTTTTTCGAGTAAATAGCTCAATATAACCTTTAAGTTACAAATTACATACTAATTAATTATTTTTATGTATTATGTATTAATATAAAATTGCATACACCGGTGTATGCAATTTTAATTTTTATTCTAATAATGGCCATTATTAGGTTAGTCATAAATATAAAAATTGATAATTATTATACATAATAATAATAATAAAATTATAAAAAAGTTTTTTAAATTAGTTAAAATTATTCGTTGTGCTTAATTAAATAACTAATGTTGTCCAAATAATCAATCCATTTTATCTGTGGAGGATCGCTTTTTAAAATTATCACGCGAGCTCCACAGTTTTCAATGCACTTCCAATATTTTTTATTTCTTATTGTTTTATCAATTCTAAAATAATAGTTATTAAAAATAAGGCATTCACCTTTTCGCTGTGTAGAAATGTATTTAATATTCGATATTATTATTTTTAAATTTAAATTATAAATGCGCAGACACTGATGATAATCATAAGATACCGTCAGTATACTGACTTTAATATTATGGCCCTATTGGACAAAATACCCACAGCTTTATAATTTATAAATTTATAAGTGAAGATGATACCTGAATACATATTTTAATCGTTTTCCATTCTGCCTATGGTCAAACAATTGGGGGGCTCGTTTTCAATATCGTTTATAATATAATATTTCAAAATATATTTAAGTAGCTTTACATCGTCATGTTCGTAACACTATTTTATTATATATTATATTATATAATATTATCTTATACATATATGTATAGGTATTGAAAGTACAGGCATAATAGGTATGATAGGTATCAGCACTGATTATAGATAGTATCTAAAATCAATGGTATCAGTTATCGGCATTTTTTCCAAAGAATATAATTAAATTAAATTGAATAGTTTATAAAATAAAGAAGCATTAATGCAAATTGGGTTTATTTTATATCTTCTTATTTGTTGAATGTGTTATAAAATTTATTTATTTTTATTGTTGTTATGCAGCATTAAAATAATTTATAAAGTAATACCTTATAGTGAATTAGTATACCTATATTTAATTAATAATAATAACGCGCCTTGTTAGCGTCATGGCCAAGAGCTTTAGTGAGCCTCCCGAGACTGAAAAATTATCCGGGCCCCCTTTTCTTATGCTTGTTTGTCCACAATATAATACAATATACTTCTTCAATACTATTAAAAAGTCATGGCCCTTAATTTTTAATATAACTGAATATAATTAGTATTTATATATAATATATCAATATATAACTATACAGTTGTCCCCTTTATAGCCTTTCTCACAGCAATAAAACCATTGATAACACCGTTCAAGTTGGTATTTTTTGGCAATTATTACTGCCTTACCGCCAATAATGAGTAATGACATAATGCTTGATAGTATCTGGACACATTGTCGAAAGTAACATAGGTATCATTGACTTTATTTAACAAACAATGAAAAGTAAGATTTGCTACTGTAGCAGGAATTATTGTGTTAAACTACACTGATCAAACCTGTACAATCTTGTACACTATAAATTATAAATTATAATGCATACTATATTACTATAGTCAAATAATTGTTTTTACCTATGTATTATGATTTATGATAGTGCAGTTCGATGCTCCCGTACGAGTCCCCGTCCCGTCCGTATTGTAGAGCTAGCAATATAGGTATTCATATTTTATATATATTATACGACATTTTTAAATTATTAAATATATAGGTAGGTACGTATAATTATTAGTTATTGTGATTCGAATTTATTTATTCAAAATTTGATCATAATACATCTAGTGACTAGTGAGTCAAATTTTATTCAGTGTGTGTTTTTATTTTATTTTATTTTATACTACCAAGTAAATAGATTAAGCATAATATGTATTATACTATTATGTGAACAAACTATGTAAGTATATACATTGTTATTTGTGGATTCCCGAATTAAAAATGTATTATTATTATAATATATTGGTGTACCTACAAAAAGTAAAATATGAGGTAAGTATATTGTATAATATGTATAATATAAAATGCATAATATCTTTTACATTATTGTACTACTGACTTATGTTGTACGAAATAAAATAATATTATTATGGATTTAAATTAATATATTTATATTTTGTAGGTACAGTTGAAGAATTATTATTATGATTGTGTACACGTTGTCACGTTGATACATGGCGAAATAATAATAACTACGTCGTCGTCGTATTTATATTATATAAAAATAGGTATTATACTGTTTAAAATTGGATACATTGGAAAAACCCCAATACATTGTCGGAATGTCAACCACGACGGCTCGGCCAACGATATTGTGATACTACATGCGATAATAATATAATATGGTCGGCAGTCTCACACTATAACACTATCGCGTTAGATTAACAAAAATATGGTATTATAATTATAGAACATAATATTATTATTATTTTATAGTTACAGTCGACTGATAGCCATTAGCCACCATTGATACGCATCGTAATTCGTCTCATTGCGTCTTCGATAGCTCTACTGACTAGTGACTACTCTCGAGTCTCGACGACGCTTCGTGGTACTTTTTCTATTTTTTTTGTTTAGCTTAAAGTTCTTATATCTAACGTTGTTCTTGTTGTACCTAACGTTAAACGTTTAAAGACGTTTAGCCGTGATCATTAGTTTCATTCAGTATTTTGTGTAAACTATGTAAGTATAAAATATAAATTATATACATTTAAATATAATAAATCAAAATAATTACATTTATTAAGTACAAATTGTTTTACACTGGTTCGAGTAGACGAATTTCTTGTAAAATACCATTTTTTGTATATATATATACAGGGTGTTCCAAATTTTATGTGACAGCAGATTTCACTATGCAATATATGTCACATAATATAATAACTGTCACATATAATTTGGAACATTCTGTATATATATATAATAGCCAATAGGTTAGGTTAGAATAAATCGAGAAATAATAGTTAACTCCATTTTTAAAAATAATAATTAAATTCAGACATTCAGTACATACCTATATTTTTATCAAATATGTTTGTATAACTGAGATTTTCTTGATATTATAAAGTACTTGTACTAGGTATTGCTTTTGTTTATACAAATTATTTACCTATAATATTTTATATTGAATATATGAATTATGCTTTTAGCTTTTATTTAATATTCTAATATCATTTATAATATTTATATGTAGTTACATTATATACAAGTAGTATGTAAATTAATTGGAGAGTCACTCCTATACTATTAAAAGTATAATAACTTAATTGTTTCCATGGAGTATTTGTAATTTTAACTGCAGTTGAATCTATTTAGTTCAAAAAATAAATTATTTTGTTAAGTTTTAGTAGTAAATAATAACTTAATATCTAGAGGCTATGTAGCGCACATATTCCTAAAAATCCCATAGCTTACTCTAATATAATCATTACCAAAATAATGTTTTGGACAATAAAAAATTTAAAGGCAGGTTAAATTAAGTTTTCTGGTTCTAAATAAAAGTACTAATACACCCACTGACCCACTCATTGTCTACTATAATAGGTACTATATGTATTACATACCTATAATCATATTAATTTCCCTACATTAATAATTGATATTGATATTGAAAAAAAAATACTTTCATATTGGTTTATATTATCCACCCACCCATTAAAAAATTCATAATATAATTAATATCCCTATTAATTAAATGCATTTCATTGTATCAGCATTAAATAATTAGCAATGTAAAAGTTAGCTTCCCTCAACAATATTTAATGAAGACAAACAACTCTTTTTTTTAATTTACCTATTTGAAACTTAAATTGCTTTGTAATTACTAATATCTAATTTCTATTTAAATTTCAATAGTTTATTATGGTGAAAGGAACCAGCTATAGAACTAAACGACGAAAGATCCAAAATGAATTGAATTATTTACATACTTCTAAATACAATGAAATACAGTCTTCAAAATCACCTAATAGTGGATTATTAAATAATTGTTTTGAAACCGAGGAAATTATTTCATTTCTTAAATTACCAACTTTGGATGATCATTTATTGAGTAATAATATCAGTACCATGTCAACTTCAGATCAGGAATGTCAATTTATTGAAAATAGTAACGCTTTTGACGTTCAATGTCAAAGTTTATCAAATTCAGTTGAATATAATATTAGTAGTACTATAGATCCTCCCAATAATGATCGAGAAATAATAAAACAGAAATTAGGAAAATGGTCAATAGATTTTAATATTCCTCAAAATGCAGTTAATGCATTATTACAACTATTAAAAAGTAATACTAACCTGACATTTTTACCTAAAGATTGTAGAACATTACTTAATTCAAGATCTTCCACTTTATTAAATATACACCCTATGGTACCAGGAAATTATTATCATTTTGGTTTGGCTGCTGGAATTGTAAGATTTTCATCAACATTCCCTCTTGATTACATAATAAAACTTGCTATTGGTATCGATGGTCTACCGTTAACTAAAAGCAGTGCAAGCCAATTTTGGCCTATTTTAGCCTATATTCAGCCATATCATAAATATGTTTTTCCAATTGGTATATATCACGGGTATCAAAAACCAAAAGATAGCAATGACTATCTTAAATATTTGATTTCAGAAATAATACAATTAACTACTGAAGGAATAGTCATTAATAATGTTACTAAAAAAATTTCGATTGAAGTATTCTGTTGTGATTCACCAGCAAAGGCGTATCTGTTACGTATTAAAGGACATGCAGGATTTTATTCATGCTCTAGATGTAATCAAGAAGGAGAGTTTATTTGTAATCGTGTGTGTTTTCCATACATTGAAAATGGTTGTAAAAAACGAACTCATGATGAATACATTTCAATGACAAATGAAGAACATCATACTCTACCCACAATATCATGCCTTTCGTTAATTCCCAATATAAATATTGTAGATTTATTTGCTATGGATTATATGCATTTGGTTTGCCTTGGTATAATGCGTAAACTTATTTTTCTGTGGTCAAGTAAGGGATCTATAAATGTTCGCATTCCAAGTTGGAAAAGTAAACAAATTTCTACATCTCTTCTCAGTTTAAAAAAATATATAACAAATGATTTTTCTCGTAAACCAAGATCGTTAGAAGATGTTAACCGTTGGAAAGCTACTGAGTTTTGACAGTTTCTTTTGTACACTGGAATTATAGTACTTAAGAATGTCATTTCTGATGATTGCTATCAAAACTTTTTAAGTCTCAATATTTCTATGAGGATTCTATTGAGCGATGATCATTCAAAATATATAAATTACGCTCGAGAACTATTAAATTATTTTATAAAATCATTTCAACAAATATACGGTACACATTTTATATCCCATAATATTCATGGGCTACAACATTTATGTGATGACTATGAAAAACATGGATCACTTAATAACTGTAGTGCATTCCCATTCGAGAACTATATGAAGAACTTAAAAAAAATGATAAGGAAACACGAAAAACCTCTTCAACAAGTTGTGCATCGTTACAATGAATCTTGCAAATATGATCTAGTAAATAGTTGTAATATTGCAAATCAACTATCATTTTCCGTTGAAGAACCTAACTGTTTTGCTCTCACAAATGAAGGAGAAATAATAAAAATATTTAGTATAACAAAGACAGCTTTAACAGGAAAATATTTTATAAATAAAGAAGATTTATATATAAAACCTATTAAATCATCTAAATTAGGTATATTTGTTGTGCAAACATTGTCTCAAAGTTTAAAATCCTGGGATTTATCTGACATTAAGAAAAAAATGATTATTTTTCATTTTGATGACAAATTAATTGCAATATCAATACTTCATAATTGCAATACCTTATAATTTGTAACATTTATTTATATTAGAGCATGTTTATGACCATAATATTTTCATTACGTATTATAATATGTATATAATATTAATTAAGTATAATTCTTAAGTTAGGTATTGACAGAATATTAAACAAATGGCTTATTCCAGTTATAAGCATAATATATTTTAAACTTGGTAATTATTAACAGTACAACCTACTGTCATATTAATATGCTGATTTTATTAAGTTTATTTTTGTTTTGCAGTTCAGAATGTGGACGGTAGTTCATTTTGAGTATGATAACACTGTAGCTGCTGTTCCTGAATTTTGGTATCGCCATGGTAAATGTGCATGGCCCAAAAAATATAACAGCAAACTTGTTATAAAAAGAGCAAATCCAAATACTTTGGATTTTTCAAATTTTAAAGCTAAAATATTATTTAAAAACATTGGTATGATAAATAGAATGTTTAAAACTATTTTGAACTTACAAAACTTTAATTTCAGATAATTATTTAAAAGCTCGTTCTTTAGCACAAGAAAATTCTGATATTTCTTCCAATGATGTTCTGTACACTGATTCACCAAGGGATATTATCAAGAAGAAATCTATTCCAATATGTAAAAATATACAAATAACTAGTCCACCCACTTTTACTGATTCTGATGGTAAAATACTCAATATATACATTATTTTTTACAAATTTTATGAAATTTAATAATAATACAGTATAATTTATGTAATAAATGTTGGTATATTATTTAATATACTATGATATCAACTATGATAATATTTAATATTATAATATGATTGAAGTATTATATATACAGTACATATTAGACATATTATGTTATTATATTTGAATAAAAAAAGTTAAGAAGGCAAATTTATTAATTTATGATTAATAATAGAATTGAAGTTTTCTACTTCTCTGTTATACAATATAATATATACTTATTAAGTATACATGTTAATTGTCTTAGAATCTAATAAGAATGATGATGATTTCGATAAAACCTACTCACCAGTGAAAAGTCAATTAAACATAAGCAATGCTTCACAACTGATGAGGAATGATGACAACCCTTTTGATAATTGTAATGAAGTAACTCAACATACTCCTGGTTCGTCACGCAAAAAGTTGAAATTTGGTCATCAAGTTAAGACTCCAACAATGTCTAGTACTCTTCTTTTAAATCCAAATGACCAGTTGCTACCAACTCCTCACCATACTATTCGATTAAATCAAGTAAATGAAAACCAAACGCCAACAAATGACGAATTGGAAAATAAATTTAATGGTAGATTTATTTATTTATTATATATATATTTATGTATTTTAAGTAAATCAGTTAACTAATTAAATCTTTTTTAGTCTTAATTTCAGGTTTAAAAGGAATAGAAAGAAACATAACAGTTATAAAACACGAAATAAAAAACTTCCATGATCGTTTACATTCAGTTGTTAAAATGCAAGAGACAATACACGATCAGATGATTAATCTTCAACCACTAGTTTCAACCAATTATGGTGATGCATTTGAAAATGGTGGTATTATTTATATTGACGATGATGCTAAATTAAATATAATGGAGGATAAACTACTAAATGAAACACTATTCAGGAGTAAAGTGGTATGCCTAATTCAATTTTTTTTAATTATTTACAAAATTATTGTTGATTTTGATTTTTTTTTTTAAATTTTCACTATAAATGTGTATAAATTATATTTAATCTTGCGTATATTTTTATTATTTTTGGAATATTGCTAGAAATAAATACAAATGATCTTTAAAAATAAAGAATGTCCTAAAAGCTGAAATAAATTTGTTAGAAAATAGTGTAATGTACTTGAAACACATTTGTATCCTGTAAATCATCATTTCAAGCATCCCAGAAATTAGATGCATTATAAGCATAACAATTTGACCCCAAGTGATGATCTATAGCAGTATTGTTCCGTTATAACTTCTATAACTATAAAAAATTACTTAAAAAAAAAGAAATTATATATTTATTGGTTTATTAGTTATTTAACTTAAAATGTCTTACTTAACTACTCTGGATTAACATATTTAAACTTTTAATGACTTTTATAATCATACAATGACAATATTATAAAAATCAACTTAATTTACTCTGCAGAAAAAATAAAACAGCTCATATTTCCTGGTATTTAAGACATCATTAACCAATAACCAATACTATAATAGCTTTCAGTTTCTTTTATTATACCTTGTATGCAATTTTATGAATTATAAATAATGTTATGTTTTAGGTTAAGGAATTATCTCGTCTCTGTAGTACCAATATAGCTGAAACGGTTAGAAAAATCATGCAAAAAATGTTTAGTGATGAAATGTTATCAGGCTATTCATATATTGGTTTTAAAGGAAAAAAATTGTTCTCAACCCTTCAGTCATGTACTATCATTTTTGGTAACTATACAATATTGATTATATATATTCAAATTTAGTTACTCAATAAATTATCCATGAATTTTTTAATTGTTTTAGTTCAATAAATATTATTTTTTGTTGTCGCTTGTAGAGTTCATTAGAATGATGAAAAACTTCAAAGATTCGCTTGATATTGATATTGAAAGACCAATAAAAAACTGGATGGGTCAGGCTACTCCCAGATTGAAGAAAATAGCGCAAAAGAATGCAGCTATAGCTGATATGTCAACAAGTGGCGTCTAGTTCCATTTATTGACTGTATAACTTATTTTCTATAACTATTATATTATAATGTATACAATATTAAATAATAAATAAAACTATAAATACTTAATAAATTAATGGATTTTTTTTAAAGCAATATAACATAATTAATGATGATAATACTTTGTGAAAAAAAAACTATACACAATTTTATTATAATTTCTAGTGAACAGTATTATATAGTATGAGAGTATGGGTTTAATATAAGTTGAAAAAAAGAAAAACTTTTCTAAAGGATCTCAAACACTGCATCTGTTGTAGTAAATTATGACCTGCAGCACACAATATAATATTTGTTCAATAACATTGTTACAACATTATATTGGAAATATGTTCACAATATTAACTGAAAATATTTTCATAATATTTATTTAAAATATAACAACAATATTTGTTCAATAAAATTGCTATAACATTATACTGGAAATATGTCCACAATATTTGTTCAATAAAATTGCTAAAACATTATACTGGAAATATGTTCACAATATTTGTTCAATAAAATTGCTAAAACATTATACTGGAAATATGTTCACAATATTTGTTCAATAAAATTGCTAAAACATTATACTGGAAATATGTTCACAATATTAACTGAATATATTTTCACAATATTTGTTTTGCTGCCATTAAGTATTGTGACAACATTTTGGAAATATTTTGAAATTTTTTGAAAGTATTATGAAAATATTTAAATTGCATAATAAATATTTTCAAAATATTTTTAAAATATTAATTTGCTGTGTGGGATATGATATATGTATACGTTTCATTTAATTTCAAGTAATCTGAGGCTAATTTTATTTTAAATATTTTAGAATTAAATTTTTTACAAATAAATACATAAATTATGTAATATTGTAGAATTTTCGTGTATATTTTAATTATTTTACAAATAAATATACATTCTGTATTATTGAAGAATTTCCGTTTTTATTTTAGTATTTTGCGATACGGTTAGGTCTCTGTACTGTACACCTTCGACATCAACCAAACAACAACGATTCGATATCTTATCTAGTTATCTAAGTAGTAGTTAGTAATTTCAGTATACGAGTATAATATGCGTTCACTTTTCGATCAGTATTCGTATGAGCGTTATTCGATCACGTTATTTTCGTATTGTGTCCGTTTGTGTAGTTTGTATAATATATAATATTGTTAACTATTTAAATATGCCCAAAGTAGCTCGCACAAAAAGGTCAAAATTTAGTATTTATTTGGAAGAATTTCCGAATGAAACTTTTAGGAGTGATGGACAAGTTTTATACTGTCAGTCTAGTGATAAATCAGTATCTATCGACCAACGTGGTCAAGTTTTTTAGCATATCAATACCAGTAAACATAGAGGCAATAAAGACAGAAAGCTTATATTTTAACAACATTTTATTTCTACATCATCCGCATCTACCAATAGTAAGTCAGTTTTTAATGATGATTTGTGTCGTGCACTAATACGTTCAGACATTCCTCTTTTTAAACTGAAAAATGTTGCATTTAAAAATTGTATGGAAAAATATACTGGTCATAAAATTCCCGACGAGAGTACACTTAGAAAAAATTATGTTAGTGGGGTCTATGAAGAAACTATTTCAAAAATTCAAAATATCATTGGCGATGGCCCTATTTGGGTTGGAGTAGATGAAACAACAGACGCCGACGGTCGATATATCGCAAATGTTATTGTAGGAAAATTGAGCACTGAACCATCTAAACCATTTTTATTGTGCTGTGAAGAATTAGATAAATGCAACCACAAAACTATATGTCAATTATTTAATAATGCAATTGGTGTTTTGTCTTTTGTGGCCGAATGGTATAATACACAATAATGTACTTTTACTTTTAACGGACGCCGGATATGTGTAAGGCGGGAAAAGTGTTGGACACATTTTATCCAAGAATAATACATTTAACTTGTCTAGTACATGGTTTTCATCGTATAGCCTGAAACAATTAGATTTCAATTTTCAGAAGTTGATTCGTTAATTTCCAACATAAAAAAAATATTTTTAAAAGCGCCAAGTCGTGTACAAACATTTAAAGATATGTACCCGGATTTAACTCTACCTCCCGAGCCTATTATAATACTCGATGGGGTACGTGGTTATCAGCTGTATTATATTATTTAAATAACTTTGAAAAAATTAGAAACGTTGTCTTAAATTTAGATCCCGAAGCTGCAATGGCAATAAAAAAAACTGTTGAGCTCATACACAGTAAAAATTTGCAAAACAATTTAGCATTTATTTCGACTAATTTTGGATTTTTAGTTGATACTATTTCAAAATTAGAAACTTCTAAAATGCCACAAACGGAGAGCTTAGAAATAGTTGATAATGCCATAAAGCAATTAGAACGTGTTCCTGGAGAAATTGGAGTTTTAACTAATTCAAAATTAAAAAATGTATTTGAAAAAAACACAGGTTTTAATACTGTAATGTCAATAAGAGACATACTATTAAACAAACCTCCAAATAACAATTATTCAGAAATTGAATACACTCCTAAAGAAATAATGTGTATGAAATATGCACCTGTCGGCTGTCACGTCCGTTGATGTGGAGAGGTCATTCAGCTGTTACAAAGCAATGTTAAGACCGAACCGCCGCCACTTGACATTTGAAAATTTCAAGCTTTATGTTGTTTCTAACTGTTTCCCACATGGAGACTATGATAATTCAGAATACATTTTAATTTTTTTTATACTTTTTAATTAATTATTTAATAATTCTATGTTATTTTCAATTTAAATATTTAAATATTATACATCTATAAATAAATATTTAAATATTTTTGATTTTATACTAAAATAAAATCCGTTCCCTAGTTACTAGCAATAGGACATTCGCTCTTCAGCGCATTTTAAATATAAGACGTCTGTCCTATCATTTTTTAAATTATTAATTTTATTAATTTCTTCAGTAACATTTTAATAGTAAGGAAATAATTTTGATATTAGTTCATTCATCATTTCATCAATAAGATAAATTAAATAATAAATGTGCCAATAATAATTAACTCTAAAGACAAGGAAATACAATTAAACTGTAAAGAATTTAAAAAAAAATTATGATAAAAATTATATAATATTTAAAAAAAACATGAATAAATATCAGCATAACATTTAAGGGTAAATTTATGAGATGTGGGTTATTTAACTTTAAATTACAGTAAACTCTCGTTATGTCGAAGCTCAAGGGGAACAAAAAAAAGTTCGATATATCAAAAAGTTCGAGATACAGAGTTTTATTATAATTGTAATTATTTCAAGGGGATTTAATTTGAGTTCGATATTACGAAAAATTCGAGATATTGACATTCAACATAATAAGAATTTACTGTATTTGTATTACAGTCAGTTTTGTAAAGTAAAAAATCTTTAATTAATACATATACATAAACATGTACATTTTTTTAACTGAAATGACTTCTAGACTTTGTATAATTATTTTTAAGAAATTAATAAAAATTAATGATTTAAAAACCAATGAACGTCCTAAATTCAATACATACTGGGTGCTAAATGGTCTAATGCTATATCACCCAGAGACCAAATGTCTTATTTTAAAATTTATCGGGGAAAAAAAACTCTGTAAATGTAAACGCAATTTGTTGACAGGAGCAAGCAGACAAAACGTCCGTTTACCCCTAAATTAATATATTTAATTAATACATTAAAAACTAAGGAACATATATTTTAGCTAACAGATTATTTTCTTACAATAAATCAACTCAAACAAACATTTCATTTTTAAAATGTCCAATAAGTTGGCTTTCTAATTGATAAACATTTACTTTTGATATAAGCTGTAGTGAGTGTTTATCATTCATGTAGAACTGGCCAAGTGCATTGATTAATTGATATGTAACTGATACAGAAACTAATTCTCTGTAACCATCGTTGTCTATATCCATCACATTTACTAGAAGCAACAAAAAATATATTAATAACAACAATCATCAGTATAACCTAGTACAGCGTTTCCCAACCTTTTTGCAATGGCGACCCATAAATTTAATCTTTATTAGGTATGCGACCCCCCCCCCTAAAAAAAAGTATGCCGTAAATAAATAAGATTTTTACTATAATCCATTTTATCATTGAATTTTTTATAAAATACAATACGAATACAATATACTGAATAATAATAACTTAATTAATAGGTAAATGAATAAAATAAATTATAAAAAAATACAAAAAATTAGTATAATAGAAAATTTAGTGTGAATTTTGATTTTGGACACTCTGTTGCATAAAATTTCCCACTGGGGTACAATTTCAGATAAACTGATGCGCATGTCATGTGTGACATCTAATCTGTTTCTTTGTTTTGTTTTAATATTGGCCATGGTAGAAAATCCTTTTTCGCACAAATAAGTGGTAGGAAAAAGTAATAGTTTTTTTATTGCATTAATTGAAAGTTCTGGATATTCATTATATACTGCACACCAAAAATCTACAAGAGTTTCATTTTTAAATTTATGTTCATAAGTTTTATCACAAGAAAGATCGATAATCTGAGTTTCAAGAAGTGTAATGAAGTTCAACTCTTCAATAGAAACAGTATAAGGATTTTTAATCCATTGAAAATCGTCACAAATATCTTTTGGGAAACTATTCAATGCAATTGATATTTGATTTAAATGCAATGAAATAATTGTTTTGATATCATTGACATTCACTGAGTCGTCTTCTTCTAGAAACTCGCTAAGTACAAAAAACATATCAATATTTCCAATTTTACTTTCTAACTGTAATCGTAACCGCGAATCGCGACCCATCAAAAAAATTTCGCGACCCATGGTTTGGGAAACGCTGACCTAGTAGGTTTGATTTTAAATCATTAAAATGTTTAGAAAATAATTTTGATTAAGATTTTAATGTAAAAAATAAACAAAAATTGATTAGGAAAATGAGTGTTAATTTTGAATTACTTCATAGCTTATGCATACAAGTTATTAGCATTAGAGTTTACTCTAATTCGGTGAAATAACTTAGATATATTGTGTTAATTTTTAAAGATTATTAAATATTAAATATAATTTTCTTGTTTATCCTACATATTACAAGTAAAAAATTAATTTTGGTAACTTCAAGCCAAATCCTGTATATTTTTAGACAAAAAACTAGTAATAAAAATAAAAACTATCAACATTTTTGAAGTGTCAATGGTCACACATTTTATTGTACACTTAAAAACCAGCTAAGTGCTATAGCCAATATTAATCATTTTTTAAAGAAGATTTAATGAAGGCTGCTAGAAACTATCTAAATAGCCAATTACCACTAATCTGGTTCTTTTAAATTGTATGTTATATATTTTTAGTATAAAACTATTTATAAATATTTTTAAGAGGATATAATATAATGCTTGGAATTGTAAACATTAGTTTTGTTATATAATGTAAATTATTTACTTATATAATAAAAAAAAACATTATCAACAAGATTTTAAAGAACAACTGTAAATTTAAAAGATTTTTCTTCATGAGAAATAATCAATTATATGTATTAGAAAAGACGATTCTCATCCTTAACTACCATAATATTTCTAAATAATTTAGTTGAAAACCAAAGAAATGTATGATAAAATAGCTTGCCAAGTACTATACTTACATGAATATTTTTGATATTCTAGTTTTGGCTGACAGTTTGACTTATTTTCACAGACTTGTAAAATTCTGTTCGAACTTATGTTTTTAATGTGGAAATCTTCAGGTCTGGATGAATTATATGTAATTACTATAATTTGTTCTTGAATATATTCAACCTTTTCAATGTTAGTAAACTTAATTCTATTCTAAAAAAATTATTAAAAAATTGTTGTTTCATTATTACTATTTTTTAATGAAATACTTAGTTAATATTGTAGAACATGTTCCAGGATTTTATTCAAAACTATTCACAGAAGAAGCTATGTTAGTAACTTAAGTTAGTAATAATGTACTAATTATAAATGTTAGTTTACACACTAGTGATATAACTAGCATCACTGTTTCTGATTAACTGTCGAGCAGTAAGGTCGATTATACTGACGGTTCCGTAGCTTATCTTTGTTTTTAGTATTCTAGTTATCGTTTCTGATATTGTGAATTTAAATGTTACTTTATTAATACATTGTACTTTTTGTACTGGAATATCCAATAATCCAATAATCAACATGAATTGTAATAAATGTTTTGAAAACATCATTAATGATGACTGCTTAAGCTGTTCTACACGCAAAAAAGTATTTCATTATTACTGCCAGGGCTATAATGAAACAACATTTAATAAAATGTCTAAAAATAGCAAATCTAGACTTGTTTGCTCTGATTGTAAAATTAATTGTGAATCACGTATATCATCTAATAAGAATAGCATTACACTTCAAAGTTTATCTGATTCCGTTCATTTTATGAGTAATAAATTCGATGACTTCAATAACACCGTTTCAAAATTACTTAATGAAATGAAGGAATTAAGAGAAGAGAACTGAAAAGTTTCTGATATTAATAAAAACTTATCAACCGAAGTAAATCAATTAAAACAAAAAATTAATGATATTGAACAAAAATCACTTGAAAAAATGGTCGAAATATCCGGAATACCTACTACCAATGATGAAGATTGTGCTAAGATTGCTGAGAAAATTGGCATCAAACTTAATGTCAATATTTATTATTTATTCATTTATTTCTAGTAATCAAAAAAATATAATAGTATACAAAATGTGAGTAATATTACTAGAAGTTACTCTACACTGAGGAAGAACCTAGTGTCATATAGTAAGAGTACTTATTATTCAGAGCTGAACACAGTGGATAATTGATAATAATAAAAAGTAATGATGAAGAAGAAAAAAAAAGAACCAAATAGTTCAGCTTAAAATAGTTGAATAAAATAAGAAATTTGTACATGGTAAAAGTATAATAAAGAAAAATCACATTTTAGTTAATTATAGATTATTGTAGAACCAGTTTTTTAATTTTAATTTAAAATTTGTATAATTATAGCAAACTAGTAATTCCTTTGGAATTGTATTTAGGGACCTTAATCCAATCTGTTAGAAAGATAATGATGCTTTTTTGGTATTAACAAAAGGTATTTCAATATTTTTTTTTCTGAAGTTATACACTTTATTATTGATATTGAACAAATTATTTTTGTAAATAAAACATAAATAAAACTGTTTTTTTTATATAGATTGTCTATATTGAGTACTCTTAGTAATTTAAATAAGTTACATGAAGGAAAGGATTTTGGTTTGTTTAAAATTATTTTTATTAAGCACTTTTGTCTAATTAATAGCTTGTTTTTTAAACTGTCATTGCAACCACCCCAAGCTATTAAGCCATATTGAATTATTGATTGTGCCATTGCATAGTAAGTAATTCTGATAAGGTTTTTGTTTAATATTTTTTTTGCTATAATGAAAAAGTAAGCTAGCTGTCTTATTCTAATTATTAAATTATCTACATGAACATTCCATTTTAAATTTTGATCAATTGTTATGCCAAGGTATTTAATGAAAGAGTGTTTTATTAATTTTGGACAGGAGCATGTTATGGTGTTACAATTAAATTTTTTGTGGATAGTAATCTCGTTTTTTAGAGGTGCTGTTCTTATGTCATTAGAAAAGGCTATAAATTTGGATTTATCATAATTTATCTTAAAGTTATTATTCGAAAACCAATTATCAATTATTGACATATCCGCTTTACATTTTTGCAAAACTGAGTCCCAATTAGAGAAATTATAATGACTGTGTCTTCGGTGTAAGAAAAGAGTCAATATTCTGGTTGAAAAAGCTGTAAGAATTCCTAATAAAAATAATCAATTTTCAAAAATACTTGTTTGGTTAAATAATAAAGATATGAAGTCTAATCTCGTCACAAAATGTAAAAGAAATCTTTCTTTTTACTCCAATCAAATAAATATTAATTGTCCAGCACTATGCGAATTTACATAAATGAACATATATCTAAGGTCAGAAGACATTTATTATACAAAACTAAAGAGGCTGCTAGAGAAAAACATTATAAATATGTTTGGACAAATGATGGCGATATTTTAATACGTAAAGATGATCAATCTAAGGTAATTGGTATTAGAGAACTAGGTGACATAACCATAAAAATATATTAATTTATTCTGTTTTTTTTTCTCTATTAGAATTGTCATATTGTACTTACCCTACTTTAATTAATGAATAATGATATCCAATTTTGTATATCTGATATAGATCAGGTTAATTCAGTTGTAACACAAAATATTAGTGACTTAAATACTTTAAATCTAGACAATAAACAATTTTCCAAATTTGCTATGAATATTAGTATTAAGTGCCATTTTGATGAATTGTTAGTATTATTAAGTACTTCAATGGTTAATTTTGATGTTGTTGTTTTATATGAGACTTGGCTTTTAAATGATTTAAATTTTATTATTAATGGTTATCAATCCTTTAATCCTTTAATTCTCTTGCTGTAAATAATAAATCGGATGGTGTTACTATCTTTATTAAGAATGGGTATCAAGTTAAAAATGTTTGTACTAACCTCATGTCAAATGTTAATTCTATTGAATTAAAATTTGATATCAATGGTATAGAGTATGTTGTTACAGGATGTTATAGGTCCCCTAGTGATAATATTGATGCATTTATATATTCTTTAAATAATTATTTGACACAAAGTTCTGATTTTAAAATTCATATTATTTATGGTGATTTTAATATTGATATTTTAAAAATTAGTAATCTAAAAGTTATTAATTATTTAAATATTTTTGCTGGTTTTAGTTTTTATTCTTGCATTAATAATGTAACTAGACAATCAAATACTTCTGCTTCGTGCTTAGATCATTTCTTCGTTAAGAGAATTTTACCTGGTTATATTAAATCATATGTTTTTTATCTTCAATTACAGATCATTTTAGTATTATCCTATCTATTAACTTAAATGTTAATCCTTTGCAGAATAGTAATTGTAATATTATGAATAAAGTATTATCGGTTATTATACTAAGTAGTTATGATATTAATAATGATGTTACTAATTTTATGAATAAGATTGATATTTGTATAATTAATTCTACTAAAAAAATTACTAGAAAATGTAATTCTTTTAATTATAAATTAAAACCGTGGATAACAAAAGGAATCATTGTTTCTATCAAGCACAAAGAAAAAATGTAAGGTCAAAAAGTTAAAAATCCAAATAATACTACATTAATTTCTAAGTATAACAAATTTAGAAATTTACTTAATATTTTGATTAAGAAAGCCAAAATTATTTATTATCATAATAAAATATACAAAAATAAATGCAATGTTAAAAACTTTGGGAAACAATTAAATATGTGTCTTATAACACATCAAATAATTCCAAAAATACAGTACAATCTTTAATAAACAATGAGGGCTCTTATATTTGACAATAAAATTATTCCTAATATTTTTAATGATTTCTTTTCCACAGTAGGGAAGAATATCTATGATAATATTTTAAATAAAAATTAAATTAAAGATAATTGTCAGGATTTAAATAAGGAGTGTTATGTATATGATAGTATATATTTTACTCCTATCACTTGTGATGAAATTGTAAAGTTTATACTTAAACTTAAGGACCATTGTTCTTTTTATGAAAATAATTTATCAAATGAGGTATTAATAAATGACTGCTACATCTATTTCAAAACCTTTGGAAATTATATTTAATAAAGTGATTGAGTTAGGTATATTTTCTCATGCCTTCAAAAAAGCAGTGGTTATACGATTATTTAAATCTGGTGATAAATGCTTACCAGAGAATTATAGACCGATATCTTTAACCCTATCAATTTCAAAAATCTTAGAAAAATGTATTAAAGCCAGATTGATTAATTTTTTAAATAAACAACAATTTTTTTCTTGTAGACAATTTGATTTCAGGGAGAGAATGTCTACTAATGATGCTTTATTTAATATTACTCATTACATTTATGATAATGTTGATAAAAGTAATTATGTAATAGGTGTTTTTCTTGATATAAAAAAAGCATTTGATACTGTAAATCTTGATCTTTTAATTAGAAAACTACACTATGCTGGAATAAGAGGTAATATTTTAAAATTAATTAAGTCATTAAGTCATTAAGGGTTAATAGTGAATATAGTAATGTAAATAATATTTCAATTGGTGTTCCACGGGGTTCTCTATTAGGCCCTTTATTATTCAATATTTATGTTAATGGCCTTCTTAATGTTTCTATAAAAGGTGATATTTATAGTTTTGCTGATGATACAGTTAGGCTCTTTAATAATTAAAGTATTGATGTTAATTTTTCATTAGATATTGTTCAGAGTTGGTATGATAATAACTTTTTAGAGTTAAACCTAAAAAAGTCTAATTATATACTATTTAATCTTAGATTAAACTACCTTACGTAATCTTTTCATTTGTCCACATTCTTTAAATTGTAAAAATAAAATTGTATCCTGTAATTGTCAACATATTCAAAGAGTAAATCAAATTAAATATTTAGGGTTAATATTTGATGAAAAACTAAAACGGAATTATCATGTAGATAATTTGGTTAATACTATTAGGAAATTATTTTATAACTTTAAAAGCTTAAAATATATTTTGGATATTAAACACTTGAGTATTATTTATGTCATTAGTTCAATCTTTAGTTTACTATGGATTGCCCTTCTGGGGTGGTACCTACAAATATTATTTGACTCCTTTAAATACAACTATTAATCGTTTAATTGGAGTTATTATCTCTAAGCAGTTTCTGTATCCAACAAATCAGTTATATTATAAATCTTTGCTTTTACTAGTATATAAATATAGATATTGTTTGAATACCATAGAACATAATTATAATAGTAGAAATAAATGTCATTCTAATCTTAATTCTATTAAATACTATAAGACTATAACCTCTCAGAGTCCTATTTACAAATGTACATTGTTGTTTAGAAATTAAATTTAAATCTTTTAACTTCATTAATATTAACTCTTTAAAATCTTATATTAAGCTTAACCAGTTTGATTATGTTACACTTAATTATGATTTGTAAGTTTGTAACTTATTATTATTATTATTATTATCACGTACATCAACAAAAAGTTGGAATAATTTTATAAATAATTATATTATTTTATTATACTAGTCTAGGCAGTTATTCAATAACATTAAAAAAAAACCTCATAATTGGTTAATATATTAACAATAAATACAATTTAAAAATCTGAAAGATAAACCTATTAGTTAGTTTGCTTACAAACTATCAAACACACCAATGCCAATCATTAAGAACAATTAATGTAGGTTAAATATATAATTAACAATCATGATAGATCATCTCAAATATTTGGCAGTTTAATTCAAGCTAAGGTATTGTCTCCCTATAAATATACATATAGGTATCTAAATATTAGGTAAGCTAGAAAGATTAATGCTAAAATAACCAATGTTCTTGAAGTTAAATCTCAAATACAAAACATATCCATAAATTCTATGTTAAAAAAAACATTTTGTGCAGGAAAGAACCACTCTGGTTTCAGCCAGAACGTAACCAGAGGGTTGTGATGTTTTTGTGGGTCCCTCTAAATGTATAAAAGTTTGTCATAACTGTCTTTTATGCATGTATATTTAGCTAATATACATAAGATTGTTTGGTTTATTATTTTTTATTTTTTTATTATTGATGACTGCACTAAAATAATATAATATAATATAATAATCACTTGTTATTTCTGAGTGTCAGTAAATTTAAACACTAATTACAACTGTAGTATACTCAAATTTAAATATTTATAATTTACAATAACTTCGTTATTGTTGCTGTGAATAGGGCATATACCCAAGGTGTCATTGTGAAATCCATCGTAATTTTTAAAAATATCATTGACTGGTATTGTATATGACATGGCAAGGGATCCAATAGGGTCCTATAGCTAGTAATTACTAATTAGTGATAAAAGAGAATAAATATTTAAAAAAAATGAATTAAAAAAATACTCCAGAGACTTTAGGTGTGCCAAGTCTTCAGCCCTAGTTAAAAAAAAATGTTCACCATACAAGGAGTAAAACTTTGACCGTACAATGTAATTTTTATTTTTTCGATATCACTAATATGAAAAAAGTTACAAATGTACGTTAACTTTATGTTAAAAGCTTGAATACATTTTAGGTTTCTTATCCCTAAATATCCCCAGGTGTAGACTGGCTACAGCATCCCTAGCCCTAAAATATATTTGCTATATTTTTAAGGTAATTAAATAGAATACTTGAATGTGTAATCTCAGACCATCAATTTATTTTTTATTTTTTACCATACAACTGTAGAACTTTAAATAATCTAATATTGTACAATTTTGTTTGAATGTTTGTTGTAACTTGGTAACTATTTACGTTTTTTAAGTATTTTCAATATTTTATTAAAACAAAATAAAATATTTTAATATTTTATAAATAATCTACATATTTTAAATTTGCCACAAACGTTTTATTATTTGCCCTTTAAATTATGTAGCATCCCATGTCCTTTTTTACCAGTCCGCGCCTGAATATCCCTGTTGTGTCCGTTAGTTACCAGAACATATAGTAATGTTTATTTGTGTTAAGATTATGTAACAGTTCTATTCAAAGAAAATTCATATTTACTAACCAATAAAATAGGTACCAAAATTAAAATAAACTTTAATTTTATTTAAAAAAGGAGAAAACTCAACATTTTATATCAAAACAGTATTTATTAATTTTAATTAAAATATCAAAAACCGTTTCCATATAAAGTAAAATCTTTTTACTTAATTTATATTATTCTATGTAGGCATAATAATGTGTTAGGCTTTTAAGTATAAAACTTAATCCAATAATCTTAAAAATTATATATTATATTATATCATGTCAAATAGTCTTCACTAAAAACATATTACAATTACATTACTACCGATTTTATTATAGGTTGTAGCTTATTTATTAAGGTTAGATTATGTTGTACAAATAACCGTTTTTAATTATTATTTAACTAACCACATTATCTACTTATATAATATGTTGTATAAGTTATAAATTGTATCAATTATTCCATGTTTAAACTGTAGTTTAATATACTAAGTAAATAAATAATATTACAAAAGAAAAGACTCACCTCGATTGTTTCACTATCCCAAGACCAAATTTTGATAACAAATCCAGATATATTGTTGCGTAGTTCAAACGTCACTGGCTTCATTACATAAGAACGATCAATTTTTTCCATCGACCAAACTGTTTCTTTAAAACTATTTGTTACATATACAACTGCCATACAATTGGATGGACAATTGTAATAGCTGTTATTGATCCTAAGATAATAAGGCCCAAGTGTTAACAAATATTGATTTTCTTCAATTTGATCGTGTTCTCGTTTGGTTTGGTGTACAGAATCTGGTATCCAATCACCAGAACAATTTAACATAGTTTTAATTGGTATCATTTCTAGAGGATCTAAATGTATAATATATTATAATACTATATATTGATCTACACAAATAATGTTTGCAAAATATCTTTTAAGTGTATTGTTGAAAAGTACATACCTACGACAGTATTTTTACGACAAAAATAGACTAAAGACATATCATAATTTAAAATAAGATCAGTCATTTTAGTACAGTTATCATTACTAATACTGCGCATTAATGGGTTTCCACTTTTTCCAGATAAAATATCTAATGTAGGCATATTATTTTCATGGTGCACAAAAGCCATTTCATTTACACCATCGGAATTGCAATCGGGTATAATGACAGGAAACTCCATATAAACTAGATTATTTTTGTTATTTAATTTAGTAGTGTTTGACTCTGGTCGATTTTTTTTCCATACAAGTTCACCTATTGAACAATGTTATGCATTTTTTTTTATTGTATAATTTAAAATCTAGAATACTTACGTATGAATAAACATAGGTATTTAAAGTTATTTTTACCTATAAACAGTATAAAATACTGAAATTAATTTAGGAGGTCTAACCATTTTCAAGCAAACACTAAGATTTACAGTAAGTACCAATTTGAATTTGAAAAATTTAACAAGTAAATTGTAAAGTCTCAACTTTTACACTTATAATAAAATAACATTAAATGACAAATGTTACTATGCTAATATTAATAATCTAAAAAAGTAGTACCTTTATGTTTACTGCTGGATACAACAGCTAATATATTTCTATTAGATGCTCCTACTATACAATATACTTCTTTATTTTCTTTGAACTGATTATTAAGTAATGTACAATCAATTGTATCAGGTAGTGAATCTAATCGTTTACGCCACATTTCTTTACCAGTATTTGTGTCTATTTGCAAAAGACCACCACCAATAGATGGTAAACGTTCTGTTCTAGGAGGTACATTTTGGCTGTTAAGAATTGATCCTCTTACTATAAATAACAATTGTATAAGTTTCTGGTTTAACTCAATCGTACTTGGCTTGCCTTTTAACTCTGTGTAATACACAGACAATAACAAATTAAGTATATGAAATACAATTAATTAATAATTATATAAAAGATATAAAAAATACCTATGTCAATAAAAATAGCATCAGACCAGATCAACTTAATATTTCTTGAAGAAATACAGTTGGACCATTCACATGGTACTATAAATAAAACACTAATAATGACAGCAAAACCGAATAAAATTGAGATCATAAATAAAATGAATCTGAATGGTGACATATTGTGAATATTCATTATGAATCCTTCGAGTTTGGTATTCTTATTGCTTATTAATACCGATTTAGGACGATTTGTTGGTGTTGTCACCAACTGGATTGATTCTGTTAAAAAAAAAAAAAGTAGGTATATGTCATCATAACAAATAACACACATTGTATATTTTGTGGCCAGTCATAATTTACTATACAATATAAATACAATTTAAATATTGTATTGACAATATATTATACAAATATAGTTGGTCATACAATATATTAATTTTGTAATATAGATAAAGATAGTTAAGGGCCATTCTTATAATGTCCTGTTAAGTTATCGCTTAACTTAAACCAGACATTGTAAGAACGGACCTAAGACTACAAATATAATATGGAATTGATTCATAGCCCATTAAGATGCCCTGATAATTAATAATTAGAGGCACTCTTGCCTTATGATTGTAGAGAAAAATATATTAAATAATATTGATGTTGAAGACATTATAAACATTGTTAAAAATAAAAGTATCAACTTTAAAGTGCCAAAGTTCACTCTGTTCGTATACTACCTTCTCAGTTCCGAATTGTTCCACAAACTACGGTGTAATAATCCTATGTATCGTATGATGTGCATGGCTAACAAACAACCAACCTTTCTCACATAACCTATATTTTATTATTATTGTTATAGTTATTAATATATTCCAGTATAAATGTAAATATATTCAATAATTTCATATAAATGTAATCGGGCTCTACCCGTAATGTTTGAAATAAATAAAAATGATTTATTAGATAAAAAAAACACTATATGCAACTACAACCAGGCCAAAACAAATTTGAGGGCTGGTCAAATAGTTTTACTGAGTAGAATTTTTTTCATAGTATGTGAATTACTAACATGACAGTATAAATATGTTTGCCTTTATGTACTTACAATCAATTGTTTGTTTTTTAATTTAAGCATGTTGATTCATGCGCAATAGACTTAATATTACTAAATTTAAATATTTTTATACATTTATTATTTTATAAATGTAGGTTAAAGTAAAATAAAATATAATGACTATTATAAAAGAAATAATAATATAAGTACTATTTAGTATAAGAAATAGGTGAAATATATATTTAAAAATGTGGTTCATATTACTCATAATTTGTAGATAACAATCAGGGCTCGTGAGTCCATACCCTAAAAAATGCCTAAATAAGTATGCACGTATGCACTAAATGGCAAAATGTGCATTGAAATATGCATTTATATGCACAAAAATTCTTAAATTTGCAGATTTAAAAAAAAAAAAATTATAAGTCATTTTTGGAATAAGAAAAAATTTATGCACTCTATACGTTTTATTATAATAATTTAACGTTGCCAAAATGCCCATATTTTATACAGTGCAAAAATATAAATAATTGTATTTTCATCAAATTTTGGTAAAAATATGCTGAATATTATGCACAATAAAATTGAAAAACGCATAAATATGCCAAATAGTCAAAAACCCTCTAAATATGCAAAATAAAACTTCACATACTCAACCACTGTATCTTGAAATGGATTTCTGTGTCACCTAGCAACAAAATACGACTTATCATGTATGATGTTAGATGTTGGCAAAATGGAGGATCGCCAAAGGCACAATATCTACCAACAATACTTATAATTATTTCTAGAAAAATTGTAAAGAAGACGCGATAAGTAGTACAATATTCTCTTGATGTACAATCAATACACACATAATACTACTAACGACACATTTTGTTTTGATAAGGGTTATGGTTCTGTATCTATAGATACCTAATTAGAATATTATTTTATGTATACTCTACTAGATTATTGCATGAAAAAAGGAACTTTTATACTTTACCAGGCACTCTTTTTTTTTGTAATTTTTTTTTTTGAAATAAAGTAGTTTTGTATGCTTAAAACGATAGATAAGTCAGAATTTGGGGCTCGAGCTTAGTTTATAAGTTACAGGACTATGAAGTTAAACGCGTTGTAATTATTATAGTGAAAACGTTATAGTGATGCTTGCGTTGCCACTCACTCGCTTCGTTGCACTCGGAAAAAAATCGAAAACATCCCTCGATTTGTTGTGCAACACACCTCAAGTAGGTCACAATGTAAAAAAAAAATAATAACAATAATAATAATTCAAAAAGAATAAAAAATATTGCAAAAGATGTTGCTGGCCTCAATCGATTAGGAGACCACCGCACCACAACTAACTAGATTAATTTTAACCATTTTACTTATTTAAGAGAGTAATGAAAAAGAGTTTAACTTCATAGGCCTGTAACTTGAAAACTCAGTCCGAGCCCCAAATTCTGACTTCACTATCGTTTTAAGCATACAAAACTACATTATTTTAAAAAAAAAATTACAAAAAAAGGGTGTCCGGTAAAGTATAAATATACCGCCGGTTGCATAAGAAATTGATTAATTTAACGGTTCAATACGATTTAATGAACCCGACCTTTGACTCGTTAAGTGTTTAGTGAGATAATTCGTGCAACCGGCATAAGTATATTATGTTGTAATATGCACACAGTAGTGAATTTTCGTGTAGACAGTGAGTTTTCTTCTTTGAGGAAACACATCTTTACCTTTAATCGGTTGGTACATCGTCGTAAATCGTGCCTACTCGCACGCAAAACAACACGGCAGTACACAGTTAATAGCTGTTTACACAATAACAGGTATCGCACATTCCTGATGAGTTTGAGTGGTAGTGAATCACCGGGTAAAAGGCCACTTGACTGCACACAATTCGACAAGAGTAGGATCAGATCTTGACGTGCCGCGACGAACGCCGTCACACGCAGTTTTTTCTGATACTTAGTACCGCACTGACACGATTGAAAGTCGAACTCGGTGTGATCGAAAAGAAATCACAATCGTTCAGTTTTTCGATGTATTCGTTATTGACAGAGTGCTGCTGCAGCAAACATCGGAATGATCGGTCCGGACGGCGCGTCGTCGTCGCGGATGCCGCCGACAGCCGCGGTCTCGACGCAACACCCGGCGCGCGATTCACAGATTTTTTTCTTTAATTTAAAAACTCGCATTTACGTGGCATGTTCACAGACAATAATGAGAACGGTCGGATAGTAACCTGACGGATACACACTGCCGCGGTAGCGGTTGTCAAAGACGGAGCACGGTTATCTCTCGGAGAAGCTAAGACAAAAATCGTTATCGGGAAACACGTCAACAGACAACACGGTCACATTACACTGGTCGACGAACACACGGATCCCTCACCTCGGCTAGATCTCGGTGACCAACTGACGCAATACACAATAATTGACGGGGGATGAAAACGACACAGATTTAAATATATTTATTAATTAATTATACATTTTAAACTGTAATGAGCTTATATATTATGATAAATTACTTTTTACGTTATTATAGGGTTGCAGACGGATCACTAGCTTTCGTTCTATTATAATATTATATTATAATATCTGTTCCAAACTATTACAATCTAAATCATACCGTTTGTTCCAATGTAGTTTTGGTCCATAAAACATTTCTTTCGATGTACTCTTGTTCCATGAATATTTGTTCCATACAACACTTGTTCCAAATTGGACCAAAAGTACAAAATGTTTTGTAGAACAAAGTCTGTTGGAACGACTTTTTTGTGAAACATAGTTTTTTTGGAACCTAATTTTTTGAAATAAACTACATTTTTTACAATTAATTATTTGATTTTCTTATTTGTTGCCCAATGATCTTATATCACGGTACTATATTTGAATATTTTATTATTATTATTATTTATTGTATTCACAGGCTGAAATAGTATTTGAAATTTTTTGGTGGGATTTTCGCCCTAAAGTCCCTGCCTATTTTCGCTTATGATTGTACTCTATTTCATAATTTTTATTATATATTTTATATATTTTTTTGAAGTGTAATGTCTAATGACTGTTGCTACTAGCATTAAAATTTAATATATTTATTAGTTAGGTACCTATCCCAGATAGCATAGAAACGTTATTTAAACATTTTTATATCATTATTTTTTTTTTATATTATCATTTAAAAAATGTTTTTATTTCATCAATTTTTGATAAAAATATGTTTTAAAAATATAAATAAAACGCTATTTGGCCGCCAGAATTACATTATTAAATTATTTTTAATTTTATGATCAATAAATATTATTAAAATATTATTTATAAAACATACTTTTTTTGATTTTAACTAAATATTATTTTATGAATAATTTATTATTGTTTTATTAGTATCATAAAAAAATCATTATAGAAGTTATATTTATTTAATAAATAGATACCATCATTAAAATATTATAATTTTTAAAAAATCAAATTAGTTAATTCTCAAATTCATTAACAAATTTGATTAATTATATTTTGATCAATTTTAGTACCTGTCTCATCCTATGACTATCAATATAATATACACTTCATAAACATGTAATTTTGGCTTTTTACCTATATATAATAAAAACAATTCTATATACCACTCATTATTGCTATTACCATTTAAGTATTCACAGTACACAGATAAAGTTAGGAAATTATAATGAAAAATAACACAAGAAATTTTAACTATATTCTGTTTTATTTATTGAAGGTAATTTTAAAAAAGTGTGTACAATAAATATTTATATTTCGTTTATTATATGACCGTTTTTACTTATATACATGTTTTTAACAATTGGTAAAATAAGTTCAAGTTTCAGAACTAAGAGTACCATATCATTGGGGTAAACAACTGTAAGAAATCTGTGAATTATTCATTGGAAATGATAAGAAATGTTTGTAAAAAAATTTTTTATTTCTTAATTATTTTTTTTTTTTGTTCAGTCACAGAATACATCAACACAATCATAATATATTATAATTTATTAATTAACTTAACATTGTTCAATGTAATGAGATTAAGTGATTGTGTTTATAGGCATATGTGGCTATGTTTACACGTACCTACGCTACACTAAATAACAATTTATGAACCAATATTAATTTTAACAAACTATTATATTGTGTTTGTACCTATTCAATCAAAATTATTTATTTCATCAATTTACATCATTTTTTTAAAACAAATATTCTTAGACCAATGTTGTTGTAAGATAGGTAAAACAACTCAGATGACTATTTTTCATAATAAAATTGTTCAGAAACAAGCAAAAATCAATGGAAAAATTAGAAAATCGATTTAAATCATTATCTTAGGAAATCTGTAATCGGTTGCACAAAAGTTTGGTTAGTGGTTTACTCTGTGATAATAACAAACATACATACCAAAAATCAGTGAACAAATGGCTAAAGTTGAGAATATTTTTTTATGTTTTTGCCTTTTGTAACTATAGTTTTGTAAAAATGAATAGTCAAATAAATATCTTAATATAGCACGAGTAGTACTTTGAATAGTACTTCTTACTAAACGCGATAACTCAGACGCCTAAAGAAAGCATTTTATTAATTGTATAATATAATTTATAGTTATAGTAATACATTTTATAACTTTATAACTTAATTACTATTTTTTTTTTTAATTAGTATTTAAAATATGTTTTTCAAATGTTATTAAACTTTCTTCATTTGTTAATAGTAAAACAGACATCATAAATTCAAATGTATTCATGGAATCAAAAGAATTGTTTTCATCAATATGTGCTTGCATATGGTTATTACTTATCATAAATATATTTGTCTCCAACTTTTTGATTTTTTCATGCATTGATTTTATTTCATACCATGTGTTGAAGGTTGTACAATAAATTTTATTTACTTTGTCTGAAAATAATTCATTTTTTTTGGACAGTTTTTTTTAATAACATGTACCTAATATAAAATGCAATGCATGAGTACTTACCAATTAAAGAATCACTTGTGAAAGATTGCAAATTAGCTGGTGTTAATTGCAGTGGAATATACGGTTCAGTTTTTTCCTTTGTAGTTGAATCATTGATATTTGTCACTTTAAAAGGTGAAGCTGTCGTCCTAATAATGTTGTTAAATGTGCCTTCAACATTGTGGATATTTTCAGTATTATCTTTAAAAACAAAACATGCCATATTTAATCACAAGCTCACCAAAAAAATGTTTTTATGTAAAGGTAATAAAATATAATGAAATTAAAATAAAACTTTAACAGCAACTACTATAACCATATCTTCAATAGAGGCAGACTGCAATTCAATAGGTTCTGGTGTTATATTAAAGTTTGCTTGGTTATTTGATTAATACTGATTAATAAATATAATCAAATAATAATAATATTGATCTTTGGCCTTAATAAATCATGTTTTACCGTTACTCTTATTATCTAACCCTTGTACTATATTGCTGTTATAACTAAATATGTATTGTAATTTGTATATTCCAATGTAAAAAGCCGTTTGGCGTTTATGTATATAAAATTAAAAAAATAAAATAAGTGGTGGTGATTCATCAAAATTAAGTTTTCTTTTAGATGATTCGCCTAAATTTGTTTTTTCGATTCTTTTATCGTATTTAAAATCTATATCATCTAAAATATAACATTGAATATTATTTTTAATTTTTGTTGTATAATAAACAATACAAATTAAAAAAAAAAAAATGAACAATTTGAATATAAGAATATATATGATTTAACTATATTTAAGTTATACTTTTTTTTTAAATATTTAAAAATCAATGACTATTTATTTTATTCATTTATCTTTATTTTTACATACATATTTTATTACAATAATATAATATTACAAAATATTTTTACCTGAAGAATTTGAAGATACATTTGGCTTATTAAAATGTATGTCATCATTCATCAATAGCAGTATCGTCAGATGATGAATCTGAAAATAAAATAATTTTAATGCTAGATAGGGTATTATAATATTATGTAACAATTACATAAGCAATGATGTGATTATGTGAAATAAATGTTTTTAAATATAATAAAAAAATAAAAATTTGTAATGTATTATAATAATGGGTAAAACACGATTGCGTACGTTCGTTATCGGCGATACCTTTTTTAGGTACACGATTGCGTACGATTTTACCTGATTTTTAACTAAACGATTGCGTACGAAATTTTAAGCGCTGTTGCCAATTTTCATACCGGTATATATACCACATATTATGACCAGGGTTGGGATTTTATAGCATTTGTATATTTCTTATGAGATGCTTAAAAAATAGCAGAGTAAACTAAAAATGTGTTTCATGATACAGAGAAGTCAAATTAAACATTTTATTTTTCTAAAATCTGTCTTATATTTGAAATTATATTTTTGTCAATCGAATTATCAAGTAAATTGTAAATCCTTAGATTAAGTAAATAGGTCGATTACGCTCGTACAATTACAGAGACTAGCTGAATTACCCGGCTTCGCCCGTGTGTATTTTTTTTTCATATTTACAATAATATTTTAGAATATTATGGGTAATAACATTGTTGAGTGCAAAATAGTTTTTTTGTACTTCGTTGCCGTTTAAAAAAAATAATAATGCCCACTATAATAATATATTAATAATATGTTTTATTTTATAACATAACGGTTAAAATATTCTAACTAATATCGTTACAACAATATTCAATTTTGAATTTAGTCATACCTTGCAGCGTCACCTGAGCCAAATATTAAGGTAACATTAACCTGAAGTGATTTCCATGTATCTAAACCACCTATAGGTAGGTAATCCACTGCATTAGATCACGGACAATATGCGAGCAGTATATTATCAGGTAGGCAATCCACCTGCGGTGGATTACGGACCCCATGAGGTGCGTAAGTGAGTGAAATCAGAATTATAGGTACGTACGTGAAAAACGTCGTGACGTTGGCCTGTGCTTAAGATTTGTTTTTTCTATAAATTTGTTTGCTTAAATGTGTATAAAATAGTTAAAAAATTTAGGGAAACACCACACAAACGCGCACAGTTCACTGATCACAGTCGCAGTACACTGATGAACCAACAATCGGTGGGCGTTCGGCGCACAGTGGTTCAAAAATCAAAATAGTTGGCCAATATTCTAATTTTCACAGAACTCTTATAAAATTAACTATTACTTACATAATAATTATCAAAATAATAATTCGTATTCAAATACCGACTTAAATGGCCTGCACGTGACCTGTTGTTTTGATCAAAAACATGTCTTACCGGTAAACTTTCAAACCTCTTAAAAATATCCAATTTTGATAATTTTTTTTTCTTTGAAATGAAACTGTTTAAAAAAAACAGAAAATCAAATATAAGTCAATGTTAAGCAATTTATTTTTTGCTATTAATTATATATTTTTAATTTAAAGCTTTCAAACTTCAAGTGCTCACAACAAAGTAAAGAGCAAATATGAGCAACTAATGATGATATTTTTGTAATCTGTAGATTGTGACTTAACTGGTGGTGTGAATAACGTCATGTAACTCGATGAAAAAAATTATTAAATTTATATTTTTATAAAAGCTTATAAATTTATTATCGTATTATTTCTAGCATTGTACATTTCAATGACCACACGCGGCTTAATAACAATCGAACCCTATAGTTAGGTCATTAAATACTATCTTTGTAACTTGTCTAACATAGAAAAATTGATAACACTTCAATTTCATTTTATTTTATTTACCATATAGACAATTAAACTATATGACGATTATTGACAAAATACCATCGTTTTTAAGAAAAAAACTTTAGTTTGTCTACTTTTATATTACTTTATGAGTATACCTAATAATATTTTGCAAAATGTTTTACATACTAATACGCCTTGGGTAGTATACAAAACAATTTTATTATCTTTATTATCAAATTTTCATATTCAAAATATCGAATATTGGATAACTATTTTGATTTTTGAACCACTGTGCGGCGTCTGGTGGATCGTAAGTCGTAACACGTTTATTGCATTTCGATAAAAAATGTATTATTATTTTTAGTCTGTGTTTTCTATACAACTCATTAAATATTATATAGCCTCGGAACAATTTATAACACACACAAAAAAAAGGTCAGAGTACAGGTAGACGAAAACCCTCGGACAGCCGTGCCGTACCGTATTTCCCGTTATCGGCCGACTGCTATTGTTATTATTATATGGATATAGATATACAAATTACACGTAAAATTTATTTTTGCTGATTTCAACCCTTTAAAATCAAAATTTCAAATTTCAGAATCGGTCAACGTGGTGACACTCAGGAAGGTATTTGGAACAACTCTGTGAAAAAAATTTGGGAAAAAGTTAAATAGCGTCGTCACAAAATTGGTACATAAAAAAGGCCTGTTCTTTTATATATATAAGGATATACTAAAGATAAGATAACTCGGTTAACAAAACTAAGATTACGCCGCACCATATGCCCATATAACCGATATAATAATCCTTGAGTTTAGGCCTATTCATCAATCATCAGTGAAAACTAATAGCGAAGTAAAAAGCAGAAAAACAATGCAAAAAATGGACAACCGTTACCGTGGTTCGAACTCTAGACACTGTCTTTAAAATCCTATTACAGTGCCACTGCGCCAGAGGAATTTGTCCAACAAGTGATAATTTTAGGCTATTTAAACGCTATGTAACAATACAGCAAACTTTATACTTCTAATAACTATTTAAATAATTAACTTTTTGGACTTTTCTCTTTTGATGGCTCATCTACACACCGAGTACTTTCGTTTAAAAAAAAAATCGTGAAAATCGGCCTAGTAGAACTTCAGATATAACTGTCACAAGAAATCGCCTCACCTTTTAATAATATATAAAGAAAAAGATAATATATAGATATAATATACTATTACGGTAATTTCGTATTAGGTATCTGCTGGTTTTGTTGGGTTTTTTTTGTCCATTTCTACGATCTAACTTATTGTTAAAGATATCAAATATAACAAAATATCGTTATTTCCGTTATAATATTATACGGTATTTTCTGAGTTTCAGTCGATCGTTAATGACTGTAGTGCGTTGAGTGTTTATACCGAAATCTAGTAATATGGAAAATACAATTAAACTTATACAATCCAAAAAAGGAAAACAGTTAGTTCTTTTAAATTTTAATAAGTATAGGCATGTAAGAACACGTAAAGACGGAATGCATAAATGGCTTTGTACAATTAGAACGTGTTACGCAAGCATAGTTATTGATGCGCATAAGACTTCTATTGTAAATATTATAGGTGAACATACGCATGAATCTAATTCTGAAGTGAAAATAGAAAGACAAATTTTGCGAGAAAATTGTAAAAGACAAGCAGAAGATGGAATTTCGACACGACCAATCAAATTTATACTATCCACTGTTATAAAAATGGATTTTATGCACCGGTTGTTTACATTTTTGCCAAATAAAACCAAAGAAACCTACCAAAACATGTGGCTATTTCTTGTGGACCTGTGTGTGAAGTTGACTTTAAAAAAACTAGTAGTTACTCAATTCAGACTAGACTTTGAAATCTCCGATTATTACATCGATACATAATACCTACACAAAATATTATAAATAATTTATTTTAAATATAAGTTATTTAATTATAAAATATAATATTTAAATTTTAGATCCAACAAGAAAAAGTATTAAGAATAGCTTATATGAACGAAAGTGACCAATTAGGAACATGGTTGAAATCATTCTTTGCACTTGCATATCTTCCATTTACTGAAATTGAGGATAGTTTTCTTGAACATTATGGCTACGTGTCCAAACGAGAAATATGGTCACATTTTTTCAGACTATGTATTAAAAACATATATTGAACCAGGATGTCCATTTCCTCCAGAAATGTGGGCTGAAGAACCAAAAACGAATCCTCGGTGAGCAGTTTATACAATTTATATTTTTAATATTCTTAATTGTTTATATTCATAATTTTTAGTACCACAAATGGACCTGAAAGCTTTCATAGGACTTATAATGGACAATTTCACAGTGCTCATCCTCCAACACATGTTGTTATTCAAATATTGAAAGAAACTCAATTGCAAACCAGAGCGATTATACAATCGGTTAATAATGGGAGAATGAAGAAAATGGCTAAAAAAGACTTAAACAGAATCCAAAGCACCATAAAGGATTATGATGAGTATAAAAAAATCCATAAAAATGTAACTCAATATTTAAAAGTAGTAGGCTATAGATGTCAAGGAATCGAAATTTCAACTTACTTATTTATTAGTTACTTTTTTACCATTAACTTTTTTTATTAATTATTTTAGAACTAGTTTATTCAATATTTTTTATATTGTTATTATTTTATATTATATTATTTATTAATACGATGAAAAAATTAAATTTGACAACGTTGCATATAATTTCATACGCAATCGTGTTTATTTATTTTTTCTTAAGGGTACTTTTAACCCATCTACAAACATACGCAATCGTGTTGCCAAAAAGGACAAACGTACGCAATCGTGTTCTACCCATAATAATAACTCACGAGTACAAGAAACAGGACTCTACATGCTAACATCTTTTTTATTTGAAAATATTTTCTTAATTTTTTTTCGTTTTGTTACACTTTCATCAACATTGTCTGATAAATTTGAAGTTATTTCGCCCTTTTTTGCTCTATTTCTAGCATCAAAATAATTTTCTAAAATATTTCAAAATGTTGTCTATTTTTATCTAATTATTATAATATGTATAATGTATATATATATATTATACAATATGTTTGTTTCATAACAATAACCTTTTTAATTTTTGTTAGGTACCTATTTAAAATTATCTACAAAGTTCTTACTTTATAGATAGTTCTAGAAGCTAAAATTATTACCCAACAATTAAAAGAACAAACACTAACTGTATATTTTATAAATGGACTAAAACCAGAAATAAAAACGGTAATAAAATCTAGAAACCCACCAACCTTAGAGTTAGCTATGAAATCTGCTCTAGCTGAAGAATTAGAGGATATCTCTAATAAAGAAATAAATGGACTATATATTGGTAATCAAAACGAAAATAAAAATATGAAACGCGAAACAAATTATTATCAGGAAAATAATGCTTATAGACAAAATAATAATAATAACTACGGCAATGTAAGACCAAATTTTAATCGTGGAAATAATAATTACAACGGGAGAAATCCAAATGGTTATAATAATTTTAATAAACAAAATTTTAATCGGAACAATGATGGTAATTATAATAGACCAAATTTTAATAGAAATAATAATAATGGTCAACGAAGTAATAATAATAATAATAATAATGTTGGAAATAATGGTAAAATAAATGATAGACAAAATAATGTGGGATGTTATATTTGCGGTAGAAATAATCATTTAGCGCTTGATTGTAGGGGTAATAACCAAATTCAAGGGCAAAATATGAATAATCAGCAAGGCAGAAATAACTATACGCGTCCAAATAATAATAATAACGGCAACAATAATAATAATAATGTGAGACCACTGAATTGCAGTTATTGCAATAAAATAGGACACGAAATCGGTAATTGTTATGCTAAACAGCGAAACGAACGTAATAATGTAGCTATTTCGAGAAACAGAAGATCGCCACACAAAAAAGTCGAGTGCTGTCATGGGAAACTCGGTAGAAACGTAGTTTCTTTGGCAGTCTTATAGGTTACAGATTAATTTCAGTCGAACTATTTGAAATGAAAGTAAATATTATGTTATCAGGTTTTATTTTTTTATTTTATTTAATTCATTGAAATTACGAACATTGAAAAATACATTGAATTATTATTATTGTTCATATTCAATCATCGAAATGATAGGCCTGTGATAACTGAAATACAACACGTACGTTTGTGACGTAATTTTTTCCAAATATCGTGAAAAAACAGGACAATGAGATCAAACAAAACAACGCGAAATAATATCATAACCAGGGCTGTGAATTAAATGCACTAAAAAGTGTTAAATATGCATTAATTTATGCACTAAAACCAGAAAAAATATGCACTAAATTTTTTTTAAAAAAAGTGGGTTTGTGTAGGTCCGTCAGCCTGGCACCCCGAATTCAAAATTTTGAGGTCAAACCGAACTAGAAAATTAGTAATCAATTCGTAATAATTTGTAACAGCAAAATCAGAATTTGTAACCTAAGTCTTAACCCCCAAATTAGGGTTTTTCTTTCAGGTGCTGGGCTGACGTCAGCCTGGCACCCCGAAATTAAAATTTCGAAGGCAAACTAGACTAAATAGTTAGGTAGTAACCAATTCATAAGGGGTTCTAATATGAACTGTTGATGATTGTTTTTCATACATAATATAGTATAACAACTTTGTATGCGTTATACTATGTGTAGGTTCATACTACATAAATGTACTAACTAAGGTTGACGTATCGCTTAAAATTGTGTTGTCATTCTATTGTAATAAAAATAAACATAATATTACTCTGTACCTAGTCCAGGGGCGTCATTTCAGTTTTTCTTAGGGTGGGGCAAAATTTTTACCGGCCCTTTGATTATTTAGTTAAAATAATATGTGTATTGCCTAGCTAGCCCAATTTTTATTTCAATTATTATTTTTATACTTTATAATTTATATAACACAAACTATAGCCGCTTTTGTTAACATACTACTTATTAAAACAGAAATACCTAATCTTAACTCACATCAATATATTATTATAATCTTCAATGTAGGTAGTTTACTCTGAAAACCAAATAATTAATAATATTTGTATAATATTAATAATAGTTTCCCAATAAAATATGCATTAAAGTACCACAACTATGGCACTGATTCACTAAGTATACCTTATTTGAATTATAACATAAAAAAATTATAATACTTAAATTAAAAAAAGCAATAAGCATAAGCAAATAATAAAAAAAAGGAATTAAAGACTAAAATATTTTTTTGTTCTTTATTATTATTACAATTTAAAAGCATTATAATTTGTAATTGTGCATTGCTTAGCTAGCTTATAAGTGGGTAGCGACGATTCTTCATACTAGCAAAAACGTGAAGTGCTTCATCTAAATTAATTGTTGAGGCCTCATCACTTTCAACAGCAACAACCAATAAATCATTGAGACGATCATCACCCATAGTTAATCTTAAATATGATTTAATTTGCTTAAGTGATGAAAAAAAGCGTTCATTAGAAGCGGTGGAAACTGGTAAGGTCATAAGAATGGTTATTATTTTTAATGTTTCAGAGTAACATTGAGGTAATTGGAGTAATATTTTTGAAATGGAATATAGATCATGTTTGGTATTTGAATCACCCGAAAGTAATTCTTTAGCACTCAGAAATTCAGCTTTTAGTTTGATAGTGTTAATATTAAAGTGCTTGTAATTTTGTAAAAAATCATCAAGGAATGGACATTTAAAATTAAAATATTCAGGGCTGGAGGAAAGGAAAATGCTGCTAGTTAAAATAATGCTGTTATTTGTATCATTGAAGCATTTATCTAATTCATTAACAAATCTACAAAAAGAAAAATATATATAGGTATATAAACAAATTCAATACTTAAAGTTTTAGATTATTTTAGTTGTAGGTACATACCTGTCAACTGCTGAAAAAAAATGATTTTCAAGTCTTTACTCAACTCTGAGGTTTTGTTCTTATTACTTTGACCAACCGTAGTTTCAACATAAAATTCTAATAGATTCTTATTCAAACATGTCTTTCTTGGATTCTTTTTTTTATTTATGTTGATACCATTTTTAACAGCAATAGTTTTTGCTTTTTTTGTAACATCATCCCAAAATTCATCATTGCGCATATTATAAAGCTGTCGTTTTGTAGATTTAATTAAATCAATGGCGACTGGTAAAATAATAGAACAGTCTTGGAGAGCCTTTGATGCACAGTGGATGGCTCTAAGAAGTGATTCCATAGCATGTGATATTTTAATAAATGACAGTGTATTCATTTCTTTTAAAATTCCTAGAGCTCTTGCCTTTTGGTCATCATTTTCGCTAAGTATAGTAAGTACTTCAATAATTTCTGTATACCGCAAATTTATTTTACTAATTGATCCAAACCAGTAAGCCCATCTAGTTTCAACTAATCTTTCTAGGTGTAATACGGGTAATCCTTTTGCCTGTTGTGCTTTAACAAATAACTCATACCTAGTTTGTCCATTCATAAAAAATTTATAGAGATCTTGCAAAGTGTTGAAAAAATTGACTATATAAGGAATGTTTTGTAATGTATGAACTAAACACAAATTTAGCCTATGTGCATAACAGTGGATATAAATGGCGTGTGGTACAACATTAAGTATTCGTTCTTGAACACCTGAGTGGATACCACTCATAACGTTAGCATTACATAACATTGAGCCACACAATTTTGTAAATCTAATTTATTATCCAAAACTGTATCAATAATTTTTTTTGACAAACTATCAGCATTAGAAATCAATATATGAAAGCAACCAATAGATTTCTCGTGAATATTCATATCACTATCCAAAAACCGTAAGACAATTACCATTTGTACTTTTTTAGATTTGTCCTTGGTTTCATCTACCATGATTGTAAAAAGACCTAGTGGATTAATTTTATTTACAATTTTTTGTCTAGTACATTTAGCTATAGATGAAATTAAGTCATTTTGATATTCTGGACTTGTGTAGTGGCCATACCTTGATGCAAGTCTTTCTTTCATATTTGCATCACAAAACACATCCAAAAGTTCTAAAAAATTTCCCCTGTTTTTGGAATTTCTTGATTCATTATTTCCCCGAAATGGTAACCCTTGTTTAGCTAAATATAATGCTACTTTGAGTAAAAATAATATATGTTGACGATTCTCATTAATATTATTTTGTCGAACACGTATTATTTGGTTTGATACAGATAATTCATTTTTATTTTGAACTAATCTATAATCAATCCAACGTTGCATGGAAATGATGTGCCTTTTATTTCTCTCATGTTTATTTAGAGTTCCTTTAAAATCTTTCCATTTATTACAGGTAGCACCATAATCAACAAAACTTAATTTTCTAAAAACAGTGCAGTAATACTGGCAGCAAAATGTCGGCAAACAAAACAATAAAGCGCATCTAAGGAAATTGAATATTCCAACTATTCATATAATTGATAATATTTTATACTAAAACGACGACCATTAGTAGTTGGATACATCGTTAATTTGGGTTGAGCTGGATGGTCATTTTTCGATGAAGAAAGGTCTTGTGGATGGTTTTGTACTATATTATTATCTTTTAACAAAACTTTTGCATCTACAGTTGTTAGAATTTTGTTGGAATTTGTTTCTGTGTTCACAATTTCTTCAACTGAGTAAACTTGTTCAGGTTTATCCTGGATACACAAAATTAAATTACTGATTATATTTTATTAGAAATTAATTTAACAAATAATTATATTTAATAGCTATTTCCATTCAACTTTCAAATGATTAAACCAAAATATTTTATAAGAAACAAGTTTAATAAGACAATAAAATATAAATTTAATAACAATAAATTGTACATACTTTTGATTTAACTTTTGAGACTTTTGACTGTTGAGTCGTTATATTAAAAAAAGATAATTTCTTTTGTTTACTATCATTACCAGCAATTATTAACTCAGAATTTCTCTTGAGACGTCGCTTCTCAGCTCCGCCTTTAGGCTTATTATGAGACATAATAAAGGTACTTAAAAAATTAATTTTTAGTCAAACGTCAAACACAGTACACAGTCATTTTAAATGGCTCAAATCAAATTCAAAATGAAAAATTCAACATTCGTTGGTCATTTTAAAAATTGTTATTGATAACGAACATTTACAGTACTATGCTCTTATCAGTCATAGCTCGGTCACATTGTTCTGTGGTCATAGTTACATTACATTATACTGGTTACCACGGTCCACGACGTCGATAGCTGATCTTTAATCGTGGTTTTTAAACTTACTTTATCGTTGAGATAACGAATATAGTTCCATAGAATAGAATAATATTATAATAATAATAATAATAACGTATTGAATATTAATTAATATATTATTATTATGATTTATGATATACCACAAATTTCTATTTTTATCCGGCCCATTTGGCTACTTTAAAATCTAGGGTCGGGCAAATGCATACTCCTGTCCCCCCCCCCCAAATGACGCCCCTGACCTAGTCATGTGATACAGTTTGTTAAATGGTTACGTATATTTTTTTTAGTGTGTGTTCTAAAGAAACATTTCAATATAAAATCTTGAAATTGTATCACAACTTTTGATCGACACAAATTACCATAACATCAAAACTCAATTTTCAAAAAATCCAAGGATATTATTTACATTGAAAATTATAAAGTTTTTTTTTACAGATTAATGGAATATATTAAAATACATAATTTATATTTTTTAAATGTTGTTCTCTATTATGTTTATTGTTTAAACCACTACATAAATTTGAGTTAATTTTTTAGTTTTCAATTCTTCCGTTTTTTATTCTTCCATTTAATATATAGATATTAGATATTATTCTTTTTTTCAATCATTCTTCTGTTTCTGGTGTCCCTACTCCATAAGGCTATAAGTTACCAATTTATAATTTTTCATAAGTTCATTACTACTTTTTCATTACTACGTTTCTATTTCTTAAAAAGTTGTTAAATGTTTTACATTCAAATAAAATCACTTGCAGTTTAACGCAAATGTAAAACTTTATTAATTATTATTCAAAAAATAAAACAAAATAGGAAATAAATAGGTTCTCACTTTATTATAACTTAATAGGTATAAATGTATAGGTACTTCATTTGAAATTAACATTTTACAATTAATAAAATAAAAAAATAAAATAAAATTTTTTGTTCCTATCATTATGGCAAATTTATTAATGATATTTTCAATATAGCAAATTAGCAAAAGTAAACCTGTAGAAATGCATAATTATAATAATGATAAACATAATATTTGCGATTTGTATATAGATACCAACTACAGGTGCATAGCAAAATCTTGAAATTTAAAACATTGATCTCTGATATCTTGAACCAATTTTTGCAAGAACTTCAAAATCTTGAATAAATAATTTCGTCAAAATATTGAATATTCAAACCGTCGAATGGCAAAATCTTGAATTGATAATTAGAATAAAATCTTGAATATGCAAACCGTTGAATGGCAAAATCTTGAAAAGCAATATCTTGAACGGCGAAATCTTGAATTAATAATTTTGACCAAATATTGAATATGCAAACCATTGAATAGCAAAATATTGAACAGCAAAATCTTGAACTAATAATTCTGACCAAATATTAAATATGCAAACCATTGAATGGTAAAATCTTGAATTTATTAAGGAGCAATATTTGGGCAATATATAATTTCGGGAGGCCTTCAAAACATTGAACTTCAAACAATTGAACGTCAAAATATTGAACGATAAAATCTTGAATGTTAAATTATGTCAATATTTTGAACATTCAAAACCTTGAAC
>CM040630.1:2028614-2063017 GCA_022818045.1 Neotoxoptera formosana
TATTATTACAACTAGATATTATAATTCCTTTGTAAAGTTAAAAAAAACAATTAATATTATATTAATTCATATACAACTGTAAATATACTAAACCTATAATATATAAGATGTATGTATAAAGTAACTGCCAGAAAATACAATATTGTATAAAAAAAAAGGTTATTATAATATTTTCTCACTTTTATAGTGACATTTTCTTAGTGATGTAAAACGATTTAAAAAAATGAAAGTACAATTTTTAACAAATTATATTAATTTAAACTGTAAAATAATATATTATTACAACTAGATATTATAATTCCTTTGTAAAGTTAAAAAAAAAAACAATTAATATTATATAAATTCATATACCACTGTAAATATACTAAACCTATAATATATAAGATGTATGTATAAAGTAACTGCCATAAAATACAATATTGTATAAAAAAAAGGTTATTATAATATTTTCTCACTTTTATAGTGAAATTTTCTTAGTGATGTAAAACGATTTAAAAAAATGAAAGTTACAATTTTTAACAAATTATATAATATAATAATACTAATATATTATTATTTATTACAACTAGATATTAAAATTATTCCTTTGTAAAGTTAAAAAAGCATAAAATACAATATTGTGTACAAAAAAAGGTTATAACTTAATCATGAAGATTTTTTTTCGTCAATTTTTTTAAGACGAGCTGAGGCTTGTGCTATCCATGTCTTCAAAGGTTTTTCTATTTCTATATTTGTTATGTCAGTAAATTTTTTCATTCTTCTTATGGACTCTAAAAACAGTTTCAAATTATAATTTTTTATTATTTAGATTATGAAGTACTTTTATGACTTGTATTAGTTATAAAATAGCAGTATTATAAATATTATAAAAATTTTTTTTTTTAATTTTCTACTTTTTAGTAATAACAATAAATTAGAAACAAAGGATTTTTTGAAAGCATAATTTTTTTTATTTACGGTACATTCGAATATTATAAGAAACTCTGTTGTCTTAAGTATTTAATTTATTTTTTTTTTAATTTTTTTAAATTTTTTTTTTTATTTTGTCATGTATTGTCACCGACCCTAGACCTAAATACAAAATTTGAGCCTCCTAGGTCATGTAGAAGTGACTTAAATTGGACTCGAAAAATTTGATGACAACAGAAATGAATGAAACATTGCGAGTTAAAGAAAAGCATGTAATAAATAGTTATTATTCCGTGAATTATTAAATTTTAAAATATTTTATATTTATATCTAGTATGAATAATACAAGTGTAATCAGATTACATAGCTAGAAATTATTTATTATTGAAGTATGACTGTTATATTTTATTATCACAAAAAGTTATTGATTAAAATGTTATCACCGATAATAATTGAGTTAATAAGTTACTTTTTTCCAATTATTATTATATTTGCCCTACAAGAATTATGGTTAATTTTGTTTACCTTAATTTGTATTATTTATAAACAATAAGACTGAGAATTAAAAGATATAAATGGCCAATAAATTATACATTGGTCACAATTAAAATTGTAGCGGCCCCAGGGCGTACAACGACCTTTGGATGTTGATTGTAGGATTTGTTGAAATAATTTATACGACTTGTGAAAATATACTAAGTGTTTTTATTTGAATATGCAAAATGAATTAATTTAATACTGTAATTTATTTAGAGTTAGATACTAAAACGAATTTAATTCCCAAGTCCTTAGAATATTATGCCTTGAGTCAAAAATATTCTAAGTCCAATTTAATTAATTCGTTGAAAATATTCTAAGTCCAAATAATTGATTCAATGAAAAAAATGGACGTGAAGGTGCTCGCGCTTGCTCTGGTAGATCACGTCTGAATATGGGCCGTTTCGGGCTCCCTTATATATGGCGTCCCCGTACTCCTCCAGTGTTGGTACAAGAGTCCTTCGGTTCATCCCACGCTTTGTCGGTCGTGTGTGTATCTTGACGTCAATGTGTGCACGTGCCGGATGTTGTTGCGGTCGCGTTACTGTGCCTTTATATTTTATATTATTTAATATAAAATATTTCTCTCTACGGTAATAGTTTACATAGTGCGTCGGCAATTATTTTTAAGCAAGTTAAAAATGGACCACCCATACATTAGAATTATCTTACTGTTATTATTATTAAATCGTTTTTACTTTTCTCTCACGATAAAAATTATAAATTATAGATTTCCAGGAATAGTATATGCCTATGTGAACGGCTGGTTTTACTGTTTCCCTTCGAGGTCATTATATCGTCTACTCCCTCGATATTGGTTATCCCTATTATTATGATAATTTTAGGGTTTAATATAAGAAATGCCTTTACGCCTATATAATAGTAGTATGGTTATGTACTACGGGTACATAGCAAAATCAATGTGACAATTTTTATTTAGTCATTTTATACAATTTATACAGTAATAAAATATGAATTACCAAATATAACTGCACAAGTTTGTATTGTTGAAAATTGTTTTTTCCCTTTAAACCCTATATAAGAGTAGAATGTAAGCAAAGTATCACTAAATAATTTTTGCATTATTTTTCGAACAGTTTCTGACAAATTTTGTCCCATTAATCTTGATAACTCTGTAACCTGTAAAAATGGTATTATATAATTTTTTATTTAATATTGTTAAATCTACAATAATTAATAATTACCACAGTTTTTCTGTATGCCAAATCAGATTTCATTTTATCTTCCATTTTCTCCAACTCTTCATCACTTTCCATAGGGGTTAAGAATTCTACATAATTACATTCTGTATAATCAATGGGTTGATTATTTATTAATTTATCTAATATTTTTTCTTGCATATTGAATATCAAATCAAGTCTTTCTTGTATATTCTTTATTTCATATTTTATGGTGACTTGATTCCGGTTTACAATTTGTTTGAAAGCTATACAAAGAACAAAAATCTCATTATATAGGTACCAAGGTAACAATATTATATACAGTTATGCATTAGAAATACATACCCTTAAGTTCATTTTGTATATCAGAAGTATTGTCAATCGTAGATAAATAACAATCAATATTTTGTGGTGTTGATTCATGAAGCACTTGACTGGTATGCAATACTTGCGGCGTAGAATGAGCTGATTTATTCATTTGTTTAGTTGAGTCATAATAATCTGCATTTAATTCATTATGATTAGAAGATGGATGTTGGGAAAATACTTCTTGTGTTGTTGATTTATGAAGCACTTGACTGGTGTGCAATACTTGCGGAGTAGGATGAGCTGATTTATTCATTTTTTTAGTTGAGTCATAATAATCTGCATTTAATTCACTATGATTAGAAGATGAACTTTGTGAAAATATTTCTTGAGTCTGTATACCAATTGCAGGTTTATTCATATCTAGATCAAAGACTTCAATACCTGCAAAATAAAAACAAAATAGTAGAATATATATTAATATATAATGATATAATTAAGAAGGAGTTTGGTGCTAATTAAATTAAATGAGATAAATACCAATATAACTAAGATAATTAATTTTTTTTTTAAATCTATATCTACAATTAATTGTAATAATTGTAATAATTATAATTACTTTCTAAGTCATCATCATCATATTGAAGCAGACTAGGAGGAGTTGGGAGCTTTGATTTTTTGAAAGAAGATTCATCAGAACTAGGAGACCAACATATTTTCCTTCTCGTTTTCCTTGTATTTTTATCATCGTCATTCGATGATAATTCTGATCTTTCTTGTGCTCTTAAAACTTTTGTACGAGCTTCAGAGAAACTTGCTGGAACAAATATTTCATCAAATTTTAGTATAAAAGTAAATTAAAATTTTTTTATTCGTATAATATAATATATATTGTAGATACTATATATAATAATATTTACCAATATTTTTAGATAAAGCTCGTGCACTATAATTATCAAACTCTATTTCATTTGGAGAGATACGTCTATCTATAAATTTCTTGGCATTTAAAGTTTTTTTGGCCAGGAACAAGAACCATTACTGTACCAAAAATCAGGTACTATGTCAACAGAATTGTCAGATTCAAAGCATACAATAGTCCACATTTTTCTAAAAAATACATAAATGTATGAAAGTATTAAATATAAGTTTCAAAAAATAATATTTACCTAGGAACATAACCGCTAGGTATACATACATTTTTAATAAAATACATTCACATTTAAATTTACAATTTGTTCGTAAATATAATATAATAATAGACAAATATAAATGGAAAATTGTACAAATTAGTTTGCATATTTTAAATTAAAAAAGATTGTAAAAGTTATAATAATTATGTCAACAATTTTAGTTAAAAGCATAATAATATAATATAATATATATAATTTGAGATTGATTAAATAAAAAATAAATCAATAATATAAAAAGTCCTTACATAGTTACATTTACAATTACTAATAAAATTAGTATAATATTTATTGAAATTTATTTACAATTAATTATTTATATTATTATAGATTATGAATTATTGGCATTGCTATTAATTTGTTTTCAAAGTTAAAAATAATGAGTTTTTTGTTTACAAAATCTTTATTCCATTGTTTTGTACTGTCCGATAGATTATCCACAGTAAATATATTTAGTAATGAAGATTTCAATGGTGCTACAAATAAATCTGCTTTATTAGTATAATACCGTCCAACAATTGTACCTCCTATAATATCTGTAATTTTAACCACGTAACCATCATATGTTAAACAAAAACAGTTTGGTTCATTAGTACAAAATGTATTGTTTTTGAATTCATTAAGTTTCAGATGTTTACACTTTATTTGCTCTTCATATCGTTTTATAACTTGTAACGGTTTTTCGTGTTTTCGCAACATTCCTTTTAAATTCTTCATGTAGTTCTCAAAAGGGAATGCGCTACAATTATCAAGTGGACCATGTTTAATGTAATCATCAGCTAAATGGAGAAGACCATGTACGTACTACGTTGTGTGAAATAAAATGACTTCCGTAAAGTTCTTGAAAGTGTTTGACGAAATAATGTAAAAGTTGATTGGCATAATTCAGGTAATTACCATGATCAAGGCTTAACATAATTCTCATTGAAATACTCAAAGTTAAAAAGTGTTGATAGCAATCTTTTGATAGTATATTTTTTAGTATTACAGGTCCAGAATATAAAAGAAATTGACGAAATTCTGTGGCTTTCCATCGAGCAACTTCTTCAATTCCTCTGGGTTTCCGCGGAAAATCATTTGTCACACGTTTTTTAAATTGTAATAGAGATGTAGTAATTTCCTTAATCTTCCAACTTGGTAAACGAATATCAATTGGCCCTTTATTTAACCAGAGATTTATTAATTTGCGCATAACTCCTAAACATACTAGGTGCATGTAATCCATTGAAAATAAACTAACTATATCGATATTCGGAATTAATGCTAAACAAGAAATGCTAGGTAACATGATGCTCTTCATTTTTCATCGAAATATAATCTTCGTGTTTTCTTTGTTCATTACCATTTTCAGTATATGGGAAACAAATACGGTGTTTGAGGTATTCTCCTTCATGAGTACATCTGGTGCATGAATGAAACCCAGCATGCCCTTTTACTCCCAACACAAAACTTTTAGCCGGGGCGTCACAACAAATAACTTCAATAACAACTACTTTTGTTTCATTATTTATGTTTATCCCAGTATGTGTTAGTTCTAATACCTCTGCAACTAAATCTTTTAAAAAATCATTACTATTTTTTGGCTTTGTAGAACCATAAAATATTCCTACTGGAAAAACATGATTTCTATGAGGCAGAATATAGGCCAAAATTGGCCAAAACTGAGCAGAACTACTTTTTGTCAGTGGAACTCCATCTATTCCAATAGCAATTTTAATAACATTATTTGGAGAGACAATTATTGAAGAATACCTTAGAATACCTTCCCTTAAACCAAAATGGAAATATATTCCATTTGGATCTACTTCCCTTAAATTTAATACTTTTTTTGATCCAGAATGAAGCAATGTTCGGCAATCTTTAGGTAAATAATTAAGTTGTGCTTTAAATTTTAAAATTGATAAGAGTTTATTAATTGCATTCTGAGGAATATTGCACTCAACGGCCCTATTTCCAAGACACTCTTGTACATGCTGTTGTTGTAGGTGTATTGGTAAATATCATGGACCATTAATTTTTCAAATGTATTAACAGGCATCACACTATTTTTCTCAAGAAACCCATCGGTTATAATAGGATCTGTGTTACTATCATCAGAATTTTTTTCAGAGTTTAAAATATATGAAGAGTGATGACTATCATGGGAAATAATTTGTGTTGCTGCATTAGAATCAATAGAATGTGATATTTGATTAGAAGACATAGAAGGAATAATCTCTTGTACATCTTCGAAAAGGTTTGAAAATTCATTATCACTAGGCCATTCATAATTTAAGACATCTAATTCTTTTTGTATTTTCCTTCGTTTAGCTCTACTATTTGTGACTTTCATCATTTTAACTGTAATAATATACAATACCATATTTAATGTAAGTAGACATATTATAATTTACAGTGACACTTATGATTCTATTTCTTTTCTTATTATTGTTCATAATCTCAATACAAATTTAAAATAAATTAAAAAAATGTTGTTCTCCTACATTAGTATTATAAAGGAAAGTTCAGTTTTACATTGTCTTGATTTTATAATGAAATGCATAATATAATCATTGAATTTTTTTTCTAATTTATAGAAATATTTATGTTACCTATTTGAATTAAATAGTAAATTAAAAAGTATCTATTTGATTATTATTATCATATATTTAAATTATTGTCAAATTATTTTGAATATTATTTTTTACTTACTAAATTATTATTTAAATGAGACCTAATGATTATATAAACTGAATAATAAAGTTTCTTCTATTCTGACACATATATTTCTATAAGTTTATATAAACTTACATTATACATAGACCAATAATATTATATAATTTTATAATAAATATGTGTGTATTGATAGGTGTAGGTTACATAAGTTAAAATGCTTTAACAAGCAAATTTAAATCAATATAGAAAATAAAATACTAACTGCAGTTCATTATCCTAATTATTAACTAATAATTAATTTTACAACAATTTGGTACCTACACATGGATTACTTAAATATGAATAGCTAAGTACTGAAAATATAGTTAAATATACCTAAATATAATTAAAGTTTCAAGCTACCTATTAATTGGATTTATAAAATAAAACAAATTACAATGGTTGTAGAATTATATTAGCTAGTGTTTGAAATAACAATGATTATTTAAGTCGGAATTAACCTATTAACAAAAAGAGTAACAATCTAGTTTATGTGAACTTAAGATAGTTTTTATATTTTAATTCGATTAAATCAAGTAGGTACCTATTACTGTTATACTTCTACCAGGTATCTGAAAAAAAATATTTATATGTAAACTAAATACTTTTTTTAAATTTATAATAAATTAGGTAGGTACTTACATGTAGGTCTAAGTTACCTAAGTGTAAATTGTAATTTTTATTCCTGGTCTTCCTTAAACATTATATAATAATTTATTGTACCTACTTAGGTACAATAGTTTTAAAATATGCACATTTTTTATGTATTTATATGTACTAATAGGGCATATTTTATCTAAGTCGACGTACAGTTATGATATTATTTGTTGGTTATACTATTAAATTGTCGTCTGTTATGATGAAACCGAGGAGACATTGAACTACGCGTTTTACATGCCGGCGTCAACAACTGTTTTTAAACAGGTTGGTGTGCATTCAAATTCCTATATTTATGGCGGGATTTTATTAATTTGTAGGTACTTAAAGAGAGACGAGTCCTTTAAAACACGTTTCACTATACTATACAAAAAGTCGTTTACAAAAAAAAAAATTACCAGTAGGTACGGCATGATCCCGCTTAATTTTTTCTCATGCTATTATTGAATATGTAGATATTAATCTAATATATACCTAGCCACCACCCACCTAACTACCTAAGTACTTATTTTGTATTCTTAAATTAAAATTAATATTATTTATATAGGTACTTACATATTATTATTTGTAGTTCATCAAAACATAAGTGGAAGACGGCGTCGGCACGGACAAGCGAACAGCTAACGGGATGATATAGGACGTATGACGGTATCGATGGGTGCCGGGTGGTTGCCGGTTAGTCTAATCTAATCGTCTATAATAATATAACATATTATTATAATATATCTGTATTACTGTATATAATAATTAATAGCGTGCGTCGTGTAAGTGTGTGCGATTGCCGACTATTTCGAACGCGGTTGTCATTCTGATAATGCATTATGGTTTTTCCCTCGCGGTTTTTCCACTGTGGCACTGTATACAATTTATTATTTAATAAACAACCTAATATTATTCTATATAATATAGCGGCGACGACGCGCGACGCCGTTATCCCGTGACCATTATTATTATTATTTATTATTATAATATAGATACAATCATATTATATTATATTATAATTCTTCAACTACCTACCTATACAAAATAAAATATATAATTTAAATCCTTAGACTATAATATAGTATAATACTATATATAATATTGCATATAGTACATGTCATTGTTTGTAGTCAATGTATAAGATATAATTATGTAGGTAGATTAGGGTAGGCAGGGCCGGCGTTATACAATTTTGACGGGGGGGGTGAGATCAAGAATTTGCCGACTGAAATTTAATTTATGCCGACTCATAATTTCTTTAAAACATCAACAATTACTTCTGCAACTGTATCCGGGGCCGACACAAGAAAAATCTGACGGAAGGGGAGGGGTGTCATACTAAAATTGCTGACTCCAAATATCTTTGCAGACTCGAAAAAAATTTAAAGCCGGAGTAATAACAACGAATGTAATTTTAAAATAATTTTTTAATGTAAATCAAATATTACATAAGTACATATTATTATACATGGTTATTCTAAAATTAAATCCAATATATATTATATATATGTATATTATTATTTATCATTATATATTTTATCAATTAGGTTTAGGTACCTATAGGAATATGGTTTGTATTAAAATGTTAGTAAAGGTAAAAAGTAAATAATTAAATTAATAATTACACCAGGCACCAAGTTTTTATATTCTATACAATATTATAAAAATTTAAAATAATAACAATGTTTTTACAATAACTATTGTGGGTTATACATTTATTCGTCGTTCTTTAAGGGTTGCCCTTAAAAGTGAAAATTATAATAATATAAACCTACTCACACACAGACGACAGATAACGTATATTGTGAAATGATTGGTGGTGTACAGTACGCCAGTACTGCAGTAGAGAGTAGACACTACTACTGAGCCGAGGGGGCTAGCCCCCACACCCCCTAATAACCCCAATTTAAATCATATTAAAAATATTTATAAATAATCAATTTTAAAAAAAAAATCCAAATACATATTAGGTAATATAATAGGTAATTAATAATTACTGTACGTATTATATTTTAGTTATAAATAATATAAAGCTCAAAATGACAATAAAAGTAAATAAATGAATAGCTTAGTAATAATTAGTTAATATTAACTAACTTATAGATCTGCGGTTCTGAAGTAATCCATAAGACCAATTATGATTGGTATCTCGCTCATTTTGATAAAAATGCAGAATAATGTAGAGTCCCGTGAGTTCCCCTTAAAAATAATAGTAGGGGTACTCTGAAATTTCTGAAAAATGAGTAGGGGTACTCCGTCCCCCTGCGTCCACCCAAAAGTCAAGCACTGCGTATATCAGTAATTTAGTTTGATTCGATATTTTTTTTCGATACTCACTATCATATCGGTCCTTTTGTTTCGATATTTTACTCATATGAGTATTTTCATTCGATTCGATACCAAGTAAAAGTATCGATACTTTTCTTTCGATATCACGTCCCTAGACACTAGACCAGAGGTTCCCAACCTTTTTTGACTCGCGGCACCCTTGGACATTTTCTAAAAATCCGGAGGCACCCTATGCTCTATAGTATAGGGTCTATACTATAGACTATACATTAAAATAGATCGGACATCGTAATATTTCTACAAAATATATGAAACACGATAGGTTTTATATTATTATAGTCCGTTTTATTACTCACAATGCTATATTTTTAATGAAATTGTTTTTTCTAAAAAAATATTTCAAATAATTTCGCGGCACCCTAGTTGGGAATCTCTGCACTAGACAGTAGTACTGTAGTGGATGGATGTACGGGGTACGGGAAAATGTTTATCAGTTTATACTAACAGTTTTAAAAATAGATATGGGCTATTCCACGGCTATAGTAGGTATCTGTAGCCGTGGCTATTCTAGATGTACATATTTTATTTATATTAATAATCAATTTGCCATTTGCCAACTGATATCGGAACTATTTATATTTTATAATTGGAATGTTTTTAAAAGATATTACATTTTTATTTGTAAATACAACAAATAGGTTATTTTATCTAAAAAATTCTGTATGCCGAAAGTGCCGACTTTCATTACGATTATTCGATGGCGGGGTGTCACGACCCCCAATACCCCACTTACCTCCGGCCCTGAGGGTAGGTACCTATACTAGCTGTGATTAAAAAATATTAGATTCATACTTACCTCATGTTTTACTTTTTGTAGGTACATAATATATTATTATATATTATAATAATTGTTATCATCTGCTTTAATTCTTGAATCGACAATATTATAACAATATGAACATATTCTAATAAATCACTATTAGTATAAAATAAAATAAAACACACACTGAATACAATTCAGCATTTCGGCTAACGACTTATTATTATTATTTATTTATTTAATAGGTAAAGGTAGATATAAAATAAGTAAATAAATCCGAATAAACAAAAAATTCTTAAAATGTATACCATATCTAAATATTTAATTAGTAAATGTCGTACCATGACATTACCATAGGTAATGTTTACCTATATATAGGTAATATTATGTTATATAAAATATGAATACTTATATATTATATTACTAGCTTTAATAACCAGGCTTATGCCCATAAGGGGAAGGGGTGGGCCCCAGGACTATCATGCAAATAAATTATAGTATAATACATTATAGTGTATAATAGCCAATAGGTACATAATAAATAATAATTATAGTTTAAATACCTATTCTTACTTAGTTACTTATACAGTTCCTTGGACATTGGATAACACTATTAACACTATAGTGAGTAGTGTATAATTTTAAACTAAGAGTTCTAGTTATTGATGTTTGGAAAGATTAAATCTAATTATTTAATTAAAATTAATCAATATTCCTACTAGGTATTACATTGTTAAATTGATATTCAGAATTTGAGACAATAATTTATTATGTTTAACACTGTTACAAAAAAATTGTGTATGCAGAATACAATACTAATTCGGGTACCAACTAAGTATGTAGGTACTATAAAATATGCATTCTACTATGTTGAAGTAGAAAACATCTTAAAGTAGCATAATTACATTTTTTTTTATCCATAAAGACATCAACTAAAATTTGTAAAAACTTATCATTCTTATTTCCTATGATGAAACTCAGTCAGTTGATAAATGGTGTTTACTAAATTTGAATATTTCAACAAAAAAAAAATGTACGGGTAATTTTTTTTTTTGTCGATATTTTGAACGATCTTGACGCGATATTTTTTAGAGTCAAAATTTGATCTTGTTGATATTGTTTAAAGTAATATATTACCAAACGTCAATACCTATAGGCATAAATAGTAAATACAATGCCTGATAACAAAGAAAAAATAGGTACTATACCTACCTATCTAGTTACGTATTCAATTCTCACTACAAAACAAAAAAACAATTTATACAGAGTTTCTATTGATTTAAAATGAACGTGTGCCTAGTTCTAACGATTTAATTAGTTTACAATTTACATTATATATAATAGGTATGTATGATACTTATATATTAGGTAAAGATTCTATAGGATTCATGAGCGGTGGAGTTTATATTGGTTTTTCGTTTGTGCTATTATAAATAATTAAGTAGGTACCATAACAAAGTGATACTTATAATATTATTTTTAATATTGCTTATTATTTCACGATTTTGCTTGCATATTTTCATCTTTTGGTGTATATTTTGGTGATTCTTTGTTTTTTTTAGGCATTTTAGAATTATTAAGTAATTACTATTGGAATATACGACTTTTATTTTATTTTTTATATTCCCTTATTGTTAATATTAAAATAAATAAATATGTTTACTCGTAGGTATAAATGATTTAACCCAAATATATTTGGGAATTAATTTTTTTCTTATAGATTAAAACTTCCAACAAGACAGAGATATTTTTAAGAACAGTATTTATATAGTATCTACTATCTAGTATTCCATAATCTTAAATTTATCATTTTAATTAATTTTCAGAAAATAAATGTCTATTTTGATAATTTTTGAGTGCATATTCATTTTTTTCGTACAATATATTTAAACATTTTAGTGCATAAATTATATATTTTTGCATTTTAAAGATTTTTTAGTGCATATATTTTGTTCGGGTTTTAATGCATACAAATCCACGCACTATAGTAATATCACTAATATGGTATAAGTGCCTTATTATAACCTTGAGGGTTAGTAGTTAGTACAGTATATTAAATGATACAAGATTGTGTACTGTGCAAGATACGACTGACTGTGGCCGGTAACTATGAGCGTGCGCAGACCCCGGTTTCAGGAGCAGCAAGAGATTATATTCGAGATTATATTCGGCCCATTCTCTAATTCACCTTTAAAATCAGCCCATAATTTTCCTTTTTTTTTATTATAGCTAGGGTAACAACATTTGAATTGTATTAGTTATTTTAATTGAGGAAATATAATTTTACCGGGGCCAATATGGGTAATATTATTCAATTTATGACGGACGTGGTGGCCCCAAAAATATGCAGCATATGGTATAGGGTAACTTAACAACAGTTGTAGTTCTTAAGAATAGAAACGTCCCAACGAAGTACAGATAATTATTTACAGATCATTCGAGAATGATAGAGAATTGGAAATAATATATATAATAATTAATATTTCGTTAAACAGAAAATTTCGTTAAATGGAAGTTCGTTATATTATGGAAGTTTCACTGTAATAATTAAATTAATCTATGCCACTTTCATGAGAAGACGGACAATATGATTACCTCTAAATTATAAACGCGAGAGCAGTGGAGGACTTATCCTAAAATGGAGAGGTCAAAGGGGCCATACTCCTAAAAGTCGTCTTAATGAGGGGTTATCAAATAGTACCCAGGCATTATAGCAATGCTGATCCCCCTCTAAGTTCTGTTTTATAATTTTAGCTTAAAATAAGAGTATATAAGAGTATCATCTAATTACATTATATTAATATATTTAGATACGTATAAAAAAACCAAATATTTGCTATGAATTGTTTTGAAAAAGTTTTGATCATATTTGGGTTTAAATATCTGATTTCCAAACATTTTCAAAACATAGGATGAAAAATTGACATATCATATTTGATATGAATTGTTTTGAAAATGTTTTGATCATATATGGGTTTAAATATTTGATTTTCAAATATTTACAAAACATACGATGGAAAATTGATATATAATATTTGCTATGAACTGTTTTGAAAATGTTTTGATCATATTTGGGTTTAAATATCTGATACCCAAATATTTTCAAAACATATTATGGAAAATTGTTATATAATATTTGTTATACAATGATTTGAAAATGTTTTGATTATATTTGAATTTAAATATTTAAAGATCAAATATTTTAAAATAATTTAACAATATTCTAAAAACAATATTTACAATAAAACCTAATTCAAATATATTGAAAATATTATTATTTTCAAAATGCTGTGTGGGTGGTATGCTTATGTCGGTGGGCCAAGATCATGGTCGTGTCAAACGCTTGTCTTATCGAAATCGTGAAAATTCAATTTTAAAATAGCTCCTCTTAACTGATACGACCCCTTTAATAATTTTAAACAAATGTACTTACAAGAAGGCGGCAGCTACGTGTTTATTCACTTGCAGTTGACGCAGAAATGAAACCATATTATCTTGGATAATGATTAATCGGTTTTTAATATTTCCAATAAAATAATAATTGTAATATTATGTTTATATACATATTGGTGTGTTGTGTCTAGGTTTTAAATAAAATAATATCATATACATGCATGCTTAACTATTCGTCTAACCCCCACCCACGCATCCCCGTCATTCGTAGAAAAAAAAAATAGAAAAAACAATTATACTATATTATTTTTTATTATTATATTTTATATTTCGTAATCGTTGATGTCCGCGGACGACGCAAATCAAGATCCCTACTTTATTTAATATAATCGTAAACTGCTAAAAATATTTAAAATATTATAATTTATAAGATAAGCTATAAAAAATAAACAATTTTTAAATAATATGATAGAAAACTGAATAACGTTAAAAGTATAAAGACAGAAAGATAAATCCCTGGGTATTGGGGCGTGATTGACTATTTGACTGGGCGCATGTAAACTCCGCCCCAAGTACCTTTTTTTAGTGTAAACTCCGCCAGAAAAAAAGACCAGGTAAAATTGGGTTCATGTAAACTCCGCCAGTGAAAAAAATCAGGTAAAATTGAGTTCGTGTAAACTCCGCCAGTGAAAAAAATCAAGTAGCAGTATAAAATTAATATAATATATTATTAAAAAAAATTCATAATTTTCGTAATAATAATTAATAATCGTCAGGTATCATAATCCAAAAATATGTAGTTATGTTATATATTATGTAAACTAAAATGATGCGAAGTCTAATATTAACCAGTGTACCTATGTATTGCACTCTGTCATTTTTTTTTTTTCATTTTTTAGATTATTTATTTGAGATATGCCATTTAATTTTATATAAGTTTGGATTTAAAATTCGATAAGAACTTTACTAAAAATGTGAACATTTGGGTGACTTTTATAAAATGAATTTTTTAGATGACTATGAAACTGGCGGAGTTTACATATACCAATTACAGGTAAGAAAAGAAAACTGGCGGAGTTTACATTGTCGCGGTCCTGTGGGGAGCCGCGAGGATGGTGACTGGTGGGGTGACCGTGTGAGAACACAATGTAAAAAAAACACAGTGTGGTTTTGGTAGTTGGTGTTTGGTTTATTGTCGGCGTAACACAACGCTCAGAAATAAATCTAAAACTTAGAAACACATCTAAAAAAAACAAATATACCCGTGCGGTCGGGTTGGTCGGCGTTTGCACGGTTTTCGGAACGGGGTGAGCGTCGTACTCGTCGTGCAAAGGCAAAAGAACAACTGCCCGATCCGGTTCGCCGGGCGGCCGGCCGACAGTTCCAGGTGCGGTTATCGCGCTCCGGTGTCGTCCGTCGTCGATTGGCGGTTTGTTTGAGAAGTCATAGCGCGGCTTCCGCGTAAAGGCAGTTTGAATTCAAACTGCTCTTACGCGGGACCGCGTCATACTCCCCCCTCAAACCGCCAACGGCGTTGGTGTTCCGGCCGTTGCCGGTGCGGTAGTGGGCTGTGTGTGGTGTGTGGTGGGGGTAGACACTTGTCCACGGGTACGTTTTCCGGCTGAGTTCAGCGGATGCGGCCCGGGTGGGGTCTAGTTTGGTCGGGGTGACGTTGGGGGGCTGTAGTAGTCCATTTCCACATCCTCAAGGGGTTCCGCGCTCGTCTCTCCCAACAGTCTCGCCTCCTCTTCCGGTGATATTTCCATATCACCGGTCGGTGAGGGTGCGGTTGCCTGTTGGTTGCCTGTTGGTCCGCGGCGCCGGTCGTTCCGGCGGGTATTACTACCTCCGGTACCGTGGCCGCGGTTAGAGGTGTGCACGCGGCCCCCTGCTGTTGTTGGGCCGGTACTGGCTCTTGGGGGGTGGTTTCGGGTGTCTGGGCCGGTGCCGGCTTGTCCAGGCGGTGTTGCTGGGACTGCAACTTCGTGCGGTGGTCCCGCATCCGCTGCTGGTTCTGGCGCTGGCAAGCGTTCAGCTGGACCGGTGTTGCTGAAGTTGTTGCAGTGGTCCTCTTCGGTGCTGGTGTGGGTGGTGTTGGCAGCGGGTTGATGGCTGCATTCACTGGTGGCGGGACGGTCGGCGTTCTCGGCGCGGGTACCGGCGTCTGCATCAGTGGCCGGGGTGGTGGGCGTTCTGCCGCCCTTGTTGTTGCCCGCGGCGGTGCCGGTCGTGCTGTCGGGCGCGTGTTGGCCGCCTGCCGTGCTGGCCGTGTTGTGCTGCGAGACCGGTTTTGCCGCAACGCCATCGTGGGGTCGCCGCTCGTTGCCCTTCGGAACACGGCGGTCCGGTCCTCCCACCCACGTGTGTAGGCGGCCCACAGCACAGGGTCTCGCTGGAGCTGCGCCACGGTCATCTGGCGTACCCGCGCCGCCGTGGTGATGTTGGTCGCCTCTTCCTCCCTGGCCACCCTCAGCAGTTGTTGGCTGCGTTCTAGCAGCTCTGCCACCTGCTGGAGTGTCGAGGTTGTGGTTGGCGGTGGCTGCTGTCGCTCCATTTTTTTTCTGTGCTGTTCCGACTGAAAATCACGTACACTACATGCTACTGCGATTTTATGGTGGGGAAGGGGGGGTTTGGGGCGCTGCGGTTGTTGCCCGTTTGAGGCAGGACACATGAATTTTGCGTGGCGGCTGCTGGTCTGTAATAAACACACCTTTCCCTACACATTTTTGCAGCCTTACCGGTCCCCACCATTTCGGTGCGAATCCGGCGTGAAATTTTTTGTGCGCGCTTGACAGGTGGTGTGCCTTGTAGTACACCGCGTCACCTGTTTTGAATTTGACGTCCGTCGGGCCACCTGTTACAGGTGGTGTGTCCAGGACGCCGTTTTCGCGCTTAGCCCTGTCCATATTTATTTGATTGATCGGGCTGACTGCCGTTCGTGACAGTACCCAATCCCCCGGCCGTTTGCCCTCTCTCCCGAGGACGAGTACCGATGGTGAGTAACCTGTGCGGTCGTTGCGCCTATTCCTTATCGAAAAAAGTATGGGGGCTAATTTGGTGTCCCAAGTGTTGTGGTTGCCATCGGCGAGCAACGCGCGTAAACCTTTTTTTATTTCCTGGTTACGGCGTTCGACCGGGTTGGCCCTCGGATGATATACCGGAGTTGTCCAACCCTCGGCCCCCCACCGTTCGATCGCTTTACGCATGTCGTTTGCTACGAACTGTGGGCCGTTGTCGCTTAAGCACACTCGGGGGTATCCGAAACGTGAAAAGAATTCTCGTTCAAGCGTTTCGGTTATTGTTTTCGTAGTGGCTGTTCCGAGGGGGTAGGCCTCGGTCCATCTATTAAACAGATCGGTGGCGACCAGTATATATTGTTTTCCCCTACTCGTACGCGGGTAGGGGTCCATGAGGTCGATACTGATCACCTCCCACGGGTGTCGGGGTATTCTGGCGGTCGCGGTTGTCAAATTGCCTGCTGTGTCTCGTATATTGGGGTCATTGGCCTGCCATGTCACGAGCATAGCGTGGGTGATTGTGGGCCCACTAGTTGTGTTCGTCGGGTCCGTAGTGGCGAACAGATTGTCGGCCGGTGAGCTAGTAGTGGTGGTGAGTGGTGAGGTGGGTACTCCTACTAGTCGTTCCTCGAGGCGTTCCTCGTCTATCGGGGGCCCGGGGGCCGGGTTGCGGGATAGCATGTCCGGCGCCTCGTTTTGTACACCGGGCACACGTGTTGTTTGGTAATCCAGGTTAGCTAGTTGTAGTGCCCACCTGGTTAACTTTGAATTTGTGTTTTTGGCCCGGTGTAGCCATGTGAGGGCCGAGTTGTCGGTGAATAGGTCAAAGCGACGGGTTTCAAGGTATGGTCTAAACTTGTCGGTTGCCAGATTATCGCGAGGCACTCACGTTCTACCGCGGCGTACCTTGTTTGCGTATCACTAAACTTTTTGCTTGCGTAGGCGATTATCCGCCTTTCGTCCGGGCTGTCACCCCGTTGGAAAAGGACGGCACCTGCTCCTATCTCGCTAGCATCGGTTTGTAGGCAAAACGGTTTTCCGTAGTCTGGTGTCGACAGTTTTGGCGAATCGTACAGCGCGCGTTTCATTTTATTAAATGCCGCCTGTTCGGTTCCGGTCCACGACCATTTGGTCCCCTGTTTGAGCTTATTCGTTAAGGGCGCTATGGTGTCCGCGTAGTTGTCAACAAACTGGCTGTACCAGTTGCAGACGCCCAGAAACTTTCGTAGGTCCCTTACCTTGGTTGGTGGGGGGTAATTTTTGATGCCCTCCAGCTTCTCCGGTTGTTTATCAATCCCCTCGGAGGTAACTAGGAGTCCAAGAAATGAAATTTCGGTTGCTCCGAAACTACATTTCTCGGGGTTGCATGTCAGCCCGTGCCTCTGTAGGCGTTCTAAAACTTTATCTAAGTGGCATTGGTGTTCGTCCGTGGTGTTTGAAAACACCACTATATCATCTAGATATACGCGGACGAACTCGTCCAGGTACCCTCTTAACACTTCATTCATTAGTCGTACAAAGGTCATGGGGCTGTTTTTGAGGCCAAAGGGGAGTACTCGAAATTGATATAGGCCCCGACGCGTTCGGAACGCCGTGTATTTTCGCGCGTTTTGGTTAAGTGGTACTTGCCAGTACCCCGACTTAAGGTCAAGAACGCTGAACACTTTTGCACCTCTCATCTGACGTATCAGCGTGTTGAGGTCGGGCATCGGGTACGCGCCGGACTCAGTGATATCATTGAGCCGCCTATAATCAATGCACAGTCGGGGCGAGCCGTCTTTTTTTTTCGCTAAGACGACGGGTGCGGCCCACGGAGATGTGCTTTGTTCGACCAGTCCCTGTGTTTCCATATCCCGTATCATGGTGTCTATTGTTGCCTGTTTACCTTGTGGGTAGGGATATGGTTTGAGCGCTATAGGTGTTTGGTTTTTAAGGAGTATGTCGTGTTCTATTAATCTAGTTCGACCTACCCTACCGCTGAAAACGTCCGGATTGTTACGCAATACTTCGGCGATTTTTACGCGCGTTCGGGGGTCACCGTTTATTAATAGTTTTTCGACATCAAGTGCCGGGCTGGGGGTTGTTGTCCAGCCCTTCCAGCACGCTGTTGTTCTCCTATTAGAACCTAAATGGATTGTGCTCGTTACATAGTCCCAGGTGACTTCGTTTTGTACAAGGAAATCGTGACCTAGGAGCATGTCGCAGTAAAGGTGTTCCAGAACGGCTGCGTTAAATGTGACCGTGAGGTCTCCGATTCTGGCTACGAATGTGGAGGTACCATTTGTCATTGTGGTGTGTCCATCCGCCATTCGTACCTGAGTTGGTTGTCCGTGTGGGTGTGTGCCATATTTATGTGCTATGTTCGGGCTTACATATGATTTTTGTGCTTGTGAGTCGAGTAGGGCTGTTACGAAGCCTGACCTAAATTCGAGTTCGACCGCGGGGGTCGGAATTTTGTCGGGGCATGTTCGTTTGTCGTTACTCGACGTTGGTTGTGTTTTATAGCTGGGTAACTGGTTCTTAACCGCGTTAACGGTGTTCTGGGGAGCGGTTTGCACCGCCATTACCAGAGCGTCCGTTTCGGTTACCGCTGTGCTATATGTGTGTGCACGTGTTAATTTCGTGGTAGGGGTCGTTGTGTGTGATGCTGATGACCTACTACTTAACGAAATATTTGTTTTGTGGGCGGGAGATATATCTGAAGACGCCGAGTGTGTCGATGCGCGTTTGATAGTTATCTCCCCGTCAGTAATGCCGAAGCCTGCGTGTGATGGCGTGTATGTGTGTGTGTGTGTGTTGTTGAGGCGGCGGCGTGGACAATTTTCCGTCGACTCATTTCCCGTTTCCCGAACGCGGTGTGTGCTTGGGGCAGTCACTATTCCAGTGAGGTCCCCCGCAGTACTTGCACGGGTTGGGTGGTCGCGGCTTTTCAGTCGTACCGTCCCGTGTTCGTTGTCGGGGAGGCGGGCGTTGTGTGTGTCACGATCAGACCGGGTTTTTTTGTAGTCCGATCTTGGTTGAGGTGGGGGTGGTGTTTCGTCCGGTGTGTATTCCAGGACTCCAGCTATTCGTCGGAGGTCTCCGAATGTCGCTAGTCTTTGCAACCTTATGTGCGTGCGGTATTCGTTACGCGTTAGTCCGGCTATCGTACCGACTAGCTGTACTTCAGTTAGTCCGGTGTTGATGCGGCGTGCTAATCGATTTTTTTGCGTAACGAATTCCGTGAGCGATTGCGTGGGTGTTTGTCGGACCGACACTATGTCAGCACGCAGCCGTGATTGAATATCCACGTTGTCGAATTTTTCTAAAAATTCGACGCGGAACTCATCCCAGGTGAGGTCCAGTAGTCTGATGGTGTTCCACCACGTACTGGCTACACCTTTCAGCTGCTGCACTATAATATTAGTCCAGGCCGACCTGTCTATGCGCGTTTGGTACATAATCGATTCCGCTTTATGTATAAAACGTACCGGGTCCTCGGGTGTTGTTCCGTGGAACTCCGGCAGCGAATATTTCGCTGCGCGTACCTCGTCGTACGGTATTAGCGTCGATTGTTCCGCTGCATAGGTGTGTGTGGAGGAGGGGGCATCGAATAAGTTCGCCGAATTTTCGAAACGTACCGATCGGTCGGCGTGTTGGCTTCCCGTGGCCGACGGTTCGCGGGCCGCGGGGCAACTCGTTCCGTAATCCGCGTTATTCGACGCGCTCGTGTGTGGGTATTGGCGCGTGTTACCGGTTGTCAACATTTCCGGTGAAATCCGGTGTTGTCCCGATGACATCGCGCTGTGAGGGCGGGTCGGTTGTCGTACGTCGGTTTGCTGTTCCGATGTTTGGCGCGCCATGCCCATCTCTAGGCGTCGCATTGTCTCCGCAATGCGACGTTGGTCGTCGCCAAAACGTACCATGCAGCTCTCGAGCATGGCCAGTCGCGATTCCAGACTGTGCCCATGCGGCGAGCTCTCTGCCGATTACCGTACCTCCCTTACAATACCACGGGCTGTTTGGATCATGTCCGTAGCCTGTTGTTGGGTGAGCGTGGGTGGTGGGTTGGGTGTGTCAAGTGGGTGTTGGTCGGGTGTGTGGTCGTCCGACGCAGTTTCGGATGGTCCTGTGTGGCGCACCTGACTCGTTTCCGAGTCACTTCCGGTTGACCTGGCGGTTTCCCTAGGCTGGAACCGGATGGCGTTGGCCTGCAGGTTCAGGTCCGCGAAGTGCTGGGCTAAACGGATCTCCAGGGCGTCTTTAGTGCCTGCATCCGATAACTCTCGCTGCCTGCATTCATAGCGTAATTCCGCGGCGGTTAATTCATTAATATATTTTCCCGACATGACGTCCGGTTATTTTTCCGGTGTTGTTGACGAGACAAATATAAAATGTAGCTGTTGTCGGTGGAACGGGTATCGCGTTCCTTCGAATCAGCTGTGTTGACCGCTTATCGGTGTTTATTTGCGTACGGTAATGTAGGTCAGTGGGTTGTTATTGTTATAGTTATCGCGGTTGCCGGGCGATCACAGTAACCGGTTTTCGCGAGTGTTGTCACGGATGCGCGTGTGTGCGTTATCCGGCCCACTATTGCGATTTGGGAAGGCGGCGGCTGTCGCTTTGAGCGGCGGCGGCGGCAGTCCGATTACTTGGTATTTTCGTCCCGGGCAATAACGTGTTTACGTTGGCGGGCGGTGGTGCTTGGCGGTGGTGGTGGACCCTCTCACGCTCTTGCGTTCCTACCTAGTGCCTACCTACGTCGTGCGTGTTTGCACTTTGGAGCGTCGCGCGCGGTGCGGTCGGTGCGTCTGTAAATCGGGCGGCGCGGCCGGTCGTTACGTCCTTTATAATTATGTAATATGTTACGTAACGCCGGTTTTTCCGTTGCCGCCTGCAAACCACGTTTTTGCCGGATCGCGTCGGGGACTTTTTCCAAATCGCGCAACGGTGGGTGATGTGGGGTAGTATGGGGTAAGTCCAAGTAAATAGAAATTCACTTACCGGTGATTCCTGTTCGGGGAGCCAGTTGTAGCGGTCCTTTGGGGATCCGCGAGGATGGTGACTGGAGTGACCTTGTGTGAACACAATTTTGTAAAAAAAAAAGAACACGGTGTGGTTTTGAGGGGGTCTTTTATTGTCGACGACAAAAAAACAAAAAGAACCGTATAACCACTAACAATAAAATGGGTAGAAAAAAAACAAATATACCCGTTCGGTCGGGTTGGTCGGCGTTTGCACGGTTTTCGGAACGGGGTGAGCGTCGTACTCGTCGTGCAAAGGCAAAAGAACAACTGCCCGATCCGGTTCGCCGGGCGGCCGGCCGACCGTTCCAGGCGCGGTTATCGCGCGCCGGTGTCGTCCGTCGTCGATTAGCGGTTTGTTTGAGAAGTCATAGCGCGGCTTCCGCGTAAAGGCAGTTTGAATTCAAACTGCTCTTACGCGGGACCGCGTCAACATTAGACCTTTTGATTACCTTTATATCTAACCGGTATTCTGGCGGAGTTTACACTCGCCTATTTGGCTCACCTTGAAATGGCTGCATACGAACTGAGTTCCAGTATAACCTTTTATGACGAATTGAGTCCCGGGTTGTTTTAGGGTATAAACCAATTGAGTCCAGTGAAATTGTAGGTATAATACTAATTGAGTCCATGTTTTAATACTAATTGAGTCCCGTGAAAGTGACGATAAAAATGATATCGGTAGACGGTGATTATTATACAAGCTATGATAGAAATAAAATCTGAAATTCCCGACCCATAGTATAATATCCCGATATCCCCGTGAACCAGTACCAGCCTGAATATGGGCGATTGTAAACTTTGGCAGAATACCGGTTAGATAAAAAGGTAATTAAAAGATCGGCGAAGCACGTTTGGGTACATTACATTATTTTTACCTATAAATGTAGAACACGTTTGGGTACACAAACACATAGCACGTTTGGGTACATACGCTAATTGCCAATAGGTAAAATATTTCCTAAAATACCAAAATCTTTATTCGAAGCAAAGGCTATGATTTTTCAAAATAAAAAAGATTTAGTTTCAAATAATGAACTATTTTGTTTCATGAATTGGGAGAATAGTGTACCTATTTTTACAAAATATGCTACTAACATGTCTCTTTTAAATAGTTCAAAGCACATTTGCTGATAGAACTTTTTTGTATGCACAAAAATATTTTCTTCAAATGTATAAAATACATGTATATTTGAATGGATTTTATGTGATTTTATTTGTTTTTATGTGTGCAAGTGAGAAAATTTGTAACTAAAAATAGGCTGTACGCAAATGAGACGTACGCATCTGCACCGGATCCAAACTACCTAACCTATGTACCCAAACGTGTTATTTTTCTATAGATATGGTGTACCCAAACGGTGTATTCATTTGTACCCAAACGTGTTGCGTTTAGGGTCTACTGTACCCAAACGTGTTACGGCCAAAAGATCTAATGTAAGCTCCGTCTGTTTTATTTTCTTATCTGTTCACATTGCCACATGCCTTCTCGCATTAAATATGATTATCCATGGTCCATTGCGATAATATACGTCGAAATTGATACAACTATTGTCTAGACTAGATCAATTAATTTTTATTAATATTTTAAAAAAATTTTTTCTTCATAATATCTGAACAGTTTTTCCAATGATGAATCGGCAGTAGGTAAGGTATCCTATACGTAAGGTATACTTTGACTAACATAATCGTTCTCAGTCTCCTTGTCTATTATAGACGTGCGTGAAGTTGGCCCCCCCACATCAACCCAGAAACTTCAAACCTCTTTAGGAAAATTGCTACTTATTTGCTAGAATTTGCTATGTAGTTTTTAGAATTTGCATGGTTTTGGTTTTCCCAGCAAAAACATTTTTTATAAAAAAAAATTTTTTATATTCTTAATATAAACAAATTTCAAACACCTAAGTATATATTATTCTTCTGTATTGTTTGGTTGCAAAAAAAATACCTACTAATTGAATCCAAAATTTGAATTCCAGAGTTTTAGTGCCGTAAAGATTAACTAAACCACATTAAGTCATTAACTCAGGAACTTCAAATCTCTTTGAATTTTTTTTATTCAAATTACATTTTTATTATTAAAATAAACTTCATTTATCATTAATCATTTATCTGTTAAATATTACTTTTTTACGGTCTGAGGTTGACACCTTGAGTATGGTTGATCAAATTCAAACTTGTGCCAATAAGGTTTTGCAGATATTGTTCTTGCAACAATTTGAAACAGAAGTTTTAGAATTCGTAACATTGTTTTATGTCCACAACATTCAAACATAGTTTTGCAATGATATTATAACACTACTAGCCATCAACTAATCATAACGTGTAATAGCAACGGATTGTTCAGACTTCATATAATCATTTTCTTATTTACTCTCTAGTAGTTACATAATTTTGAATACATATTATAATAGATTTTATGAATAATATTATTTAATAACGAATAAATCAATACATTCAGGAATAATGCACATGAAAAGTATTATATGTATTATTTGGTATAGGTAGATTGTTTTATTATATAACAATAAAAATAAAATCCAAAGTAAATTTAGGTACTTTGATAACGTACATGAAGTTGGCCCCCCCACTTTGAGCTATTGACTCCGGACAAATTGTAAACAATTGTAAATCCATTGTAAATAATTGTAAATTTATTCCCCGAATTTGTAAATCACCAGAAAACTTGGAAATCAAAAAACAAAATGAGGGGGGCCAGGTTCACGTAGCCCCCCACTTTGAGCTATCGACTCCGGACAAATTGTAAACAATTGTAAATCCATTGTAAATAATTGTAAATTTATTCCCCGAATTTGTAAATCACCAGAAAACTTGGAAATCAAAAAACAAAATGAGGGGGCCAGGTTCACGTAGCCCCCCACTTTGAGCTATCGACTCCGGACAAATTGTAAACAATTGTAAATCCATTGTAAATAATTGTAAATTCATTCCCCGAATTTGTAAATCACCAGAAAACTCGGAAATCAAAAAACAAAAAGAGGGGGCCAAGCTCACCGCCCCAAATTTAGCTGAAAGACGAAGGTATGAATGTTTATCCTTATAACATGACAGATAAAATGTATAAGCACTTAGACAATCGCAAAACAATTGTATGAAAAGTAAACTGTTGATATTCCAAAAAAAAAAAAAAAACAAGGTAGTAAAAGAAATATTAATTTTTTTACAGATAAAATTCTAATAGTTTCTAATAGTTGTTATGTTCATTTTTCATAAACTACTTGGAACCTCCACTTTATAAAATAATTGTTATTGATCACTTTTGAAATGTACGCATTTTTTTATTGTTACTATTGACAATGTACGGTATTATCTAACAGAAGATTTTTGTAGACTCGCCGTAGATAAAGTGCTTACTTAAAGTTAATATTGACATAGTATTTTATATTATGCATATAAGTATACAACATAATTGAGTTATGTTTTATTAAAAAGTATATTTAGCGATCATACAAATATGAAATATAGAATGATTGCATTTCAAAACATAATGATATTTATATGGTACCTATAGGTACCTAACTATAGTTAATATACCTGTATAATAATGCATATTTAAATTTAATTTTATTATGACTGAATAAAACTGTTATTCTCAAATTATATGTAGTTGGATCCTATTCTCACATCTTAACATTAAGAAATTAATGACAAGAATTAACATCAAGAAATTAAATATAATGTATATTGTGTAAATGATAAAATTACATTATGTTTAATATATTATTGTAATAACATAATATGCTAATAATAATATTATATTATAATATCCTATAATAATTATATTTTAGTCAGATGGTATACATTTTACACGGTCCCTTTATAAATCACGTTTTTTAGTTTGTATGTTATCACAAACCTATTTACAGTTTCATACGACGCGCGACGCGACGTTGAAGTCACGCGACAGTTATGGGTTTTCACAGAGAATTACGTATTTTATTGCTAAATCAACACTGTCGGTTTATTTTTAGTTATCCACATTTATATTATAATAAGAGTATTTATCAAAAACAAATCATTGCACACATATTGGTAGGGAGTATTCTTCGAAATGTTTCCAACTTAAAATAATAATTTCATTTATCTTGCAGTTACTGTACCATTTGTACGTACGTAGATACTGCAAAACCTATCATTATACGTCATTCGTTTTTTTTTTTTTATACATTTTTAACATTTCTATCCAGTGAAGTGCATTCATAATATATCATAATGGCTAACAAGGTGAGTTATTTAACACAATTAAAACAATAGTATTTATTTTAAATTTTCATTAAATGTCTATTATCAAATATATGTGCATTGTATGTGGATAATAATAGTATGTGTATGGTCGTGAAGTTAGCCCCCTCCCCCCTATCGTTGTAAAAAATATTGCAAATATTTAGCAAATTAATTGCAATTAGTTGCAAATTGCTTTTTAAAATTTGCAAATCGCATGGAAACCCGCAAATATTTATGTTTGGGGGAGCTAACTTCACGGAGCCTCCTGCAACTTTGACCTTTCTGAACCAACTTCAATATTTAGCAAATTAATTGATAATAAAAGGAATAATAATTATTGAGTTGATTTTTTATTTGTGTTTCGACTATCACACACGATAATATTTACTGCTCATGCTAATAAAAATAATTTTTAAAACATTGAAATGGAATTCAAGGTAAGTCAAGTTTTTAATTATACTTTTGTAGTTATAAATATTATAAGTTTATAATAAATAATTACAATATTAAGAAACTCAGTAGCTACTTTACATTTATGAACGTAAAAAAACTAAACGGACAAGTTGTTGTACTCGGGACAATCGTAAATTACTTATAATAAATCATATCCTTAGTGGACTTTTTAGATAAACTATTAAGAAATTTTAATAGTTAACAACAAACAATTAATTTACTATTAAAACATTTTTAGTAGTTAACTACTAGAAAATTGTCAGTACCTAGTTTACTATTAGGGGTTAGTAGTTTGATACTAGAAAATTGACATTAGTTTATTACTATAGAATATTAACTGTGATTTACTATTATAAAATATATTATTATAGTTTGTTTTTAGAAATTTTTATGTAAATTACTTCTTGTAATAAGAATACAAGAATTGAGGTTAGGTGCTAGACAATTTACTTATAAAAAATTATATTACTACCTATCATAAGAGTATGTATATACAATTAAAAAATGTCGGCAAGTGTGTACCGCTTTGCTGTACAGTAGGTGTCGAGTGGGTCACTTAGTAATGGATATTATCAAATTTGAATTGAATGATAGAATATTATTGTATACAAAAACGATTCTGAGCGGAGAAGGTCTGTCAGTATAGGATATTTTATATTATACTTATATTGCTATTATTAATAATTTCAAACGCTCATAAAAGATTAGTTGGATTTTCCAGGAATTTTTTCTACAAAGTTAGAAAAACGTCTAGATACCTTTTTGTAGAATTTTCAAATCTTAGATTTGGATAGAATATTTTTTATGAATTTACTAATCAGAAAAAAAAATGCAAAATTGCATGATTTTTACGTATTTTTTTAAATTTCAACTTAGATGCTTATAAAAAACTATTAGAGACTTCGCTTCAATTTTTTTTTAGCTACCACTTAAAAAATAGCTTATGAGGAACCTTGTATTAAATGTTTAAACCTTAGGTTAAAATGTTATAAAATGTTATACATTTTTCACTACAAAATAGTTTGTATACTTTCTCGATTTTGATGAGAATTTGAATTTTAAACGCTTATACATTTTAGATTCTGAGTGGAACGATGAATGTATTGATTTTACAATGATGTGTGTTTTTTTTTTTTTATTTATTTTTTTTTTTTTGGATTCAACGATATCGAATTTATTACTATTACAGCTACTGGCAGGGTACGACTTTAGGGATTTTTCGCCCCCGGGCACAATATTTATGGCGCCCCTTTCCAACACATTTTCTTTAATACCATAGAAGTGGTGTCTACATTTTTTGGGGGGGGGGGGGGGGAGCATAAATTAATTCATTTTTTATGTTTCCCTTTCTCATTGGCAATTTAATTTACAGTTAATTTTTAGCAATTTTAACTAGGTACCTATGCATTCTAATATTATATTTTTAATAGTAGGTAAACCATACAAAAAAAAAACATAAGTAACGAATTTATAACTTAGGTACTATCTACCTAGAATTTTCCATGATTCAAATAATAACAGCAAAATGATCTATAATATCTTCACTTCATATTTAATTTTTTTTGTGATTTCTGATTCAATATTTAATATAGCAAGTGAGTTTAATCTCTCTTTAGATATTGTTGACCTTAGGTATGTTTTTATTCGGCGTAAAGTTGAAAATGACCGTTCAGCGGTACATAAATAATATAATATTAATAATAATATTTTATTTTATATAACAATTCATAAATAATAAATAATATTTAATAATATTAGGTACCTAGTACTACCCACCTACTAAGTTAATAACGTTTATTTTTCTTTCTTTAAAATGATAAAATATAGGTTAAAAAAATGTATGCATATGTGAATTTAAAAAATAAATAATAATAAAATGTATAGGTAATCATTTTTTAAAAATCTTCCTCTTTACAAAAAAAAATTTATTTTTTGTTTACTTTCTCTGAGATAATTTTGCCGCTCCCAAAGTGTGCCGTACCCGGGCAATTGCCCACCGGTGCCCCTCCCTTAAAATCGGCCCTGGCTACTGGTATTTACAAATAAAAATCCTTGTTCACACGGTGCTGATTATGTAGTACCTATGTATGTATAACACCTAAAACCACCCAACTTTGAGCAGCAACTAGTTAACGAAAGTTGAAAATTTCAACGTGAAAATTCATGAAAAAAATAGCTTCATTAATTTATGCAACTATTAATATAGGTTGTCATTTGAAAATCAAAAGTCGATGGTAGTTTACCTAATAAATAAAAGGGTAAAAAATATTTAAAATGTATACAAATGTAGAAAAGCATGAGACTAAAATTATTTTTAAAAAAAATTTGAAAAAAGTCAATACTTTTTGAAATAATGAGTGTTCAACGATAAAAAAATCACCCTGTGTAATAATAATACAAGCCAAACTTATGGAAAATCTTGTATTACATTTTTAACTCGTAGCTATTTATACACCATTTTTATGAATTTTTAACTACAAAATTAATTGTAAATCTTCGCCATTTTGACATATTTTAAACAATTTTATTTTAGGAAAAATCGAAGAAAGGTAGAAAACCAGTAGTTGAGCTAGGTATTGTCTTCAGTCATCTTGAAAAAAGGAAAAATGACTTATTTAATGAAAATGGTATTTTGAAAAAAGCCTCTTCGAAAATTTGGAATGAGATTTCTACTGCTCTTGAAGGAAAAATGACATCAGTAACATTGCATTTGGCTGTGCATCATAATCGAAATAATTGGCAAACCAAATTAAAGAATCTACTAGGTATTAATGAAAAAATAACTGTTCTATCATCAAATGATAAAGAAAGTTCTACAGATGAATTATTTATATCGTCATCAGAATCATCATTATTATTAAATGACTCTAGTAGAGAGTTATTTAAATTTTCTCTGTCATATGAAAAATTTAGACTAATATGTCCTACAACAACTTCGTACAAAAGAAAAAATAAAAGAAGAAATTATGAAATATTAACACCATATGTTTGGACAGATATAATAAATGATGAATTTTTAAAGGCTCATAAACTTCCTTGTAACTTCATTTATAAAAGAGGGAAAGCATACACGAATTCCGAAAGTAAGTATTACATTACATTTAAGGCAAAATGTAAGGATTGTGATGCTAATCTTTTTGGTTGGAGTGAATCTAAACCTGATGAAGGAAAACCGCTAGATGTTTCAATTTTAACGAATAACACAAAGGGGCTTGAACATCGACATAATACAAAAAGACCGTTGAAAGGAATAAAGCGTCAAGAAATAGGGCAATCATTAAAAACCGATCTCGCTTGCAATTGGAGGCGTGCAAATGTTGGTGATATGGAGTTTGGTAGTATTTACCCACCAAATTTATATAAAACATCTGTCTTACGAAAAGCTAAACAGGAGTCGAAAGATAAAGAAATAGGTAAAAAATATAAATGTTCAGTTCAATCACTTGTCGAATTTAAGAATTATTCAAAGTATTCAGGGTCTATACATACTATTGGCATCGATCCTTTTTTAGTACATTATTGGACTCAACATCAAATTATAATTTACAAAGAAGCTTGCAAAAATTATTGTAAGTTATCAATTGATGCTACTGGTTCTTTAGTTAAAAAACTTAAACGTTCGTCGCTTAAATTACTATCAAGTCACATATTCTTATATGAGGTTGTAGTAAGTAGCAGTTTTGGAAGTAACATGACTGTTTCACAAATGTTGTCAGAAAAACAAAATACTTTGACAATTTTTTTATGGTTGAGTGAATGGATGCAGTTTGCTATTGGCAACCCTAATGAAGTTGTCTGTGATTATTCGAAAGCTCTACTTGGAGCCACGTCGAGAGCCTTTTGTAACGGTAGCAGTATAAGCAGCTATGTAGAAAATTGTTTCATGGCATTGATGGGCCATGAGGAACGTTTACCGTGTTGTTTCTTACGCATAGATGTTGCACATGTTATAAAAATATTTTGTCGATTGAAATGTTTAACTGGTGTAAGAAATAAAACACTGAAAGAATTTTATGTCAGATCACTGCGGCTTCTCTTATCATCAGAAAATCTTTTTGAATTTGGTTATTATTTGGAAGCGGTACTGACTGTAATTATGAGCGAAACTGATGGATGGATTGAAGATGATAATCATAATAAAACTCCGGCTGAGTAAAATAGAGAAAATATACTAAATAAAATAAAAGGGTTGCCTGAACAAAATGATTTTATAGATGGTTTACAAAGTACTGATGATGATTATGTTATAGAAGATAATAATATTGAAGTATTAAGTTCAAATCGTGTACAGCAATATTTAAACAGTATTTACGAGCAAAGTAAAACAAATTCTTTAGTAAAAGGAGATCGGTTATCGGCATATCATCTCCCTGAATTAGCCAACCATGTTCTACGTATTTGTAAAGATTTCCCACTATGGACCAATGTTATGAGAACAATGTTTAAATCACCTTATGTTAATGGAAGTTCTGCCGTAGTTGAAAATGATTTCAAAGAGCTTAAATCTCAAATTCTCAGGTTTGATGTTCGACCTATGAGTGCGGATAGATTTATTATAACACATCTAAAAAGTATTGAATCTAATGCAAAATTGATCAGAAGTACTCAGATTCGACTCTTTAATATCACAAGATCACAGAAATAATCACATTTCAATCACTGATGACACAATAGTTCACGATAAATCAAAAAATAAACTTGTATGTGCACCAATAGAAAATTTAAAAAATATTTACGATTCTGATTCTGATTTAAATACAACAAGTCCAATACCAACCAACAATGATAATATTCAGAATTATTCTATCAGTAGTCCAAACTCCCCAGCTACGGACGATGAATTAAGTACTTCAATTAACTCGGAATGTTCTCTGAGTGCTGTTGAAAATTGGCGTGGTTTTGGAAATGATACAACTATTTCTCCAGTTCAAATAAATAAACATAAAAAACAAAGAGTTACTAAATATATGAGTTCAAATCCAGAAATAGAAAGAATTCTTAGTAATCCTTCAACGCGTTCATCATTGGATACTCTATTGTTAAATGGTAATACATCTACTCCTATTCGATATAATAAAAATAAATATTTATTACACAACACCTGTCCGTTTGATTCGGTTTCGTCGATATTAGTAATGGCATACATTGATATAAGTTTGTACAAAGATTTTATAAACACAAGTAAAAATAGGATGTTACAATTTTGCAAGGGATTAGCTCATCACAAGACATCAAAAAAAACATACACCGATCGATTTGTTCTACTAAAAGGCATTTTTAACAAAGACATGAATGTATCCAACATAAAACTAATTAACACTGAATGTAACGTTTCTTTCATTGTTACACAATTGCTCAAAGATGCACCATCGGCTGAAGAACACGTCACTTGTTCTAATAATCAATGTAAAAATGCTTCAAAAACTCACGATTGCCCAACAATCATCATGCGTTTTAAAGGCAATGGATTTAATTTATTACAACAAAGTCTTATTCAGTATATAGAAAATAATAGATATGAATGCCAAGAAGAATTTTGTAGCGGGATCATGAATTCATTCAGAATCTTGGGATATCATTTATTTATTGAGACCGATATTTTTGCTGAAAATCAACAATTTAAGCTGGATGATTTTCCAGTGAACATAAATATTGAAACAACAAAGTTAGTATAGTAGTTATTGCAAATTCTTATTTCGCCTTGATCCACAATAACCGTAATAGGTAACAAGTTAGAGGATTATAAGAATGTATATAATGTACATTGTACGTATTTATGGCCTTATGATTACGATGGGTGTATTATTAATTAATAATTATTATATATTTCATGTCCCCCCTAGCAAAATTCCTAAATACGCCACTGTATATAGATACAAAGAAGTCGAACGTTTTAATTCGTACGACTTATAATTCGCTAGCGTATCGTATGAAATTGTAGAATATAGGAAATAATAAAAATCATTCAACAATTCCTTGATGTCGTATAATACGACTATTATTAGATCGCGCCGTTCGAAGATTGTATAAGGTCTTTCCAGTTCCAACGATGTCGATTGTCGATAACGACCATAACAAAGTTTTATTTTAACTATTTATTGACTACGCGCACTCAATTATAATTATCATTGAAAATTATTTTTTTTTTTATAAATTAACAGAAAATGAAAATTAAATATTGAATGAAATGATTGAATGAACTATGAGAAATAAATATCTATTAAATTATTATCCAAATATATTGAATAATTGTTGCATTTCAAAGTACATGTTATCAAAAATTTTGATTGGAAAATAAATATTGAACTTTTAATCATTATTAATCATTATCAAATAACTCGAGTACAATATAAAAAATTACAATTTTGTATAAATGTTTTATTTCAAATATTTGAAATCCAATCGATTTCAAATATTTATACAATTGTATAGATTGCCAATTGCTGTGTGGGTATATATATGTATATGTTCTAATGGAGATTATGAAAATGTGTTTATTTAATGAATAGGAAAATATTTTAAGGAACACCAAGTGAAAATATTGAGACAACGCGTTTCTATAGGTTTTGAAAACATCATACAATATAATATAATATATATTATAATAATATTATTATATATATATATATTATATGATTATTAATTATAATATAATATAAACTGCGGTTGTTATTCTGATTTCTGGTAGACAATTTTATATTATGATTTAATTATTACAGCCCAGCCCAACGGATAATTATATTTATTTTTCTTATTTACACAACAAATATTATTGGTTATTACTTATTTTTTTTTTTCTTGAATTTTTCAATATTTTGTATGATATGTGGAGGTTCAATAATATCATTTTTTAACAAACGTTTACTAAATTGAGAGTCAATTAGTTCTCTTAATAAACACTCTTCGTAAAATCTAAAATAAAATAAGTTTGTATGTAATTGTAAAATGTAAATTAATAAAGTAATATTATACAAACCAATAGTGAATACTGAATAGACTAATAGGTAGTACCCATGATTAATGAGCATTCAATAGACTATATTGAATTGAGAATAATACTGTATAACTTACAACTTAAGATGAGGTTCCATTTTTAAGGTCCAAAAATCATCATTGTATTTTATTATTTCCAAGTGACTCCATTTTGGAGCATATATATTGTAACGATTTACAGATTACTGATAGTCATTTTACGTCGCACTCAGATTCTTTGTGAATTTGCTTAGGTTAGCAGAAACACAGGATCGCCGAGTACGAGCGTATATTATATTATTGGCATAGCCAGCAGTCGGGTTTGAATCGCGAAGTAAGGACAAGCGTTATTTCATATAATCTTAACAATTTCATTTAATATCAATTTCATTCGATTTATTATTGGTATAATAACCTACCAAATAATTAAATCATAACGTATTATCATAATTAATTCAACTCGTACTCCGCTACTCCTGTGATCTTCAATATACTACCCTCAAGAACAGGGTTACTCAGGTGATAGTGTACTGTGTAATATTATTACTATTTTAAACATTTAATAAATCTTTGTATACGTTGCTATATCGACTACCATTGTGTTTAGTTTATGAACGTAGGTCATAAGTTTCTAGGACCTGTAAAATATAACTTAGAAAACTTTATTTATATCAGTCCAACAACCCGGTTCACAAGACCGGTTCGTGTAGGGGATTAGCTAACCCACTACTCCTTAACGGGATAGGATTAGGTAT
>CM040630.1:2063117-2280215 GCA_022818045.1 Neotoxoptera formosana
ACACGTCACTTGTTCTAATAATCAATGTAAAAATGCTTCAAAAACTCACGATTGCCCAACAATCATCATGCGTTTTAAAGGCAATGGATTTAATTTATTACAACAAAGTCTTATTCAGTATATAGAAAATAATAGATATGAATGCCAAGAAGAATTTTGTAGCGGGATCATGAATTCATTCAGAATCTTGGGATATCATTTATTTATTGAGACCGATATTTTTGCTGAAAATCAACAATTTAAGCTGGATGATTTTCCAGTGAACATAAATATTGAAACAACAAAGTTAGTATAGTAGTTATTGCAAATTCTTATTTCGCCTTGATCCACAATAACCGTAATAGGTAACAAGTTAGAGGATTATAAGAATGTATATAATGTACATTGTACGTATTTATGGCCTTATGATTACGATGGGTGTATTATTAATTAATAATTATTATATATTTCATGTCCCCCCTAGCAAAATTCCTAAATACGCCACTGTATATAGATACAAAGAAGTCGAACGTTTTAATTCGTACGACTTATAATTCGCTAGCGTATCGTATGAAATTGTAGAATATAGGAAATAATAAAAATCATTCAACAATTCCTTGATGTCGTATAATACGACTATTATTAGATCGCGCCGTTCGAAGATTGTATAAGGTCTTTCCAGTTCCAACGATGTCGATTGTCGATAACGACCATAACAAAGTTTTATTTTAACTATTTATTGACTACGCGCACTCAATTATAATTATCATTGAAAATTATTTTTTTTTTTTATAAATTAACAGAAAATGAAAATTAAATATTGAATGAAATGATTGAATGAACTATGAGAAATAAATATCTATTAAATTATTATCCAAATATATTGAATAATTGTTGCATTTCAAAGTACATGTTATCAAAAATTTTGATTGGAAAATAAATATTGAACTTTTAATCATTATTAATCATTATCAAATAACTCGAGTACAATATAAAAAATTACAATTTTGTATAAATGTTTTATTTCAAATATTTGAAATCCAATCGATTTCAAATATTTATACAATTGTATAGATTGCCAATTGCTGTGTGGGTATATATATGTATATGTTCTAATGGAGATTATGAAAATGTGTTTATTTAATGAATAGGAAAATATTTTAAGGAACACCAAGTGAAAATATTGAGACAACGCGTCACCAAGTGAAAATATTGAGACAACGCGTTTCTATAGGTTTTGAAAACATCATACAATATAATATAATATATATTATAATAATATTATTATATATATATATATATTATATGATTATTAATTATAATATAATATAAACTGCGGTTGTTATTCTGATTTCTGGTAGACAATTTTATATTATGATTTAATTATTACAGCCCAGCCCAACGGATAATTATATTTATTTTTCTTATTTACACAACAAATATTATTGGTTATTACTTATTTTTTTTTTTCTTGAATTTTTCAATATTTTGTATGATATGTGGAGGTTCAATAATATCATTTTTTAACAAACGTTTACTAAATTGAGAGTCAATTAGTTCTCTTAATAAACACTCTTCGTAAAATCTAAAATAAAATAAGTTTGTATGTAATTGTAAAATGTAAATTAATAAAGTAATATTATACAAACCAATAGTGAATACTGAATAGACTAATAGGTAGTACCCATGATTAATGAGCATTCAATAGACTATATTGAATTGAGAATAATACTGTATAACTTACAACTTAAGATGAGGTTCCATTTTTAAGGTCCAAAAATCATCATTGTATTTTATTATTTCCAAGTGACTCCATTTTGGAGCATATATATTGTAACGATTTACAGATTACTGACTAGTCATTTTACGTCGCACTCAGATTCTTTGTGAATTTGCTTAGGTTAGCAGAACACAGGATCGCCGAGTACGAGCGTATATTATATTATTGGCATAGCCAGCAGTCGGGTTTGAATCGCGAAGTAAGGACAAGCGTTATTTCATATAATCTTAACATTTCATTTAATATCAATTTCATTCGATTTATTATTGGTATAATAACCTACCAAATAATTAAATCATAACGTATTATCATAATTAATTCAACTCGTACTCCGCTACTCCTGTGATCTTCAATATACTACCCTCAAGAACAGGGTTACTCAGGTGATAGTGTACTGTGTAATATTATTACTATTTTAAACATTTAATAAATCTTTGTATACGTTGCTATATCGACTACCATTGTGTTTAGTTTATGAACGTAGGTCATAAGTTTCTAGGACCTGTAAAATATAACTTAGAAAACTTTATTTATATCAGTCCAACAACCCGGTTCACAAGACCGGTTCGTGTAGGGGATTAGCTAACCCACTACTCCTTAACGGGATAGGATTAGGTATAAATATCGACAGCCACTTTGTGTTAACCACGAAGGAGGTGTGTTGCAATTTGGTGGAGGCGCCGGGCAATTTAGTCCCCGAAATTGTTCATAATATTACTAGAGCACAAGTATCGAAATAGTTTAGTTCTTTGTTTGTTAAATGATACAATTTAATTTTAACTCTAATTATTCACTATTTTTTCTTTCGTAAATACTTAAATCATGTCAAATTAATTTATTATAAATAGTATAATATGAATAAAATTAATAATTAAATATTAAAAAAATATTAAATAATTATTTAGCAAATGTTTAAATATTATTTAAAAAGAGTGGGTAATAATCAAACCATTCATATTTCTCAACGTACTTGGTTAATTTTAAACTTAGATAAGGCAATAGATGTGTGCAGTTTAACACCAAACGAATGTAAATTATACCTTAAAACAGTTAAATATCCAGAAATAACTGAAGCCTTTTCAAATTGTAGGAATATAAAATTACCAGCGGTGTTAAAGAAATCTCTGAATTTAATTTTGGGATTCTTTATTCATTAGAACTTCCAAATAAACTTACAAGAGAAGGAATTCACACAGAAATCAATAGAGGAAAAGATAGAATTACTTTCTGTACCTAAATCTTTATATCTTTACCATTTTTTATCTAAAGACGATCTAATACATATTTTGGGATTGCTTGATGCCCAATTTTCAACTAATAGTGAGATTGTAGAATTACGACTTTTATTAAGATCTATTTTAAACAAAGATCAAATTGAGAACGATAACGATAGTGACCCAGAATTTTTACCTAAACCTTTTAATTTGGAAAAAAGATCACCCATTGTAACGCGTTCAAAAGATACGGTTACAAATTTATTAAAACCAATAAATATAAATACAGATAAAGAAATTGTCAACATGTCAAAACCAATTTTTTTTAAACCAGAATTTTATAACGGTGAACCAGATGAATGTATAAATGAATTTATTGAAAATTATAATTTAATATCTGTAGCGAATGAATGGTCGGATGATAAAAAAAACGATGTACCTCCCTATTTACCTCAAAAAAAGCGCTAAGGCATTCTATCAAAATTTTGTAATAAATAATCCTACACCAACTTGGAGTCAATTAGAACTGGCACTCAAGGAATATTTTATTTCACCGGGTAGGACCAGAATGCTTAAAGCAAAATTAACGAATCGAAAATTAAAATTAACCGAAACAGTCTCGCAGTTTTTAGCAGATTTTCAATTATTGGCGCATAAAGTAAATCCTAATATGACAGAATCGGAGAAAATTGATTTAATATTAGAAGCTCTCCCTCCCGATTTTTATAACCCAGTGGCGTTAATGAATAACAATACACTTTCTGAATTACAAAATAATTTGCGTAAGGTAGAATCCGCGAAGGCAACGGTTAATGAACGAAATAACACTCAAAGTTTTGATGCTCTTAAAGCGGAAATAGAAATTTTAAATAGGAAACTAGTAGAACAAAATGCGTTTGTCGCAAATCAACTTTCATTTTATAATAATAATGGTTATGTAAATAATAATCCAAATAAATATAAAAGATACAATAATAATAATAACAATTATAATAGACAAGGAAATTATAACGTTAATGAAGAGAGACATTTAAATGACAGAAATAATTTTAAAAAATAATAAGTTTAATAGAAATAATTATTATCAAACCAAATTCAAATTTCAATACTGGACAAAATGTCAATGAAAAAAATTTCACGGGTAATCAAAATCGTAACATTGGTTATAGAAATAATAATAATTTTAATCAACCACACACCAACAAATATACAGGCTATCAAAACAATAATAAAAATGTATTTAATAATCCACAAAATCAAAATTATCGCAATAAAAACTTTAATGATACAAATCAATATTTTAAACCGGACAACAATACAAATAATCCCAACCAAAATAAAAAGCAATTTAATAATCAAAAAAACTCATAGGTCATGGGGTAGATGTTAGGTCACCTCCTGACGACTTTATAGAAAATCCTAACTCTGATGTACTAAAAAATTCAAATAAAATAAATTCCGAACAAATTTCTAGTTGTACTGAAAATGTTGATGAAGTGCCTATTCCAGGTGTAAGACTTGAAGTAATGGGACATATAAATAATATAGAAACATCTTTTATATTAGATTCTGGCGCAACAATTTCTGTAATTAATAGTGAACAAATAATTTAATTAACTAATCCTTTAATTGAAACAAAAAATATTAAAGTTCATACAGCTAATAGCTCAATTTTAAAAGTAATAGGAAAAATGAATATTGATATAGTGTTTAAAAATCAGATTTTCCCAACACAATTTGTTTTGGTTTCAAATCTTACAGGACCAGCATTACTTGGTACGGACTTTTTAAGTAAATATCGGGTACAATTAGACTTTTTTAATAAAGAAATAATTATGTTCAAAAATATAAATAATAAAATCACATTCACGTTTAAACCGAAAAGTAGTATTTTGAGCGATAGAACAATTGTTGAAGATACTTTTAATCAAAATAAACAATATACAGAAATTCACGAAAATAAAATCGAAGTAGATACCGATTATAATAGGGGAAACAATTCAATTTTAAAAGAACAAAACGAAAATATTAAATTATTGGAAAAATTAGCTAAACAAATTAATGATCATGATAAAAAGTTTCCCGTTTTTCATAGCGAAAAGTCTAAAATTAATAAACTTGAAATAAATAATGTAACTCACTATGAATTACAACATATTAATAGTGACAAAATAAATGACCCATACGAATCATTAAATAAATCAATAATTTTTTTAGCTTCAAAGTTCGTCAAACTGGAAAACGTACCAGCAGACGGCAATTGTGGTATACACGCATTAGTTAAAATACTAAATAATGAACAAATAAATGTAAATTTTAAACAAATTACAGATCTTTTAAAATTAACAAATTATAAAAATCCAATATGGTTAGAAACCGAGGATTTGGCGGCAGTAATAAACCATTATAATTTAAATTTGATAGTAATCCAAGAAACACCGTTAAACGATAATAAATTTACAGCATTGGCATATTATAAGCCTGGGAGAAAATATGTATGTATTTTTTATGATTTGAACCACTGGACACCCGGTGTTCTATCAGATGAAAATAATACTGATGTTATAAATTCGATTGTAGTCTACGATTTCCATCACTGAAATCACGACACAGCATTTTAAATTCTCGAAATGAATGTGATGACAGATTGGGCGGTGAAAATATTTACAATGTATCGGATAATGCTGATATTGTGCATATTTACCGACCGACAGTGAATTCAAAAAAACTCGATAAAATATCTCCAGACATAACGTGTGAACATTTTGATATCAACCCAGACCTAACAACTCAGCAAAAAAGCAAATTATCACAATTATTAAATAAATATAAAAATATTTTTTCACAATCCAAGTGGGATCTAGGTGAAGTAGACACGGAGCCTATAGAAATAAAATTGTCGGATAACACTCCAGTAAATTTACGAAATTTCAAACTAAGTCTTTCGGAAATAAACGAAATCGAAAAACAAACAAAAGAATTATTAGACGCGGGTATAATTGAACATTCATTATGTCCCTATTCTTCCCCAATTTTTTTAGTACCTAAGGGTCAACCTCAAGGCACAAAAAATAAAACTGCCTCAGAATATAGAATGGTCTTAGATTATAGGCGCATAAATGAAAAAACCCATAAAGAAGCATTTCCTTTACCCATTATACAAAATATTTATGATTCACTTGCAGGAAATAAATACTTTTCTTGTTTGGACGCAATGTCGGGCTTTCATCAATTAAAATTAAATGAAAATTCTAAAGAAATTACAAGTTTTTCAACATCAACAGGTCATTATCAGTTTACTAGATTACCTTTTGGTCTAACTAATGCACCTCAAAAATTTCAAAAAGTTATGAATAAAATAATGGCGGGATTAATCTATAGAAATAAATTGTTGCTATTTGGATGATTGTGTCTGTTTCGGTAAAACTTTTGAGGAACACCTCAATGCACTTGAAATAACATTTGAACGACTCTTAAAATATAAATTAAAATTAAAAATTTCAAAAATGCAAATTTGGATATACAGAACTAAAATTATTAGGTAATATTATCAACGGCCAAGGTATAAAGCCGACGGAAGAAGGACTTTTAGCAATCAGAAACTTTCCTTCTCCTACCACAATAAAACAACTGCGAAGTTTTTTAGGTTTAGCAAATTATTTTCGTAGATTTATTCCAAATTTTAGTAAATTGGCACATCCTCTTACGGAATTAACTAAAGGAAAATTTAAATCTAAAAAATCCAATAATTCCATTGTCCGAAACCACAAGAAATTGAATTTCAAAATCTTAAATCAAAACTTACAAATAAAAAAGTTTTATATAATTTTAAATACCACGCTGAAATAAACTTAGTAAACAATGGTTCAAAAAAAGGTTTAGTCGTAATTGTACAAAAAATAAATGAAAATCATGAAATACATCCAGTTTCATATGCCTCAAAAAAATTGAATTCGGCACAAAACAATTATTCTGCATTAGAATTAGAAATGGCAGCTTTACATTTCGGTTGCACTCATTTTAGGCAATATCTTCATGGTAGAACCTTTACAGTTTGGACTGATCATAAAAATTTAATACAATTACAAACGATTAAATCAGAATCAACAATATTGAATAGATTAAGAACTAAATTAATCGTCTTCGACTTTAAAATAATTTATAAAAAAGGAATTTTTAATCAAGCCGCAGATTTTTTATCTCGTTATCCAATAGATAATAATGTCAGTATCAAAGATTTAGATGAACATCAAATAAATATTGTCGAACCAGTAAATTTAAAAATACTTCAAGCCAGAGACAACTATTTAAAAAATATAATAACTGTATTAGAAAACTCAGAAGTAATTGACATAAAATTGGCAAAATAAATCAAAGTCATACATTTTAAATAATAAAAATGGATTAGTTTATTATAAAGAGAAAATTAATGGCAACCCAAAATTAGTATTGGCAATCCCTCAAATACTGACTAACGAAGTAATACAAAATTTTCATGATAATAAAATGTCAGGTGCACACTTAGGAGTTCGTAAAGTTTATAATAAAATTAGGTCTAGATATCATTGGCCTTTGATGCACAAACAAATTAAAGCATATGTTACTTCTTGTATTATTTGTCAAAAACGTAAACCCGATAAATCAACACAGGTAGGAAAAATGCGTACATACCCAATAGAAAACGGAATACCCTTTTCAGATGTAACAATTGATTATGTCGGCCCTTTAATGACTTCGAGGGGATTCAAATATATATTGGTAGCGACCTGTAGGGTAACCAAATATTGTGTAGCTAAAGCTTGTAGAAGTGCAGACGCTAAAACAACAACCGCATTTTTACTTGATTTAATCCTGTCTTATGGAGCAATGAAAATAGTCAGATCGGACAATGGTACTCATTTCACTGCCAAAGTAATTTCCGATATTTTAACCACTTTAAATATTAAGAAAACTGAAGGTATTGCTTATAGACCGACTAGTCAAGGAGGAGTAGAAAAACAAAACCAGGTTATAGTCGATATGATGGCCCCATATATGCAAGAAAACGAGAAATGGTCCGATGTATTAAAAACAGTATTACACGCATATAATTCGGCAATACATTATTCAACAGGATATTCCCCATTTTATTTACTTCATGGTTACGAACCTTGTTCAATTTTTGACATTGCAGTTATTCCTAATACGTTAGAACATTCGGTTATCGAAGAGTTAAATAAATTAAAGTACTTCCGTGACACTAGACCCGAAATACTAAAAAAAGCATTTGAAAATCAAAAAATGAATAAAGATAAAAATAGATCAGATATAGATTTTAAAATAGGTGAACCGGTCTTAGTAAAAATACCAGTACGTAAAAATAAAATTTTCAGATAGATATGAGGGACCATATAATATAATAAAGAAATTAAACTCAAATTCATATTTTAATAAAACTACCTAAAAATGGTAAATTAATAAACGTGCCGATTCATGTACAACAAATAAAAAAATTTATTGATAAAAGACACCCAACGTATAGTACTTATTACTATTCATAAAAAAGTCCCTGCGTCAGCATTAAATAATGTGGTCATTGTACCAAGCGTTTTTTCGCAACATCATTTACAAATTAGTCTTATGACATCCGTCGCACAAACACTTGTTCTTACATTTTTTAATTATCAGTATTCGTATATTATCTTTATTTTAAAAATATTTTCTATTTAAATAGTTATTAAATTTATACAACTTTTAATTGCGATTAAATACAAGAAGATTCTATTATTAACACATTATACAGTAAAATAGGTACATCGTATAGATAACATAAAATATAATATAATAATAATATAATAAATAATAATATAAGTTTCAATTATGTTTTCATACATTATGAAAACGTTTTATTTTTCTTTAATATTTGCCATCGTAGATACAGGATATAATAAATACGCGGATCAAAAAATAGAAAATTCAGGAATTTATTACGAATACATCTCAAGAATTAAACTAACTGCCGATACTTTTAAGCTGATAACTTTCGTCAATACCACAAATTATGAAATTAAATATAATGATTTAATTGAAATAAATACTAGAACAATGATATTTTGTAAAGCAAAATCTATAAGAAACGTTTCGGAAATTTGTCAACAGTTTAGCGGCCTGATAAATAGTACAATTGCTCAGTTAAATAAAAGATTTAATACATATAATACACTGAAAACACATAAAATAATGAAAAGAGGTTTAATTAATGTAGTAGGTACTTTTGAAAAATGGGCCTTTGGGATATTAAACGAGGATGATTTAGCCGAGATTGATGAAAAAATAAAATCACACGCTGGACAAAATAAAGTAACATTAGATTTAATTAATATTCAAACGAGGATAGTCCAGGCAACACTTAATAGTTTTAACAATGTTTCTAAGACAATTAATGAAAATACCATTAAGTTAAAAACAACGTTAGACCAGTTAATATATGATGTTAATAACAGCATACATAATATACAAACGATAGATATTTCGCAAACATTAACACAACATTTAATATTTTTTAATATAATATTGACCGAATTTAATCAGGAAACAGAGGAACTTATTGAGTCAATCATCTGGGGCCAAAACGGACAACTGCATCCTTCAATAATTAATCCAAAAACAATTATAAATCAACTAAAAGAAATCGAAAAAATACTTCCCAAACACCTATCTATTCCACAAAATCCAGAAAAAATAAATAACTTCCTTGATTTTTTAAAACTATTAACTATATCTTTAAACTTTATGGATACATACTTAATATACACTATATATATCCCGTTGTGCGAGATAGATAATTATATTATATATCACATAATACCATTTCCAGTACCCATAAAAAATAATAATTATATCTTTATCAAACCTTCAAATGAATACCTGGCAATAAGCCAAGACAATGAAAAATTCGTCGTTTTTACTGACCAAGAATATTTGATGTGTAGGCATTCTATAGATATAACAATATGTAATCCACATAATACAATAATCAGAAACACCCATAACACTTGTGAAGTTCAATTATTTATTGATCCTCAAAATTTACCAAATTCTTGTGATATAAGACACATAAAAACTTCAATTATGTTTTATAAAAAATTAAGCTTAAAAAATTCTTGGCTATACGCATCTTATGAATTAAATACGATAACATTAGTATGTCCAGATAATAGTAAGACACTAAAATTAATAGAGACAGGTATTTTATCAATAAATGAAGCTTGCTATATAACAACCCCAACAACTATTTTAAAACCAAATAATTGTTTTTCTAATATGACGACAAACATAGACTTTATACCACAATTCCGCATAACAAATGTGTCTACGAGCATAATAAATAAAATTAGTAAAATACTAACACCAACAATAACTATTCCAGTTTTAAAATCAGTTGACAATCAATTATCGGATATATCAAAATCTTCAAATTCCTTAGATGCCGTCATAGATATGATAGAAATGCAGGAAGAAAATATTAAAAAGGAGACAAATTTAATGAATCATAATTACTCATTATACGCCGTAATAATAATTGTAGGGTACATAATTATACACGTCATCATAAAATATATCAAGAATAAATGCAGAATGTATTTTTTAGAAACTACATCAATCCAAACATTACAAAGACGTCAAAAAAATTATTCAGACGCACCCGTTTAAAATTTAGAGAAATCAAAAATAGAAATTTTTTAAAGTAATATGCTAATTAAATTTAAATTAAATGAGATTTGATTTGTTTAAAATACACAAGAAATACTGACGTTAAAAAAAAAAAAAAAAAAAAAAATCGTAAAAATATAGTACCAAATAAAATTATAAAATCTTAATATGATAGAGAATGTGTGTTTGTTTGTGTGCCACTGGTTATTATTTATTTGTACGACGACCTATTTTATACATTTTTAAAAGCACTTATAATAATTTTTACATTTTATAAGATGAAAATAAAAACACAATTTAATATAGTCAGAAAATACGGCCTACTATGATAACTTTATTAAAAGTATAGTACATATGTATCGGAAAAAGTAGAAGTATGGTAAACCAAATTTTATTCTGTCCATTGGATTATTTTTAGAGATTTAAATTCTAGAAAGAGACCTTGTGAGTCTGCATTACTATATGTGTCCACATTGACCCCACCTAGAACCATTTCTAATTATTTTTAATATGGAAGAATATGATATTTGATAAAATGTATCTTCTTAACCTAACCCATATACATACAAATAATGTATTTATGTTTGTATTTGTAATGAACTATTTATTTTATTGTTATGAATAATATGTACAAAGATACATATATTAGTAATTAATACAATAGACATTATGATAGGGTTTAAATTGTCATGTTCCTTATTCTTGAAATGTTTTACAAGGAGAGACATAATTTGTATGCTAAGCAATACTGAAATATAGTATTATTAGCAACAATAACAAAACAAGGCAAGTTATTGGCCTATTTATGAATAATTGTATTCTTATACTCACGTTTTAAATATAATAACCAAGTATTTAAACGTTGAAAACACTTTTGTTTCTTATTACAAAACATAGTAGTTACACTGTATTAATTATTATTAAATATATATAAAAAAAAAAAGAAACAACATTTGTTTAAGTGTATTATTACAAAACAAAAATGTATTAAAATAGGATTTCACCGATTTCTGGTGATGGGATAGTAAATTATGGGGCACACATCATACAACTTCAAATCTTTCTAAGATACTGAATAAAATTAATATATTTTAAAATCAGTAGGGCTTCAAAATATTTATCGGATCAACAAACAATGAGACTATTTCCCTTTGCTTATTGGATAGAATAGATAATAGAACGTATGCATCAGCGATTGATGACAATGTCGGTGATTTAATATTAATATATATATATATACACTGTACTAATCACAAATAATTTCAGAAGAGTAAGCGAACGAGCAATGATGTTATAACCGACATTTTTAAACAGCTGTTTTAACAGCTAAACAGTAATAAAGTTTTTCTTTGTATTTTTATTATATACTTGACAATTTTTTTTTTTTACTAACAAATTATTTATTTATTATTATGTTATGTAAACCTGAGAGCCACTATTGTTCAAACATTGTTAAACCCAAATCTATTGAAACAATCTTAAGGCATGTCTATTTTATTATCAAAATATTGTAAACATATTCAATTTTTGGCAACGTTTTTCATTGGATATGTAAATTTATAAATAAATGTAATTCTTGAAATGTATAAGTTTTCTACGTGTGTAATGTATAGGTATTATGTATATATATTACACAAATTACCTAATTAATTTTGCAAAAAAAAAAATAATATAATTAACGACATGACCAGTAGCTTAAATCTAAATGACTATAATATAACCGTGATATATCCTGTGAAAATAAAAAGAGGGATGTTCCGCAAGGCTATTATATTCACCGAGAAGAACGGAATAGATGTCCACCATCGAAAACAGCCAAGGTGTTATCACGTGTTTAACTAACATACATTTGATTACAGTTTTTTTTTTGATTTTATTTTGTTTCAAAGTAAATCTGAGGGCAGATTTTAAACGACATAGGGGGTAACTGTAACGATTTACAGATTACTGACTAGTCATTTTACGTCGCACTCAGATTCTTTGTGAATTTGCTTAGGTTAGCAGAACACAGGATCGCCGAGTACGAGCGTATATTATATTATTGGCATAGCCAGCAGTCGGGTTTGAATCGCGAAGTAAGGACAAGCGTTATTTCATATAATCTTAACATTTCATTTAATATCAATTTCATTCGATTTATTATTGGTATAATAACCTACCAAATAATTAAATCATAACGTATTATCATAATTAATTCAACTCGTACTCCGCTACTCCTGTGATCTTCAATATACTACCCTCAAGAACAGGGTTACTCAGGTGATAGTGTACTGTGTAATATTATTACTATTTTAAACATTTAATAAATCTTTGTATACGTTGCTATATCGACTACCATTGTGTTTAGTTTATGAACGTAGGTCATAAGTTTCTAGGACCTGTAAAATATAACTTAGAAAACTTTATTTATATCAGTCCAACAACCCGGTTCACAAGACCGGTTCGTGTAGGGGATTAGCTAACCCACTACTCCTTAACGGGATAGGATTAGGTATAAATATCGACAGCCACTTTGTGTTAACCACGAAGGAGGTGTGTTGCACCTAAAAATAACAAATGTTACGTCCAGTCACATGTAATTGTCCTTGAATCTGGTAAAAATAATGACTTTCTTCTTTCAAAGCTTGGTACATTATTTTTAATTTTCATGTAAGGAAGCTGAAACAAAAATATATGATATTAATACAAAACAATCTTGGTCTTACACATATGTCTATTATATAATAAATAATAATAAATATCTGTACAACTGTAACTATTATAGTGATTTCTAAAAAATATATTCATATTATTTTAATCCGTAAAGTTTTAATAAATTAATATAGATTACCTTTTTGTCCAAAACCGCTTTTTCTAGACTACAGTAATCTTTAACAGAGTAAGGACATTTTATTTCACATAATTTATCGTCTTCTATTAAACCATCTGCAATTGAAAAATATGTATATATTTAGTTACCTATATGTCCAATGCTCAATAGTGTAGGTCAAACTGATGCTTTATTGCTTTTCCAAGGTATATAATAATATAATATGTATTTATAGAGACTTAAAATAATGTTTATTATTTTTCATAACATTAAATTAAACACCATAATAAAATTAATAATAACTGTTCGAACGTGGAACGGGTTCGCCGCCGCAATAATGCGGACAGTTTAAAAACCGCGTAAAGAGGTCAAAGCTCCGCGCGACGCGTTCCCCTCCAGAGTCTCACGCCGCCGTCAACGGCCGGCGAGCTGGCCATCGGCCGACACAAACTTATTTTTGTGTGTTGTCTTTTTCCAACGGCTGAACATAGCGCAACGTCTGCGCTATCGTTCCCGTGTGTGTCCTGAACTCTGAAGACCTTACGTTTTACGTCTTACGTCTTACTTTACGCCGTGCGCCTTTTACCGGTTACCCTCAGCGTGATCGCGAGTGGTTGCCACGGCTAGCACATTCGAGCGACGAACACAGTGCAGCGAGAGACCTACCTTGGAGGAGCCGAGCAGTCGCCGAGCCAAGCAGTCGCCGTACTCAGGTTCATTATTTGTATCGAGCTCCACGTGTCAGTGGGCTGTATTTCCTTTATGTTCGTGTAATTATTGTTCACCAGCTATGGTAATTAGTTTTTAAGTATATTTATGATTTTGGGCGCCCGTCATTAATTTATCATTATTTACCAAAATAATATACGTGTTTCCGACCCTAAGTTTCATTTGTAATTACATATTGAGTAACCTGTCCCCGCTCCAGCTTTCAACATATTACGCGAGTCGTTGCCGACAACCGCACAACTTGTAGGATCGGTATCGGCGCATACATTTGGTAGCAGAGCGTGGTTCTGGCCTTTTAGGGAGGTTCAGCAGCGTTTTGTGTTGGGTGCTCGCGCGTGGGCGCACAGTGCTTTGGTAGGAAAAATATAGTAATATTTAATTTAGTATACAGCTAGTATACAGTATACAGCTCGTTGCACGAAGCCGTAATTAAAACGCGCGGTGACAGGTGTGCATAAGGTAGCAGGTTACCATATATTGCGTTATGGCTGCCGGAGATGACGCTGAGCCCGAGCGTAAAGCACGCGCGGTGAAGCGCGCTATGATTAAGCGGTCGAGTGTGATTAACCAGATTAAGACTGTGCATAATCTTGCACTGCGGCTTGATGCGGAGCCCGGGCTAGGTCCAACGGTAATAAGTTTAGCTGGCAATTTAGATGCTCTGTGGATACAGCTTAGAGCTGAGGATGATGCCGTATTGGACGGCCTGTGTGAACTCGATAAGCTCGAGGAGTATGATGAAGGGTTGTTGGCCGAGGTGCGGACATGTGTGAGTGAGTGCAAGGTCGCGGCGGCGAAGTTAGCCCCAAAGGGAGCTGAGGTTATCGATTTGTCGTACCTTAATGATAAGTTAGGGTCAACTACCTGTCAATCAGCGCAAAACCCCGTACTCGCATGCACAAAACCGGCGGCACGGTTACCGGAAATTCCGCTCCCGGAGTTTAACGGGGATTTCCGATTATGGCCAACATTTCGCGATAGATTTAGGGAACAAGTTGATTCGCGTGATATTTCAAACAGTGATAAAATGTATTACTTAATAGGGTGTCTCAAAGGTGACGCAGCGGACGCGTTACGTGGTATTCCGGTTTCCACAGATAATTATGCGCTCGCATGGTCTGTGTTGTCCGAGCGGTTCTATCGACCGCGATTAGTTGCCACGTCTTTAGTAGATAAATTGTTAAACTCTCCGGCTATGTCGCATGAATCGTTATCGAACCTAAATAATTTTGTGAGCACGTTTAACGAAAACATTTCGTTACTCGAAGCGCTCAATGTCCCGAATATGGGTTCCTTTATTTTATTCACGGTCGCGTTCAGACGTTTGCCTGTCGCTACGCGCACGTTATTCGAGTCGGACAGTAAGGCGGAGTTTCCGACAATTGTCGAGTTATTAAAATTTGTCCGCACGCGCGTGTCAATATTGGAGCTCGTCACTGACCCGCAGAAGGTAGGTACCTCTGTTGCGCCAGCGTCCAAGGTGGGCCAGCCGTCAAGTACAGCGCGCAAGACGGGAGATTACGGTGGGAAGTCGAACGGTCCCCGGCCGATGTCGTTCGTAACGGCAAAGGGGGACACGAGTTGTCCGTGTTGTTCCGAATCACACGCGTTAGGCGTTTGTACACGATTTAAGTCTTGGTCGGCAAAAGGTCGCACCAAATGGGCCCGTGATAATCGTGTGTGTTTCAATTGTTTAAATGTCGGTCATTGGATCCAAAAATGTAAGTCTAAACCTAATTGTAAAGAATGTTCACGTAAGCACCACACGCTTCTCCACTTGTCACCAGACGAGACGCATGGCGGGGAGGAACCACCGTCGGTCGGACCGGCGGTGTGCACGTCTGTTGTGAATCCACCGTCCCCCCACCGGTCGTCCACTGTTGTTCTAGGTACCGCGCTCGTGCATGTGCGAGATAACACCCGGCTCGGTGCAAACATTGCGGGCGTTAGTAGACAGCGCATCGCAGATCAGCGCCGTTACCGCCGCGTGCGTAAAACGTTTAGGTCTAAAAATGTCGCGGTGGACTGCACCGATAAGCGGGTTGTCGGGGGCAACAGTCGCTAAAGTTCAAGGTCACGTCGAGTGTATAGTGCAGCCGCGTTTCGCTTCCGATCCAATTCTGCCGGTGCAGGCATGGGTGTTGCCAATTATTACGACCGATTTACCTCAAAAGTCATTAGCAATAGATTTTAAAAATCGATATTCTAATCTCGCGCTCGCGGATCCGTCTTTTCATACGACGTCACCGATCCACCTGTTATTAGGAGGGGACGTGTACGGTTCTATCATGGATGGTCGTAAGGTGTCAATCGACAGTACATTACCTACTGCTTTTAGTTCGGTGTTCGGCTGGATCCTTATCGGACCGGTCTCCGATAGCGCAAACTGTTACTATCAGTCGTTGCCGGTGTCAATGACCGCGTCGATAGAGGGGATAATGGAGCGCTTTTGGCATGTCGAAGAGCCAGAGGACGCGCCCGTTACGTTTACCGAGGAGGGGTGCTGCGAACAGATATTTCGCGATGAAGCTACGCGTTTGACATCAGGTCGCTTCGCAGTTCCGTTACCATTCCGCGCGCCAACAGAGACGTTCGTTGGGTCTCGAGAGGTAGCTACACGGCGTTTTGACGCTATCGAGCGTAAACTGTCCGCGAATCCAGTATTAAAAGCGTTATATGTTAATTTTATGTCTGAATATATTACATTAGGACACATGTCAGTGGCGACCTCTCCGGGGCGATATATAATCCCCCACCATGCTGTTTACCGTCCGGAAGTCGACCCGGATAAAATTCGTGTAGTATTCGACGCGTCCGCGCGGTGTTTTCGCGGACCGTCGTTGAACGAGTGCTTGTGGCCCGGCCCAAAATTACAACAGGATATTGTGGATGTCCTAACTCGTTTCCGCGTTCACAAATATACGTTTACAACGGACATCTGTAAAATGTACCGTCAAATTTTAGTTTTGCCGGAATATCGAAAATTCCAACATGTGTTGTGGCGCGCGTCGCCGCACGATGAGTTACTTGAATATGAATTGCACACCGTAACGTACGGTTTGAATTGTGCCCCGTATCTTGCCTTACGCGTTCTGCAGACTATCGCGTCGACCGACTGTGACGGTTTCAATTCTGTACGTAACGCGCTAGAGTACCAGACGTATGTCGACGACATTTGTGACGGTGCTGACACGATTTCCGACGTGGTAAAACTCCAGTCAGATTTGGTTTCGGTTTTGAGTAAGTCAGGATTAGAGTTAAAAAAATGGGCCTCGAACACGCCAGCCGTGTTGCAAGCTGTTCCGGCCGCCGATCGCGCATGTTCGCCGATGCCGTTTGGTGATGACGACGGATACGGCACCAAGGTGTTAGGTCTGGCGTGGCATCCCGACCAAGATTATTTTTGTTGCGCGTTAAATCTCGAACCGTCGCCCGTCTTCACGAAGCGCGGTATGTTATCGCTTGTTGCTCGTATTTTCGACCCGTTAGGTCTTTTTGGTCCCGTAGTGTTTCTGGCGAAATCTGTTATGCAACGGACGTGGCGACACGGTGTCGCATGGGACGACCCGCTGCCGGACGACATTCACACGGACTGGTCCGCATTTGTTTCTGAGTTGCCGTCGTTATTAGATGTCCATGTACCCCGACATATTAACGGCCGCCAAGGTGCCCCCTGTTATTTATTAGGATTTTGTGATGCGTCACAGGTCGGGTATGCAGCTGTTGTATACGTGCGGATGATAAATGTCGAAGTGGATAAGTCAGTGTTTTTAATTGGTACTAAGACCAAGCTAGCTCCGACGAAAGCGTTAACGGTCCCGAGACTAGAATTGAATGCCGCGGTATTATTAGCCCGCTGGTTAGGTCGCATTCAAAAAATATTATCTCCGCAACTTGATGTTGTCGGTTTACGGGCTTGGTCAGATTCGACGATCGTGCTGTCGTGGTTGACGGCGCCCCATGAATCATTTAAAGTTTACGTGTCCAATCGAGTACACCAAATTCGTTCTTTATTACCGAATTGTTATTGGCAACATATCGTGTCAGCCGATAACCCCGCCGACTGCGCGTCACGGGGCGTCATGCCGGCAGCTTTAGCGCGGCTGGATTTGTATTGGCGTGGTCCACAGATAGCGTACGGCGAACCATCGGAATGGGACGAATCCCGCCCATCGCTACCTCTGTGTGAGCTACCTGAATTGCGCGTAGTGTCGTGTGCCGCGCGTGTCAACGACGAGGAGAAGGAGTGGTTCGTACGTTTTTCCAGTTTTGACCGCATGTTGCGTGTAGTTGCGTATATGCGACGTTTTGTAGAGGCTTGTCATAGAAATGTCGCGCTCCGGCGGAGTGGGGTGATAAGGTCGTTAGTAACACCGGGCTCGGATGTGACCGGCCCCGCCTTTCTACGTAAAACCGAGTTGGACAGTGCTGCGCGTGTGTTGGCGGCGGAGTCGCAACGCGTACACTTTGCCATGCTGCGGCAGGAGTTGTCCGCGGGGGCACGCATTTCCTCGAAACCATTAGCGCGATTAGCTCCGTTTATCGACACTGCAGGTATAGTCCGTGTAGGCGGCCGTCTACGGCACTCACTATTGAACTATGATTGTAAACACCCGGTTCTATTAGCAAAACGGTCGTATTACGCAAGGTTGCTGTGCCGCCGATGGCATGTATTATCGGGCCACGCAGGTCCACGGGTTTTGACTGCGTTAATTGCACGCCAGTATTGGGTGATCTCGCTCCGGTCCGTGCTGCACAACATTTTAGTTAATTGTACGGTGTGTGTTAGGCTAGCTGCGAAACCATCGCATCCATTTATGGCAGATTTACCGGGACCACGCGTAAAGCCGCGTCGACCATTTGAGCAGGTAGGGGTCGATTATGCGGGCCCTTTACAACTGAAAGAGCTGCGGTTGCGCAAATCTCGTATGTATAAAATTTATATCGCCGTGTTCGTGTGTTTTACGACCAAAGCCGTTCACCTTGAAGTAGTAACGGAATTGTCCACTGACGCGTTCTTGGCCGCGTTCGACCGATTCGTCGCGCGTCGTGGGTTACCTGCCGATGTATATTCTGACTGCGGCACCAATTTCGTCGGCGCCGATAAGCAGTTGCGCGCATTAATACAAAGTACTGAGGGTCAGACTGCCGTTGCCAATTTTCGCGCGATGTGTAAATGGCATTTTAACCCCCCGAGCGCACCTCACTTTGGGGGTCTGTGGGAAGCAGCTGTTCGATCTACTAAGCGGTTATTAGTCCGAGTGATAGGAACACATGTGTTCACTTACGAGGAGTTTACCACTGTGTTAAACCGCATAGAAGCTGTGTTAAATTCGCGCCCGCTGACGCCCGCCTCGACCGATCCACATGACTTGGAGTGTTTGACTCCCGGGCACTTTTTAATTGGGCAACCGCTACTCGCCGTCCCGCCGAGATCGGGCCCTGAGCCCGTCCGTAACCTGTCCGATCGATGGAAATTAATGGATCAATGTCACCGCGCGTTTTGGCGTCGTTGGTCGTCCGAGTACCTTACCACTTTGCAAAGCAGATCAAAGTGGACCGAGGGGGTTCCCAACCTTAGTATCAACGATATGGTCGTCGTGATCGACAACCAGAGTCCACCGTTGTTGTGGCGCCTTGGCCGTGTGACCGAGTTGTTGCCAGGTTCCGACGGTCACGTCCGTGTAGCTCGTGTTCTCACGCGCGCTGGTGTAATGACGCGACCTGTCGTCAAGTTGGTAAAGTTACCGACTAATGTTTTATCGTAGCACATTTAAGCACCGTGTCCCCACCGGGATTCTTGTCGCGCCAGGGGCTTTCGACACACCGCACCACTAGTTCTCTATTTATGTTCCGTTTGCGTGTTGTGGGCAGGCGGGGGGGTGCACAATATGTTCCTCGAATTATTATTTTTGTAATACATTTATTAGTTTTTTGTGTTATTTATTAATTATTATGTTATGTATTATAATTACGAACCTTGTGTTCATTAAAATTTTTTTATATATGTTAATTCTACCTCAACATGGAGTTAGAATGTTATTTATAGCTGGTATATCTAAAAAAAAAAAAAATTGTAAACCACTGACTCGGCCTATGGATCTTAACGTGATGGCTCATGTTCGGCAAGGCTTCAGAGGACATCACCGGCATCCAGGTTCGGTTCTCAGGATTTATGTGAGAGGGCTCTCACGGCGGGGAGGATGTTCGAACGTGGAACGGGTTCGCCGCCGCAATAATGCGGACAGTTTAAAAACCGCGTAAAGAGGTCAAAGCTCCGCGCGACGCGTTCCCCTCCAGAGTCTCACGCCGCCGTCAACGGCCGGCGAGCTGGCCATCGGCCGACACAAACTTATTTTTGTGTGTTGTCTTTTTCCAACGGCTGAACATAGCGCAACGTCTGCGCTATCGTTCCCGTGTGTGTCCTGAACTCTGAAGACCTTACGTTTTACGTCTTACGTCTTACGTCTTACTTTACGCCGTGCGCCTTTTACCGGTTACCCTCAGCGTGATCGCGAGTGGTTGCCACGGCTAGCACATTCGAGCGACGAACACAGTGCAGCGAGAGACCTACCTTGGAGGTGCCGAGCAGTCGCCGAGCCAAGCAGTCGCCGTACTCAGGTTCATTATTTGTATCGAGCTCCACGTGTCAGTGGGCTGTATTTCCTTTATGTTCGTGTAATTATTGTTCACCAGCTATGGTAATTAGTTTTTAAGTATATTTATGATTTTGGGCGCCCGTCATTAATTTATCATTATTTACCAAAATAATATACGTGTTTCCGACCCTAAGTTTCATTTGTAATTACATATTGAGTAACCTGTCCCCGCTCCAGCTTTCAACATATTACGCGAGTCGTTGCCGACAACCGCACAACTTGTAGGATCGGTATCGGCGCATACAATAACTAATATGCAATCTCACCTGGAGTTGCTGCTAAATACGGTATTTTTCTATCGATAAAATATAAACCACACTTTTTTATATTTTTTTGAATTTCCATTTCAAGATGTACAAGTGCTTGATCTTCAGTTTGTATTCCATATTCTGTAACACTGGTGTTTATACAACCATAAAGTATATCATGCACAGTCACTTTACACGAAGTGTAAGGTCTCATTTTGCACACCCTGCCAAAATTTGACGCCGACAATCGCTTTCTTCGTTCCTCAAACCATCTTTGATTTTTTGCTTGGTTCCTAGTTTCTAACTATAATTCTACCTTAGACGCCTCTGAAAGAGTTATTGACTGAATAAATTCAAGCTTTTTTATTTGAAATTCGTCGTCGGATTAAAAGTCATTTAATGGTTCGGCCAACCCATAATTTTCATCTGGCCCGTTTGAAATGTTTTTTTTTTTTATGTCTATCACCATTTGATAAAAACAGAGCTCTTCAATTTTTCAAGCTTTTTCTTTTGTCTTTAGTATATTTTAAAAAAATTTTCCCAATGATTCCTAAATCAAAATAATTAAATATTTCTTTGCACAAATGAACAAATAAAACTAAAATTTTAAAGTCATTCTGATTTGGCCAATTTTTTAGATAAATTATGATTATGATTTTTTTAATAATATTATATAAAAATAATCACTAACAGAAAACTTCAAAATATTATAAAATGGTTTTAACTGTATTGTTAACAAAATGTTATAGGTACCTGGACTTTTATCCGTAATTTTTTTATGGATCTCACGAATAAATTGACCTCCCGAATTATATGATACAATAGCTGCATGAACCCTTATGTTGTATAATTGCTTTTGAGTGAAATTAATTCGTTTACCGCCAATATATTTATTGATAACACTATTAAATTGCTCACAGTAATTATTGTCAACATCAAATAATAAACTACGAGCATTATCGATTACACGACGGAGAATAGTTGACATTTCTTTCATGAGACCACATTTTACTATTTCTGGAACTAAATTTTGTTCACTCTCCTTTCGGCCACGACAAAAATATTTTTCACACAATGTATGCTGTCCAAAAATGTGATAGGGCCCATTTTTAATGTCCTTTCGTAAACCTAAAAATAAGTAAAAATAATATAATACAACACATGTCATAACTCATAAGACGTTTCAAACGTGATATCGTTTTTCTTAATTTGTGGACATTTTGATTTTTGGCAATACCAAGTTTTGGATTATTGCCCTTCAATTATTGAATGTAAACAAATAAATACCTTCAGTCTGTTCATAAAGAGACAGATTCAACTTTTTCCGATATTGTATGGATTTTGTGATAGCAGTACGGAATCTAATAATATTTCTTTTAATAAATTTTCGAATATAACATGGATATGCGGTTTTTGTGGTAAGTGCCATTAATTTTTGACCATAATTTCTCAATATATGATTCCTGCATTCTATTTTTTCAATCAACATTCGTGGTCCGTATGGCAATATTTCATTTAGACGTTTAGTGACACTACTATCACCATCGCCTTAAATATTACAACAATACATTTTAAATATAAAATTTTCTAAGTATTTTTATAATTTTCATACTTACCAATCAATTTATTATACTTCAATCCATGCATTCTAACGCTACTTAAGAATCCTTCAGCGATTGCGTCTGCTTCAATGCTGGTGGCGCCTTTAGACCAGTTCATAAAACATTTATGAACTTCCGGACTTTTGCCTAAATTTTTGGCTCTTTCACAAACAACACAATATCGATTACGGATGCCCACAAATAAATTTTTTTTTGTCCGAAATCCAATAATTGTGGCCTACAATAATGCAATATTAAAAAAAAAAAAATTAGTAAGAATTAAAATAGAGGGTAAAACATACCAAATTAAATTAAAATTTTTTTTTATAAATTAATAATGATCGATTATTCCATGGTGCCTACGTTTACCAATATAGCTATATTAAAATAATTTTACTTGCCGCTCCTGAAAATGCGTCGTACTTGGTCTTATAGCTACGCTTGCTCCATTGTCCGTCGGCTATTACCGGACACATGGGTGTACCATCTTCATCAACGTCGCCTGCTTCCAATGCTAATTGTCTTTCCTCTATTCCGGCAAGTTTCATTGCATCCCAAGCAGTAGCTTCCACATTTTCACCAAATGCATTATTATAATTCATATAGACTTTTGCAGACATGCATGGAATATCTAAACTGGCCGAAAATTCGGCCAACTGAGTATACCCAATACCAACAGCTATTGTTCCGCTTACTACCGCTTTATTAATTGGAATGCAATCCTGTGATTTCCTTTCCGATGTAACTGTACTTTCCGAATTACACATTTTACATCGGAAAGTCCATGTACTCTCGAATCCTCTACACTCCTCTTTGATTAGAATTACGTTCATAAATGAACAATCCAACCCGGGCACGTGATTGTTAACATTTTGGATTTGTATAAATACATGAGCCATATCAACAATACGTCGTCCACCTTGAGTAGAAAATATTTCACTGCAATTTCGTAAAACAAACAAAATATAATTTTCTAATAATAATAATTAGGTAAATATTAGGTGTTTTTCGAATGTAATCAATGAAAAACTTACGAACTAGTGCTTTTAGTGATATACATTTTAAAAAAACAAATAATGACATACTCAGAAATTGTAGGATTATCCTCACTACTATAATCAGTATTCAAAATTTCAAACTATATTCGAACAATTCAGATTCATTTTCTTGAACAAATACAAATGACGATGATTCGATTACTTTCGGCCTTCGACTTTGTGGTGTCGTACTTGTATTTTCAGGAGTAAACGAGTCGTGTTTCTCAACAATAGTAATTGACAAATCACTATATATTAATTTTTGTTAAAGTTAGTATGTATAATATATACAGGGTGTAACAGGTCTATTTGACTAATGCAATAACTTTTTTTCTATTCAATATTTTTAAGTTTTTTTTTTTTTTTGTAATGATTTGTATTGCTCTGCGCTATAATTTGTATATCTTATATTTTATTTTATTTTTTTACAACAAAAATAAATAATTTAAATTTTGTATTTAATATTTTTCTAATAATCCAAGATAGCTATTTCATAAATAAGTATTTAAAAACCATTTTGGCGTTTAAAACTTTTAATTTGGTTAAGTCGTTAATTTTTAAACAATTTTCAAAGTGTGTTAAAATTCAAATTTATTTTTTGCTAATCACTGTTACTGCTGTAGTCGATTTTCAATTGTTTTTTTCCGAGAAACAATAAATTTGTTATCATTAAAAGGTAGATAATCAATATTAAATACATACACATACTAATACGTATTTTATCATTATTTAACATAATATGATTATAATTTATAACATCATGTACCTACTATTACTTATTTTAAATCATCATCATTCATCAATATTTTATTGTTCAATCATTTAAATACGTTTAAATAAATTTAGAACATTTTGATTTTGAATTATGAAACAAATGACATGTGGTTTGAATATTAATTATAGTTATTCTTTAAGTCCTTTTTAAATTTAAAGTTTTAATATTATTTTATGGATCAAACACATTTTGCCGTAATCACTAAAAACCTTAAGACTTGTCTTCTCATATTTTAAGACAATTCTATTATAGTAAATTTATGAGAAATACCTAGTAATACCATGGAAGTATCAGATTGAACATAATTCGTTGAAAATATTTTTGGAAATGCCTTTGAACACAGGTACATATTATTATCATTAGTTTGCAAGTTAAAATTATTTTATTATATATAATATTATATATTTATTATATATTATAATTATACTTTTATTTGTTTTGAACATTTAGCCAACAAATTGTTAACTTATATTATTAGGTGTCGGTTATTATTTTTTTCTTCAGCTAGCGTCACTAGTGAAAGAACCTTATACATACATGTATAGCAGAGAATATTATTGAATGACAATAGGTAAATAGCTGAAAGTAAGTTTTTTACTTAGATTGGAGATATGTAGGTAACAATTAAAAAATAACTCAACATTTTACTTTAATTCTGTTTTTTATGAATGGTGGCTAAGTCTGAATGCTTAGCACACCACCATGATTCACACTTGAAGAATAATTTTATGTAAATAACTTATCATACGGCGTATGTTGTCGTCGTTGTCGTCGTGGTCGAAATTATAAAATAATTTGAGCAAGCACCCAGTTATTTTCCTCGCGCGATGACGTCATATATGGGCGGCCATGTAAAAGTGCCAAATAAAAAGTTGTTCCACGTGGAGCCGTCATTATATGTGTTAGTTAAAATATAATATTATGTGAATTTAATTGAACTATTGCCATTATGTAAAATTTGACTGTTGCCAATTTTATTGTACTATTGCCATTATGTAAAATTTGACTGTTGCCAAATTTTCGTTCTCAGAAATGACTTACGATATTTTGCATTTAATTACATTGTTCAATTCTCAGAAAAGAACAAACGATATTGTGCCTTTATTTTTATTTTTCCAAGTATTTTTATAATAACCTACACCATTAGTTTCATCCAGCCAAAAGAGCGTAATGGTCAATGCATCGTCAGTGTACCACCGACATACTATACAGACCTACCCAGGCTGACTGTAAGTATGTTTGACGGCAACAACACCGAATGTTCGGCAGTAGCTATGGCATCTACATGCAAGAAGAGGAAATCGGAAAAAACTGTTGCACCGATGGTGAAGGCGAAGACGGTGACAATGGCGACGTTTACCAATATTCCACTGTTACAGATTCGGGCAGCTATGGAAATAGAAAATTTGAGTGTGGACAATTTGGTTCACGTCACTCAGCTGTTGACGGATTTCAAACTGAAGGTGGGATCTCAATATCACATTTCAGTTTGGATAGTTTTGATATCGCTATGGCACCCGGAACATTTTGCGACATTGATGAACCCGAGGAAATGGACGACTACGAACCTGGCACGCGACGATCAACTGGAGGAATGCAATATGGAGGATATTCCTATGAGGGAGAGAATCAAGGCCATGTTGCTCGTGGCTCGCCAATTTATGAACACATGCTTAGAAGAATTGTCGATCGAATTTGTGACATCGATTTTCAAGGGAATGATCGATACATCGGCGACGTTATTGTCCCCTGTGGACCTAACGGAGTTGATGAAGTTGTTAAAGAATTACAAAATATGTTGCGACAGTTCCCTCCAAAGCTCCCAGTCATCGTCGCAGCCCATGGCGACCATGTCCATTGCGTCCACGTCTGCCGACAGTCAAACTCGGCTTGTCGGTGTATATGGTTGCAACGATCCGTCCTCTATCGCCAACATGGACGACGACGCCTTCGAAGACGCGTTTGGGCGATACGCCTCACGTCGTCGGACTGGACAAGCATTGTGCGATATTTTTCTACAGACGGCCGGGAACCCCAACAAATTGACGGCGTCGGTTCCTATGGAGGATTACGTGATGGACGCAATTTTATACAAGTATGTGGTGAAAAGTTATTTGCAATATGTTCGTAATTTGTATTTAAAAAAAGTGTTCATGTAGACCATGTTGAAAAAATATGGGTCGTCGTATCGCTTTAATGCCACTCATTTAAAAGAATATAAATTTGGGACAACAGAAGTTGACATTTTATATAACAGACATTTGCCTAGTGTACGAAATTACGAGAATAAATTTCAAATGTTTCGAAATAATAAAAACTATTACGAACCGTTTGAATCAAAACCGTTTTCTATTCATTTAAATACACTTGTGTATAATATGTCAGATAAATTGAAAATATTCTGCCTTAATAGAAAAATACTCGCGCCTGAAAAATGTCAATTTTGTTTATACCAACACTACAGGGAAAATACACGTCATAATAGAAAATTGGTGAAATTATGCTATCCGCTATTGAACCAAGCTACTTATGACCATATATTCGACCACATGTACGATCCTAATTATATGGATAATATTGACTTTTCGTAAATTTAGGAAATCAGATCTCGAATTACTCAAGGACACGAAGGAAATGTGGAAGTATGCGTCAATGAAATGCCGTACGACGTTCCCAGAGAACTCAGTGCATTTGCAGAACATCAAGACGGCAATGCGATCCACTCTCCCGATGATGAAGAACTCGGATACGATGAGGGAAGTACCAGTCTCAAACCAGTATGCGTCTATCCAACGTCGCTAAAAAATTTGTTATACCAATATCCATGTTGTCCACCCGACGCGTTCACGAACATCAAAGAATTTTATTTGAATACTAAATTAAACAATATATTAGAAGAAGACAAAAAATGTAAAGTAGCTCTTTGGAATTGGTGCGCTATTATACGTGACTGGAGTATTAACGAATTCGTTGAATACTATAATCAACATAATGTAAAACCGTATTTTAACGCGTACGCTAGGGGGCCCGGAACAGTTTATTATGATATCAATAAATCCGTTTCAATAGCTTCCGATTTTTGCTTTATCAATTTGAAAACAACGAGGGTCTTATTTGTCGATTTTTGCAAACTATGGTCAATATATTGGATAAAAAAATTCCAAAAAGAAATAGCATGCTAATACATTCTCCTCCCAGCGCGGGCAAAAATTATTTTTTCGATGCAGTAGCCGCCTTTTTTTTGAATTACGGTATGTTCGGAACTGCCAACAAAACGAATAATTTCAGTTTTTCCGATGGCGCCGTCAAACGTCTCGTCATATGGAACGAACCCAATTACGAGGTGTATCATTTGGAAAAAATGAAAGAGCTACTAGGAGGGGATACCACTAGAGTACATGTTAAATATAAAAACGATGTTCTCCTACAAGGCCCCCCGATAATATTATTGATTAATCACTATTTATCAATAATCAATGACCCGTCGTTCAAAGACCGTTTATCAGTGTACACGTGGATAAGCGCACCTTTCCTAAAAATGTATAATAAAAAACTGTCTCCATTATTTTTTTATCATTTATTAAATAAATACAATATTACATACTATTGAATCGTGTGTTATTATTTATTATCTTATTCTATTGTTACAAATTGATTGTACATCGACGACAAATCGTCACGGAAAAAGTACTGCCCCTGTGTAGTAGATAAATTATGATGCATCACACCGTCCTCGAATGGAATATGAATTTTGTCAAAGTGCGTGAATTGGAACGGTGCTCCGAATTCAACAACCATTTCAGTGTTGACCTCAAATACGACTTCAATGTCAGTGAAACTGCTAGGTTTTATTGCTTGACTAGTAGTAGTCACTCTGTGTACCGGATAGACGCCCACGTGCAACGACGGTTGTTTTTCGACTGCGCTATTATCGCCGTGACGCCATATGTATTGACCGCATTCCAATGGTCTAAAATAACGTTTGCTATCAAACAATTTCGTGTACGCATCTTCTCGTAGTTCTTTGGTCTCCGTATCGTTCACTTTTTCCGTATTTTTATTAATTTTTATTTGTGTGAATCCAGCTCTTCGGTTTTTTTTGTTCACCATAATAACAATGTCATTTCCTGTAATCGATTTTCCCGAAATCCCGTTAAATACTCCCTCTATCGGTTTTCCCAACAATCCTAATTTAGGGCTGTACGAATACTCGGCAATAGTTTTCCCTGTTTTGAAACTAGCATCAATCTTTGTGACGAGTTCATTTAATAATGGCCAACCAAGTTTTGTGCTGAGTTTTGTCCGCAACCATTGTGTAATAATGATTGTTGTGAAACGGTAAGTGAAAAAAAGAATTTGGTATACCGTCGAATTCACCGGTAAAAATAGGTTTTCCGTCGTACTTACACCCGTACATTGCTTGTACAGATTTTTCTTGATATTTACTATTGTCATCGGAACACGAAGTCGGATTCATCGCATCGGTAGTTCCAAAACCGTATTTATAGTTCACACCCCGAGTAATGTTTGTTAAATTATGTGCGACCACGGCAAATTTATTTTGATTCAGTGTAGCCAAACTAGACGTAGTTGCATTTGTCTCGAAGGCCGTTCGCGGATTACGCATTACGACATTCACTTTTACGTGTTTACACAACGAACCCGGTGTAGTACTCACTAGCTTGTATTCGCTGGGCGATAAATACAAAAATGGATATTCAACCGGTATGTGATTTAACGACGTTGTTATCACGTGCAATCCTTTTACTGTAGAAGATAAGTCCAACATTTTCCAAGCCAATCCGTATGATATAAATGAATGACATTTTTTGAATACCATAGTATAACCTGTTGTAATGTGAGTGGGTCTAGGTAATACAGCATTTTCAGCACTGGGATTTCCCGTATCACTGTCAGAAGCAGTGGCGTTAGCAGTACCAGGTAAAACCATATTGGATTTCTTGTTAAAAGAAGACCCCGCTGGGGAATCAGCAGGCCTCTTGGACGACGATGTAGGTGTCTCCATATTATTGCCACTAGTTGAAAAATTATTATCGAAGTTATCGACGTGCTGGTGATCAGTACGCAATTGTCGGCTCGAGTCAGTGTTATTTGTTGATTTTGTTGTGGTGTCAGGCGGTTCTGCATTACCCTCGGACTCTGCTCCTTGTGCGTCGTTGTCCTTCTGTTGATCTACGAATAAACGTCACAGTGTTAAATTATATAATACATGTATAATGTAATATAACGCATGCTTACCCGGTTGTTCACGACCGCAATGTGGATATATTGCGCTATTACTGCCGGTAATCGCTTCGTGTGTACGTTCTGCTATGTTTTTGAGCCCAAGGCCAACAATTGTGGCAATGTTACCATAGTATTTATCGGTAGTATTCATTGCTGCCAACATTGATTTTTTATCTGCTTCCCATACTTCATCTTTTGTCGGGTTGGTCATACTGTTATAATCAACATCGTGTTGGAACGTGACCTTGTCCATTTCAGTTTTCGGTAACGAACATCCGATAAACTTATTGTTTGCATCGTATAACTTATTACCCGGTCCTGTATACGAACTTCCAAACCACGTGATGCCACCATTATCACAGGCTGCCTCTTGATTATGAATTTTTTCATACGTCTCTGCATTTTTGCTGCCAACCACGGGTGCCTGACCCAACAGACCGGTACACATAGTTAGACCGGCCGATGCCATTGCGAACCACAGACTGATAGTTTGTATCACATGTTTATTATTTTAATATCACTTTTACATGGCCGCCCATATATGACGTTATCGCGTGAGGAAAATAACTGGGTGCTTGCTCAAATTATTTTATAATTTCGACCACGACGACAACGACGACGACATACGCGGGTTCCCTCCGCTCTGCACCATCACATTTGCCGTAATGTACAACGGCCGCCCCTTTGGGGCTTTTGGCCGATGTTGAGTACGTTAATACGGCAAATGTGATGGTGCAGAGCGGAGGGGACCCGCGTATGTCGTCGTCGTTGTCGTCGTGGTCGAAATTATAAAATAATTTGAGCAAGCACCCAGTTATTTTCCTCGCGCGATGACGTCATATATGGGCGGCCATGTAAAAGTAATATGTTATCTTATTATGTTCATAATAACGGAATTTGTTATTTATTAAGTTTTCTAAAATTAAATAATGTAAATTGTATTTAAAAATGCAGTGTATTGGGGGGTTCAACTTGTTCCTGAAATTCAGACATGATTATATTGTATATTTTATTAATTAGATACACCAATTATTTATATGGTATTTAGATTATTATTTATTTGTTTTAGCTTAATTTAGTTTATTAAATGAATATTATTAGGAAAATTTACTATGTTATGTATTATAGTAATGAAAAATGTTTTTTACTCTCAAAATTGTGATGTGCATGTATTGTAAAAAAAATTTTACCCCCCCCCCCCCCCACAAATATGTTCAGTTTTGACCTTGTACATTTTTATTGTGTATATGATACATTACTGTTTTTCATGTTAATGCCATTATATCTTTTTCTAAAGATATATTTATTTCTGCTGACAAATTCAGCTCTTTTTGTGTGTCTAGTTTCTTTTTTGGCTCTTCCTCCACCAGAACTTGAAGAGCTCTTAAATTAGTTGTGTATTCTTTTTTTTGATTTCCCTATAATTTTGTTTTAAAATATACAAGTATACCTAATGAAGTATAATTTATTTATTTATCATGATTTTATTATAAATATTTTTAGTTACCTGAATATCCTTCAGTTTTCTAATATCATCCAACAACTGACTATTGTGTAATTCTAATTCAGTCTAATTCAGATCATCACATTGACCTAATAGCTGTATTAGGATCACATCCTCGTTTACAACATTTATGACTATGTGACATAATTGAACGTTAAGGATAAAACAGTTAAAATAGAGGAGAATGGAGAAAGTTAAGTGTTCAGTAAATTAAATAATTTAAGATATTTAGCTAATTTGGTTAATAAGGGTTACATGAACTAATTATATTTATAGATGCTTTTACACCGATTTCATCAAACAGTGTTAATGACACTCAATTTAAAATACTATACAAGCTACATCTGGTTAGAGTTAAAATTTTAGTGTGACAGTATTAAACCAATGGTGGTGAATAATGATACATAATATTACAATATATAAATAAATTAAATAATAAATATTATCAATAATTTTATTTGTGTCAAATAAATATTTTACAATTGTTCTTTTATTAGTATAAATGTATAATATAATATAAATATACTTATTCAAATATGAACAAACTAAATTTATATAATGTTATAATTATATGACAACTGTATAATCAGTGATGCAACCATAAATAATATGAGTGACAAAGTTTTGGACAATTATTATCATTGATTCTTATTTATTATGAATGTATTATTGATCATTGATGTAAAAATAATTTTTAATATACCATTTGAATTTTGGCGGATAATGAATTGATATCTTTCTAGTGTCGTTCTGTTATATGGCCAATGCACAGATATATATAATAACTAGATATCTAACTGATTAAATCTGACGCACTATGATTAAGAAGTCGACAGCCATATGCGTGGTAGTCAATGTTTTTGTTTGTTATCACTTTATCTATTCGAATTTATTATCATATTATTGATAATGTAATTTTCATTTATCCAAAAACTATCCAAATACTTAATTAATTATTATTTATTACTTTAATATATTTTGATATATTTAAATTTAATAATTAATATCAAAAATTGTTTAATGAGATTTTTAAGTACTTAATTAAAAATGCCGACTACCTGTTCAGCTCATAGGTGTACAAATCGAGCAAAATCGGGGTCAAATATACATTTTTTTAGATTTCCTCTAAGTGATGCCGAAAAATTAAAAGATTGGTTAAACGCTATTGGTCGCAAATGATTTGTGCCAAATGCCGGAAGTCGCTTATGTAGTGATCATTTTAAACGATCAGATTTTTATGACAATCCCGGAGGAAGTTATAAATTAACTTTGAAAAATGATGCTATACCATCAGTTTTTGAACTTTCAGTTCACTCTACATTGTTGCCTACTCAACTCTTTTTAAACGAACCACAAGAAAAATAAATAAAATGTAATACCTACAATTTTTGACAAATTAATAAGTTACCCAACAACTAATAGGTAAATTGTTTGTTATATTTATAGATACATTAAGTGAAGATTTACCAATAAATCTTAGTACTAGATGTTCCCCAGATGACGTCGAGTTTTTAAATAATTCCTTTTTATTAACCCCAGTAAAATCACCACTAATTACAACACCATCTAAACGTAGTTTTAATCAATTAACTTTAACATCTCCTCAAAGAACTCCAACCAGGTACAAAAGGAAAATTAAATTATTACAACAGAAAGTTCGACGGCAAAATAAAAACATTAAAAGACCTTTTGAAAAATATAAGAAATCAAGGTATGTTGTCAGCAGAGTATGAAGATATTATGCTTGATAAATTTGGTGGAATGTCAGCTGAAATTTTTAAGCATGAATTAAAAAATATTGGACGCAAACCTAAAGGCCGCCGCTATAGCACAGACATTAAAGAGTTTGCACTTACTCTACACTATTATTCACCTAAGGCTTATGCATTTTGTCGGTTAGATTTTTGCTTGCTTATAGAATTTTATAATGCTTTATAAAAATGTAAGCTATTTTGTATTTGACTATATTTATATTGTATTCATTTAGGTCCATCTTGAGTTTACCACATGTATCAGCCATTAGAAACTGGACATCCTCTATTAACGGAGAACCTGGGTTTTTGCAAGAAGTGTTGGCCTGTCTTGAACAATTACCAAATGATTATAAAGACTGTAATTTAGTTTTAGATGGAATGGCTATCAAAAAACAAATAATTTGGGACAAAAAAGCTAATAAATTTGTGGGTTTTTCTGATTATGGTAGTCAATTGGATTTAGAAGGTAATAATATGCCAGCTACTGAAGTACTAGTATTTATGTTGATAAATTTAAAAGGAAAATGGAAATATCCCATTGGATATTTTTTTCAAAATAAAATCACTGCTGTCACCCAATATTAGGCTGTAAATTTCAAGATATATCATCGTACACAGGGTTAAAAAGTTGGATAAATCATCCTATTTCCAATGAGAAAGTATTCTTTTTACCAGACCCTTGTCATATGTTAAAATTGGCCCGTAATACTTTAGGTAATGCTAAAGTAATAATTACAAATAAAGGAGTGGTTAAGTGGGACTACATTGAAAATTTGTTTTAAGTTCAATCAGACTTATCATTAAAATTAGGTAATAAATTGAGTCAAGCTCATGTTATGTGGCACCAAAATAAGATGAAGGTCAAATTAGCTGCTCAAACATTGAGTTCATCGACAGCAGATGCTTTGTTGTTTATGAAAAATATTCATATGGATGGATTTCACAATACTAATGAAACTATAACATTTTGCCGAAACATTGATCGTCTGTTTGATTTCTTAAATTCAAGAAATCCATTTGCAAAAGGTTTTAAATCCCCCATCTTTCCTTCCAACCTAGAATATTTAGAATCAGTAATTATTCCACTAGTAGATAATTTGTTCACATTGCAGGTGAAAAATAATAATGACACCATAAGTCATATTTATACAACTTCTAAAAAGACATTTGTAATTGGTTTTGCGTTAGCTGTTAAATCGATATTCTCTATAGCAAAATTATTATTTGAAGAAAATCAAAATTTTAAATATTTATTATCCTATCAGTTTTCACAAGACCACATTGAAATTTTATTTTCTCGATTTAGACAACGATTTGGAGTAAACAATAATCCTAATGTTTTACAATTTAAGGTGGCTTTAAAACAAATTCTCATGAAAAATGCAATTAAGTATAAATCAAATGGTAATTGTTATAATTTTGATGATGATGTATTTGGAGCGTTACTCGGATTTAAATGGAGTAAAAAGAAAGATGTATCTAACACAGGCAATGTAGATGAAATTGATGAAGAAGTTCTTAATAGGAGTATATTATTAAACTCAACTAACTCAATTGTAGATGATGCCAAATCTAATATACTTTATTATATAACAGGTTATGTAGTAAAAAAAGTATCACTTCATATTGATTGCGACAGTTGCATTGAATCACTCATGAGTCCACAATTTAGAGAACACAATTATCATCTACCACCAATGTATTCAACATTTATTTCTATTAAAAACCAAGGTGGATTAATTTTTTCATCCGATTGTTCATTCAAAATTATTCTTGCTGCAGAACATTTCTTTTTGCTTCTAACTGATAACTTGAAAATCATAAATATACCAAATTTAGAAAATAAAATAATTGCACATGTCAATAATAAATTTGTTCTTGATCGTAATATTTTTAAGACACTTAATTGTGAAAATGTTTGTTTATCTGATAGGCCCCATAAAATGTTATTAATAACACTTTTAGTTAAAAAGTTTTTAAGTGTAAGATTGCATTCATATGGAAAACTTTATTCAAGTGACATATTAAATCCTGTTAGTAAGAGACAAAAACTAACCAAAACTATACTTTTTTATAACCAATAACCATTTTCATGTATATAATAACATTCATTTGTAGAAACAGTTATTATTATTATTATATTGAATTGTACAAAATTGTATCTAATCATAATTTAAAGGATGTATTTTTTTTTTGTAATATTTTATTAAATAGCTCATTTATACGATGATGTGTCTTTTTAATTTTTTATGTCTGATAACTCTTTTAAACCAAAATCTTGGTTTGATTCTACAAACATAAATCTTCAACTTAAATAATTTTTCTAAGAGCTGAGTGAACACAGATCATACTTTGGGAGGTCGAAAAATACAATTTACTTTACTTTTCCCAATGTGTTCTCTTATTGAATAATATTTACTGTAGGTAAATGCTAAACATTACTGTGTGTAAGTATTGTATTGGCTGAGTACCCATTGTTTTTACCTGGTTATACTTGTTTAATCTCTTCTCCATGGTTCATACATTTATATAATATTATATATTATATAGTTATATAAATAATATATTTGTTATACGTACTTAACAATTTTATTTTATATTTAAATAAATTAGTTATTACTAATTATTACTAATAACCACGATTTAAGATAGTACTATCTTAAATCGTGCTAATAACACTTTAATTTAATCACAGATATATATAATAACTTATTATATCTGCACTGAAGAGGCAGAAGCTGATATGTGCAAAATCATAACTTTTCAGGAGAACGTTATAAAAAATAAATCTTTTGCGTGAGCTACTAAAAGAGTAATTGTCACCTTGATTTAAATAATAAAACTATTTTGTTTGTTTTAATTAAAAGCCAATATAATTGTGAATGATTTGTGACCAGGTAAATCAATTTATTAATTAAAATACCTTTAATAATTTTAACAAAACACTTTATATAAAGTACTTACCTAGTATTGCCACAAAAATAAAAACTATGAATGTTCACATTATCATAATTTGTCAATTGTCCTTAATTATAAAAAAAAATTCACTTAATACCTAATATTATCATAATAATATTTTGCATAGTATATCAAACATTTACAATACATTTTAAAGATTAATAAATTAACATTAAGTTTATTCCATAAAATATTAAAATTTATATTAAATTTTAATCTTCGGATGATGACTCTTCATCTGATTGCTGTATCATAGCAGCTCTAGTGTTGGTTTTCAAATCCTTGTAAAATTGGTGGTATACTGGATCTAATAATGGAAGTAGAGAAATTAGATCCTTCTTCTTTTCTGAATCAATAGATAATGGCCCATTGTATGTTTGTGGAAGCCTTATGTTGGATACTCCACTAGTTAATTCAGCTCTATTTCTGGTTCTTATTGCTCCTTTTCTTAGATCCAAAATGCGAAATGGAGCTTCTTTATTTAATGTATACTTAAATTGAATGATGCCAAATGTTTTGTCATATCTTATCCATGTCATTTTTAACCAATTTATCTTTTCTTTATCAGTATCAAGAGCCCGTTTTACTAATGGTCCAGATAATAACGAAGAAAATGATTTGAAATCTATTTGTTCCATTTCTATAACTTTCAATGGTATTTTTCCTCGTACATTTCTGACAAAATTATACCAATCATTTGGTATTGATATTGTTGACTCTGATTGTTTTTTACAACGTTCGATTCTGGAATGATCACTATCGCATTCTAAATGTGTGTGTCCTGGCACCAAAAATTTCTGATCTACAATTTGAAGAGAAGGATGATTTTGAAGAGCAAACATAAACATTAATGCAACGTTTATATTACGATTTTGACCAGAACAAGTGTCCGAATAAGTAATAAGGTGGGTGATATTGTTATCAATTTTGCCTTGAATAAATTTGTATAAAATAGATGCTACTTCAATTGATCCTCTTCCTGCTATGGCTTCATGCCACATATAACAGTAAGATTCATTTTTACTCAAGTCTCTAATGGTTTCATTATATGTCCAGAGCTGACGTTTGTAAAAAACAATATTAGTTTTTAAGTCAGGAGTAGGCAAACACTGTTGTAAGTCAAAAACAATAACTTTTAAAGATGGAGTAGTAGTCAATAATACTTTGTCTTCTTTTTTTGAATTGTAGGCCAATTCAACCATGTTAATATGGTCTTGGTTTTTCTGATTTAAAATTTGTAATTCTTCATCAAATACATGTTTTGATTTTATTTTAAACTCATCACAAGTCTTACAAGTATCAACATATGGAAGTTTGAATTTCAAACCAGTTTCTGAAAAAACTGTTCTATACAACCAATATGATGATTCATCATTAAATCCATTTTGATGGCAATAATCTTTATACAAATCGTACATTTTACTAATGTTTAGTGAAGAAGAAAGATATAGACGACTAGTTCTTTTTCTGGCATAGTGACTTTGTTGAAGGGGAAAACTTTTTATATGATTTAACATTCTTGTTCTAATGTCTATGTTAAAATTATGAGGTTTGTGAGCCCCTTTGCCTGTCGTAGATGAAATTCCAGTAGCCGAAGACCTTTTTTTAAATATCATGACATCAACTTTACCTCTACTAATACCATATGTATTTTGAAACATTTTTTTACAGATTTCTTGTCGATTCCCATTAAGATTTAAATAATATTTAACAGTTATCTGTCTATTGTGTGTTTTTTCAGGTTCTTCTCTACGAAAGATTGTTGTTGCTCTTTTTTTATCCATAATTTGTATGCCATCCATGATAACTTGGTCTTGAGCAACTGAATTACCCAATAAATAAAAATCCTTAAATATTTGTTTTTGAGTTTCTTCAGAACATACTACATTACATTTTTGTTTACAACACATGCCGTTTAAACAGGAAAACTGTTTTTTAGGAATCTTTTTTCCTTTTCTATTCTCATAGTCTAATCCAAATTTTTTACGTTTATCCATATAAGTTCTTTTACCATTTTTGAATCGTTTCTTTTGTGTAGAACAAACTTCATTATCATTATCAGAATCACTTGATACATTTTCATAGCTTTCCATTAATAGAGAAAGACCATCAGAAATATTATTTTGAACTAAATTATTCTCAATATTCTGGTTTGAACAGTTAGATACATTTTCATATTCAATGTCAGATGTATGACCATCTTTGAAAGGTACATAATCTGAATCACCATCAGAATCGTCCACAGAAGAAATAGATACACTGTTGTCATCTTAAAATATAATAAAAATATTATAGACAATATAAGTAAATATCATATAAAACAGATTAAATTATTATATGATCATACTATCATATTAGATAAGTTTACCTGTATTTATTTTGAATGGAAATTCATAATTTTGATCTAAATTATTTACAATATTTTGGTTTGAATGAGTACATAGACTTTCAAGTTTAAAATTACATATTTGGCCATCGTTTAAGGGTATATCATCATCAGCTTCAACATTTTCTACTGGTTGTAAATCACAATATTGAACATTATCTAAATAAAGACAATAATCATAATAAGATACTAATATAAAATTGTTATGTTACATTCAACTAAGTATTATTAAACATTTTTTTTACCATTTTAAGAGAAAAAATATTATAAATAAAAAATAGTAAATCATTCAAACAAAATATGTGATGCCTAACGATAAGTAAGTATTAGCATTAAAGTATTTGGTTTTCAAATACAAAATATAATATTATGTTCAAGACATTGTTAAAATAATTTCCAAAATTCCAAATACTTAATTCAAAAATCATTTTAAATGTATTCTTAATACTATAAAAGTATTTAAATACATTTACTCAAATAATTTACAAGACTGAAGAAATTCTGAATTACAGTTAAACTTAAATTTAATATAGGTAGTATTATAACTTGTTATGCATAGATAATTTCAGAATTCTAAATTAGTTTACCTGTATTTAAATTGAATAGGTTCCTATTATTGTGAACATCTGCTTCAGGACTTTTTACTGGTTGTAAATCACCATACTGAGCATTATCTAAATTAAGACAATGATACGATTTAAAAAACACATAACTATAGCTATATTATAACTTAAGTATTTCTTTAGTAAGTTTTATTAACCTGAATGAAGAAATAATGGCAAATCGTCACTGTTAAATACATCATTCATAGGGTATCCCTGTTCATAATCTGTAAATTAAGTTATGAATTAAGATGTCAAGTGTATTACCTAATATTATATTATCATATAATAATATTATTGTGTATTACCTAATATTATATTATCATATAATAATATTATTATGTATAATATTAGGTAATACACATGACATCTTTATGCTTTATCAATGTGTTTCTGCCCTTACCTTGATCTGAAAGTGGAGTTTCATAATCATTTTGTAGTACTCTAGTAGTATTATCTTTATTCTTGAAATTCTTGTTAGTTACTATCATATTATTTTCAATAAAAATAATGTAGGTATAATTAATATTATTAGCATTACAATAATATTGTGCTATTAGGTACTTACCATGATGAATATTTTTATTATCTTCCGTATATGACAACTTTTTGGCTAAATTTAAAAGCTTTAGTGCTCGTGACATTTCAAATAGGTATTTGAAAAAAAAGTTATTAGAATATTAAAAAGTAACAATGTTATGATACAGAATATCTAGTAGGCAACAGCAATTTTACACTTTTTAATATTGTACAGTACATTCGAGGTTAGAATAAGTTTTTTTTTAATTTTTACGATACTTAGTGGATAACAAGAAACAAATCATATCATAATGAAAATAATAAAACTAATAATAATACAATATTATAGACTATAGAGTATCGTTATCGGCTATCAAAATGCATTTTGTTTACTGTAATGAATATCACATGATATCTGCTATTTATAGAAATTATCATGTTTTGACACATAATAATATTTGTGGCAAAACCTGATAAATGATTTATCATATTTTGCCACAATCAAATTTTGTGTTCCGTGTAGATAGTCAATTTGTATAATGCTAATAAAAATAAAACTAATATTGTCTCAATGATATCATATTTTGCCACAACAAAATAATGACCTATTACTTTCACATACCGTAAAAACCCCGAAATCGATATTTTGGCAGATATCAGCTTCTGCCTCTTCAGTGCAGATATATATCTGTGAATTTAATATATTATATTTTTTAGTGATAAGAAATGGTAACAATAATTAATGTAAACATTGACTACCACGCATATGGCGGTTGACTTCCGACTGATGAACTAGTTAGCTATCTAGTTATTATATATATCTGTGGGCCAATGCCTCATAAAACTGAATAACGTGGTATCTTAAATTTGCCCGGACTACTAGCGCTCGTAATGGTATGCTTCTAGAACTAAAGTTTGAACGTCTGATAAGAGCATAGATATTAAAGAATGGATAGGCCATGTATGCTTATCGTTGAGGAACGAACATGAAAATATTTTGAGGTTATAGAGGTCTTAACACAAATAGATAACAGTATTAGGAGATGATAATATTATATATTTGTAAAATAACATTAAAGTGTGTGTTTAAAACAATTTAAATAATAATAGAACAATTAATATAATATTTTAACATAGGTATTCTAAATCTTAATAGTGATTGAGTAATAGTAATTGTTGTTAATGAAATGTCATTGTTTTAATTTCTGTACCTATGTGTAAACAAAGAAAAATCTGGTTAATTTATCCCAAGAACTTGTAAAAATTAGCAAACAAGTAAAATTAAAAATTAAAATAATGATGGGTACCTTTAAGCTATCAGCAGCAAAATCAGTCATTAATGATTTTTTTTTAAGGATGTCCAACATGTCATTTAATGTTGTAACTTTTTTCTCTAAACGCTTACATTTTTTATTGAGATATTTATTTTTTTTCCTTAGTTGTGTGACGGTTCTTTTTGCAACTTTAAAATTTCTTGCAGCACGATTTGGTGTTCCAAAATCACTTGCACTTAAATCACCAAATCGATTGCTACTCCAAATTAGTTTTTTTTTAGGACATCTAGTCATAACAAATGCCATTACAACCTGTGTGTTTTAGTTTAGGTAAATAGTTTTAAAAAATATGAAACAAATTACATACATTTTGGGAGTTGACACGTCACTATTTAATTCCATCTTCCTTCGTTTAGGTGTTCTGTAACTACAAAAAAACCAATATAATTAATGATAATTTGTATAGTAATGGTAATATTTAGCTTTAACTAATAACAAAATACACACTGTGAATAATTATCGGATGCAGAAGTATAAACAATTGGTGAGCAAGACGCATCATCTGAATTTTGAACAACACTAAAAAGAATGTTTTTTTAAAAAATTTAAATTTGTAATAATAAATAAAATACGTACATATTATTCAAAACATTTGGGGTAGAATTTACAGCATTGATACTAGAAAAACCAACATAATTAATGATAATTTGTATAGTAATGGTAATATTTAGCTTTAACTAATAACAAAATACACACTGTGAATAATTATCGGAAGAATAAGCAGAAGAACAAATAATCGGTGAGCAAGACTCATCATCTGAATTTTGAACAATGCTATAAAGAAAGTTTCCTTTAAACTAAATTTTATACTTTAATTTGAATTATTAAATAAAATATAGTATTCTCACAATGGTATAGCATCAGACTTCAATATTTTTCTAGTGTTGCTGAAGATATAACTGTCACGATTAAAGTGATTTCCACAAACATACTGCCAATCACCAATTTGTTGCATCCCTAAGGCTAGGTACCTACCTATTATTATGTAACATTATTTTGGAAGTTTTTAATTATTTTTTTTATGTTTTTTTAGTGTTTAATTATTATTATTTATAAGTTATCATTAAACTATGTGTAAAACGTCGCTCTTCAGTACGTAAAATGTAATAATTATACTTACATTATCTATACTATACGTCTATACTTTTATTTAAAATTGTTATTGTCTTAAATTTATGATTTATTATCAAGATTTTAGATCTGTTCCAACCTGTGTTTACTTTTGTTTTAATTTTTGATTATAAAATACCTAATGTATCTATGTGTTTGTTAATTTGTAAAAGTGTAAAACCACAGACTTTTTAAAATTAATTATCAATAATTTTAGATGGATATGTAAGTTTTTAAGTTGTTTTGTTTAAAATAAAAATATTTTGCTAGATCCTAAATCAACTATGGTACCTATATTCTCATTGATTAAATTAATTTAAATATAAAATAAATCAATAATGTTCCTTAGTGTGCTTGAGTTGCTTCTGAAAAATTATTATTTTACTTAAAATTAACATTTTAAACTTAACTTTATTTAGCAATCATTATAGTTATGCCATGAGAAAACATAATATTCGAAAATAAAATAACATTATATGATTAGCCATTCAGATTTAGTAAATAACAATATTCAATTTAATTTATATTCTTGGAATTCTTCTTATCGCGGTTTATTTTTATTCTACCGGTTTGTGTATTGTGTACAATTTAGTATTTACCAACGCTATCTATTGTCACATAATCCGTACTAATTTACGTGTTTCCATATTGCGTATAGCTATGGTCTATCTATGTATATTTAATCAATGCCTATATTCATCAGGCGAGCTGCTTCATTCTCTTTGTATGTTTCACAAGAAATGTTATCATCTACTATTAACATCAATGCTTTATCTATAGCAGTGCCTATTAATCGACGTTTCTTTAACTTCCTGTGTTCTATTTCAAAGTTTCCAGAAAATGTACATTGCATAATAACCCTTAATAAGATGAAAATTCTTTTAGGAAATAAGTGATTATTTTATAGAAATGTATAACAAAATAAAAATACCTAGAATTTCCAGATGGTTTGTCGGAAACAATCCCTTTAAAAATTGATCCACACACAGAACATCTACCATCTGCAGTTATATATGAATTGCCAAATTCATATACTTTTGCTCTTTTAAATGTTACACAACAAGGTAATTTCGTATGTTCCCAAAAAAGTTCTGCTAGTAAGGATGTCCATGATCCTTTTGGTAGAATATAATGGGATCGAGCACTATTTTTTGGTTTATTTTTTTCTTTTATCTTGTAAAATACTTCCTGGGGCTGTATCTGTTTCCATTCATCGGGTGAAAAAGTAAATGTAAAACATTTAGTTGGTAATTTGGTTAGTGTGTTATCACTGCTGCAATCACTAGATTCTTCTGTAATAATATAAATTTTAAATTAAGTGATATAATTTAAATTAAAAAAACCTACCTATCAAGTTTGCTTCACGCTGTTCATTGAAAATATCCATATTAACATTCTTCGAAATGTTGTGAGCAAAGTCAAGTGCTTGCTCTTTTTGAAAACCTAAAGCTGCTTTCACATTATGACGATCACGATGCACGAACACGTGAATTATACAAGTATACCTATGTGTTCTCTATGTATATGTTTACAAAATAAATATTAATTTCATCATGAGTATAATTAAAAATTAAAATAAACTATAAGATTTAAAATTAATAATAATACAATAATCTACACAAGATGTACGGTTCCACTTTAAAATAAAAATATGAATAATACAAATTAACAAATAGGTAACAAAAAAAAAAAAAAATGTTAAAAGCAATTATTTTATAATTATAAATATCTAAAACAAATTTTTAAAAAAAATAGTGAATACCTAGATATCAATATATCATGTAGACCTACTCGCAATTAAACCAAAATATTGTTAAATATGAATTCAATAATGTATAAAATCATTGCATGTACAATAAAGTGTGTACGATTCGGAGGCAAAAACGGTCTGTCGATCAGGTTATATAAACTAAGTATATTTAATAATATTATTGGTATTAAAATAATTTATTTAACTATTAGTAGGTAAGTAAAACCGTTGGTTGAATTAATTTTTCCCAAAAACATTGCATTTAATAATACCATTGTATTGATTTTTAATTTTTTTCATCTGCCTTTGAAACAATATACTAAAAAGCCTTGTATTCAATTTTCAAGTTTTTTTAACCAACAAATAAAATTTTATTGATATTTATAGAAAAAAAAACTAAAAAAATTGAAAACTGACAATGTCCGTAAACAGTTCAAAAAGAGTCAAATTATTTTCAAAATTTTACCATGTATAGAAAATGCAAATATAAACAACCTGTGAAAATTTCATGTATCTACGGCCATTTGTTTTAGAGTTACACCAAAAACCAAAATCGATTTTGTTAAAAATCAATTTTGCGTAAAAATTCCCGTTTTTCCTTAATTTTTCTTTTGTTTTTCACGTCGCTTTTGAAAACTACTGGGAAATTTTTACTTTTGACCCCCCAAAGTACCAACTAGATTCATTTTCCAATCAGAAAAGTTGCTATTGAAGAAAATCGAAGCAGTTTTACTGCCCTAAAAGGTGATGACAGACATAAAAAAAAAAAAATAAATAAAAAAAAAACACACATCATTGTAAAATCAATACATTCATCGTTCCACTCAGAATCTAATACATAGTAACCATGGTTACCAATAGCAACCATTTATAAACAAATATTTCCATCGTAAATCTCGAAGTCCCTGTGTGAGCACCTCCTCTCACCACATCATTTCACCCCATAGTCAATATAAACCATCCAGGGCGTCACCCAAAGGCATACAAAAAATTTCATTCAAATCGGTCCAGCCGTTTAGGAGGAATTCGGTGACATACACACGTACATTAGAATTATATATATAAGATATTATAATATTGTATATTATTAAATTTTTATTGATATTCGGTATGCTATATATAACCTACTTGCTTTATATTTTAATCAATCACTTATTAAAAGCTGTTATTTTTATGAAAATAACTATTGATTTGTAAATTATATGTATTATTAATGGTTAAATTAGCTTCAATGCTAATTATTTTATAATTCAAACATTATAATATATATTAAAATATTGTATAAAATTACATTTTTATTGATATTTGGTATAATATATAGTATACATATATCTACTTATTTAATATTTTAATTGATTACTTATTAAACATTTGTTTTTTCTATTTTGAAACTTATGTACAAGATTAACATATTACTATAATGTAACTATCTATTCAAATATTATTAGTATTGTCAATGGTAAACTTAAAGTTAAAATGATAATTATGTTATTTTTTATATTCATATATCTTAAACCTTATATTATATTATAATATTGTATACTATTAAATTTTTATTGATATTAGGTATGATATGTATAACCTACTTGTTTAATATTTTAATCGATCACTTACATTTTTTTCTATTTTGAAACATAATTAAGATCAACATATTATTACAATTAACTATCTATTTAAATATTAATATTTATTGGTATTGTTAATGGTTAACTTAATAATTTTTTTTATTGATATTTGATATATGCATTTTTTATTAATTGATAATTTAACAAAGATAAAATTATATCATACAACTTATTTTTATTGCCCTATTTAAATTATTTATTTATGTATGTCAGTTACATTTATGAAATTAGATCAATGGAAGTTATATCTTTTCAGAAGACTTGCAGTATATTGTATATGATTTGATGATCTAATTATGTATTCCTTAGATATCTAATAAATATCTTGACAGATATTCTATGAAGATTTTTATATCTTCTTGGATACCTATCAAACTAATATCTGTGTGGATACCAATGTCATATTCCATGAATATTTTCCAAATGTTTCCTTAGATATCTAATGAATATGCTCATAGATTCTATAGATATATTTAGCATATTGTTGGATATACGTAGAAAATATGTATATTCTAAACAGTATATTCATAATATTTGAAAATAATATAGAATTCTATGTGGGATATTATATTTTTAATATTTAAACGATTCAAGAAAGTCCTATAGGTCATAGGATTGTAACGGTCCCCAGGCGTACAACGACTTTTGGAAAAAGGACTTTGAAATAAAATAGTAAACTGGTTAAAAACTAAGTGTTTTTATTTAAAAGAGAATGAAATGAATTAAATTATGATACAGTGAATTATTCAGAGTTAGATACTCGAACGAATTAACTTCCAAGTCCTTAGAATATTATGCGTTTAGTCATAAATATTCTAAGTCAAATTTAATTAACTTGTTGAAAATATTCTAAGTCCAAATAATTGGTTCAATGTAAAAATGGACGTGAAGGTGCTCGCGGTCGCTCTGGTAGATCACGTCTGAATATGGGCCGTTTCGGGCCCCCTTATATATGGCATCCCCGTACTCCTCCAGTGCTGGTACGACAGTCCTTCGGCTCATCCCACGCTTTGTCGGTCCGATGTATCGGTTGACGTCAATATTGTGCACACGTGCCGGATGTTATTGCGGTCGCGCGACGCTGTGCCTCGCGCGCTATGTTACAATGTATATAATATAATAATATGACAAAAATATAATACAATTCTTAGTATTTTATTAGGAACGTTCCAAAATTCTTAATAGTTTCCCTAATTAAATGTTTTTGGCAATCTCCTGGCAACGATGTTTTATAATAGTTTTCCAAGAAATTTCAAGAATAGTAAATGCCTATGTGAACGGCCAGTTTTAATATTCTCGAGGTCATTGTATCATAGTGTCATATATTTTGTTAACATTTATTATTTTAAGCTTTGATATTTAATGTCCCTTTACGTTTATATGTGTTATGTACATAAGTTGTATATGTTATGTACATAAGTTGTATATGTTATGTACATATGTTATGTATATATGTTATGTACATATGTTACCGGTACATAGCACCTCCCTTCCAAAAAAAAGGTTTATGTCTTTTAAAGACGGAAATCTTTCAATTTCAGTTAAGTTTCAGTACAAGTTAAAAGTTGTTCATAGTATCAGTTTTGCAGCATGTATGCATGCTCATTTTCTTTTACATTATATTTTTTTTCTTTATTATATGCATGTACGCATTTACATTATATTGATAGACTTATAAGTGTTAGTAATTACAAGTGTAATATACATATTTATATACATATTCATGCATAATGTGCTTATTTACAATAGTATATGTTAATATTTAATTATTTTTGTGTTAGATGGTATTAGTAATTACAACATTTTTCCTTTTTTTTTTTATATAATAATTATGGTTAGTACATATATATGGTAATTAAATGTTAGTTATTGAATAATAATATTTCCTCTAATTGTTATACAATAGTAATTTCCATTATTTTATAAATATATTTCTCTTTTTTTTCAATATTTAAAATTAGACTTCCGTGTATATATACATTTTATAGATGAATTTTCAATATTGTGGATTTTTATCCATTCAAAGCTTATTAGTCACATCGAAAACTCATTCTAAATTGACAGTTTTCCATGTAGTAATAAACTTTGAACTGATCATTATAATTTATAAGTTTTCCTCATTGTTTATGTTATTATTATATTCTTTTTTTATTCATTCTGGGTATCTGAGGTGTACGCAAAAGCTCCTTTTAACTCATCAGCTTTTAAGCATACCTCTCAAACACTAAAAATGCTATTTTAGTTCTATTGTAGTTCTTATTACTCATAAACTAAATAATTGCGCACCGACTCTCCATATATTTAAGAATCAAGTCCACAGTTATTCAGCTCAGAATCAACATGTCAATGTTACCGATTGTAATACAAAATATCCAATGGATTTTGTGCTACCTCTAAAAAATAATTTAATTCATAACAGTGTGGTTGTGTTATGTCCCTATCTATTGACATATCTAATAAAAACTTTTTTGTTGAATCTATTATTTCTAATATTTTATATTCCTCATATGGTACCAAAATTTTCACATTTGCTGTGACAAAATATGATAATCATAACAATTTGTTAAATTGTACCAATCCCCTTGTTCCGTATTTATGTGGTATTGTGTCTCGATGTTTAATGATATTTCTGTTATTAGTTGATCCACTCTATCCATCCTTATTTATTTATTTATAATTTATTCATCTGAAATTATATAAACATTATTTTTACTCACTTATTCATTATTACTTTTCTTTTCTCTTTTTATTTATTTATTTATTTATTTTTATTTTATTTTATTTCAACCAAAATGCTTGGCGAGATTCTCATACCCCTGTTTCCTCAAAACATAGTCGAACACACATTTCGTGAGTTTCACATCGGTCCTCGGATCATGCTCGTACGTCAACTTATGTTTTTTGGTACATATTAGGCCATGAGTTTCTCCCAAGCTTAATAATCGTCCCCTTTTATCAAAATACCCTACTTCCGTTTCATATATTAATTCCTTGGAAACTAGTTTTTTGAATTTCCTCAGAGTAAAAACACCCTGCAATCGGTTTTCCAGTATAATCTTGTAGTTGATAAGTAGTGGGAGATGTTTTATTTATTTTGATAATTTTAAATATTTCTGTAGACCAGCTAGGTAGGTACCCCTTTGAAAATACTGATTTATATGTACTTATACGAACATTATCACCAATGTTAAATTTCATTTTAACATTATTTACTTCTTTTCCACTTTTACACTTTAATGGTTTCGCCCATGAAAATTTTGTAAACGCATCAATCACAACCAAGAAATATTTGTATCCACCATTAATCTTTGAGTATGGGATCATTTCGACCAAGTCGGCCTGCCATAGATCGTTTTTGCCATAAACATTAATTCTTCGCCTCGTATAATTTTTTCTGGCTGGTTTGTGTAGTTCGATAGCGATATCACGTTTAGACATTTGGAATTCGTTTTATCAGACCCGCTTCATACAATTCTTCGTAAATTGATAGTATTTCGTTGGAAAGCCCTGTATTACCAGCAGCTCGAGAAGCTAAAAGTAGTCGTAAACGATCGACTAACTCATTAGGATCATTCCAGTACACTAGACTTTTATTTTGTAGTTTCATAGATAACCCACTACCCGACGATGGGAACAATGGTTTGATAATATCAGTGTATTTATTTCCACCTTTTTTAATTTTTTTCTCGTCTGATGTCAAATGTGCTGATGTCTGAATTAATATGCGCTTATATGCGTTTAGATCGTCTGTGGTGTAGATTTTAGGAGTTTTTGAAATTATTAAACTAACAAGCCCTTGTGTTAACGGGTACGATGTATCTTCAATAATTAATGTATTTCCGTCAAGTTTAATTTCTTTTTTACCCAAATATGCGTCCCCGCTCGATCGTAATTTAGGACCATACGTTTTATCTATGCTGTATGAATCCAACAACTCGTTTATTTTAAAAACTCTAGAATTTTCTGTATTATTTTTTTCAACTTTTTGCACACTTGTGTCCTGAGGTTGAGTTGTCGAATTATGAATATCGTTTAATGGTTCGATAATTGGTTTTAATGTTTCTGTTACTATCGAATGAATATCAGCTTTTCCGTGTTTTAATGCAGTATACTTGCGTTCAATATTTTCTTTGGCTTTAATCAATTCTCTGAGCACTTCATCGTTAGACGACATATTTGCGAATGAAGTGTTTTTATAAAAAACATTAGTTTATATAACGGCGAACGTATCGAATCCGTAACGATATCGCCCATTATCGCGTTCACAGTCTTTGTTTATAACGATAAACTCAAATCTCCCTTTACGCCAGCATGAAGTACAAAAGTCTTTAAACTCTGGATATGTCATATCACCAGAACAATGTTCCATGTAAACGTGCTTTAAATTTGTCTCGTCTTGGTTAAATAGTACTATAAAATTAGCGTTGTCGCGCAATAGTTGTTTGGGAACTTTTGAATAACTCTGAGCTAAATAGAAAACATCTATTAAATTATGTCGTCCTCTGGAAAAGTAAGTTCTTGCAATTTTTTGGTTTTCAGTAATAATATCATCGAAAATAAATACAGAGTTTGGTAAAGCTTTTTCAGGTTCAATAACTTGATCGTTTTCGTGGAACTTAAATAATCCAACATCAATGTCTGATAAAATATCACTCAACAATTCATACTTTGGTTGGTCCAATGTTTTTGAATATATGTAGACGTTGTGAAATCGTATACCGTTTATATGTGTTAATAATGTGAATATTAAATTAGTTTTCCCACAACCTGAAGGACCTACGATAAGCGATCTTATCGTATTAGGTAGAAGCGAACCATGTCTTTGTTTTTTGCACGAAGTAGGCGGGTCCACATTTTCAACTGTGAATTGTACATCTTGTTTAAGGAATTTCATTTTTAAATATCTCTGTAACACTCGGAACGTGATCAGTACACGATGTCACTCGCTCGAAGAAGGAACAATAATAAAGGCGCTGGTCTTATAAACACGCTTATAAATAAATTACCACTCGAGATTCACTTGCCCGGTAAGTTTTGGTGATTATTTTTAATTCATTTAAATCATGATGTATCTGTGTAGGTTATCAATATTGTGGACCTGGTACAAATTTGAAAAAACGCCTAGACCGTGGCGATAAAGGAATAAACCCCTTGGACTCTGCGTGTAGAGACCACGATATTGCGTACGGCCGTAGTAACTCTATCACAGATCGCAACCAGGCTGACTATATATTAGAGCAGCGAGCCTGGGATAGGTTCAAGGCAAAAGATTCTAGTTTAAAAGAAAAGGCTGTTGCTTGGGGCGTAACTACCGCCATGAAAGCAAAACGTAAAATCGGGGCTGGATGTGGGTTTAAAGCGGCCATCAAAGCGGCTAAAAACGCGATAAAGAAAAATATCGGTGAAAAAAACCTGTTGAAATTAAGCAAAAAATGTGTAACCGTCGCACGAAAAACATTCAAAAATAAGAAGAAAACTAAAGTTCCAAGGATTATAACAATTCCAAAAAAGGGCGGTGTGTTACCGCTCATTCCGATTTTTGCCGGTTTGTCAGCACTTGGCGCGTTAACTGGTGGTGTTGCCAACGTTGTTAAGATGGCTAGTGAATTTAATAGAAATTCAAAATCTCATTTGGGCGGTGGATTATACATCGCTCCGTATAAAGGCAACTCGTATAAAATCGGTTCAGGCTTAAATCTCGCTCCATATAAAATTTGTGGAGGTTCAAAAACTAAAAAAAAACTAATAACTACGTTACCCAGAAGAGCGCTGTATGATTTTGAACTTATAAAAATCGCTCGTTTGATTAAAATACCTCATTTCGTGGGTGTGTTTACTCAAGATAGGTTGCCTGTTCGTTGTAAACGAATAGAATCAGCGATAGTTAACTTGGATACGGCGAACGGTACAGGTACTCACTGGGTAGCGTACAAAAAAATCGGAAATCAAGTTCAATATTATGATAGTTTTGGAAATCTGCCACCTCCATTAGAAGTACAAAAATATTTTCGCGGGTGCGATATGAAATTCAATTATAGCAGAGAACAAAAATATAATACTACAAACTGCGGACACTTGTGTTTAAAATTTTTATCATGTACACAATAACATTAAACGGAAACTAGTGAATTGTCATGTGACATTTTTCCACCGTTGGAAGTAGAAAGCACAGCACATATTTGCCTTTTGAGCTTACAAACAAATAATTCAATACCAAACATCGAACCTGGATGTAATACTATCAGTTTCCAAAATTTAATTGGGATGCATGAAAACATAATTATACCTACGGGGATGTATGAGTTGGATCAATTAGAGACTACTATACAACAAATGTTACCAGACTATGTCGCATGGTTTGAATTAAAAGCAAACAGCAAGACATTAAAGTGTATTATGTCGTGTAGTGAAGACGTAGACTTGGGAGTTGAGAATAGCATAGCAAAATTGCTAGGTTTTAGAAATGTACGATACACTACTGGTGCTACTCATGAATCTGAAAATATAGTTAATATTATGAAAATAAACAGTATAAAAGTGGAGTGCAACTTGGTTACCGGATCATTATGTGATGGTGCGCCGACCCAAACTATCCACGAGCTTTTTTCGTCTGTACCTGCAGGGTATAAAATCGTTGAAGTACCTAGACATCTAGTTTTTTATGCTCTCAACACGAGATCAATAACTAGAGTAAATATCGTGCTAAAAGATTAAAACGATTGTCTAATTAATCTGCGAGGCGAACCAATAACAGTCCAGCTACAAATCACGCGCGGATATGGCGCTCAAGTTTAATATAAAGCCCGGTACAATCAAAAAACCTATCAGTTTGTCGTCTGTCGTTAAGAAGTCAACATCGAAAAAAACTATTTCTAAACCGAAAAAAAACGATACCAAACTCACAAAAAATAATTTAAATTTTCTCCGTTCGCTGCAATGATGGACGATTCGTACTTAGACGTTACGGCCGACTATGTCGACGAGTGCAAAATAACGCAAATGAATTATCATTCGTTCACCCCGTACTCGAACATGTCTTTATCAAACAACGATGAAATCAGGATAAATATTTTAAATATGGATGCGTACACTTTACCGTGTGAAAGTTATATTTACATCGAGGGAAAAGTAAAGAAACCTGCCGACAGTGCTGGAGATGTACGTTTTTCAAATAACGGATTAGCATTTTTATTCTCTGAAATGCGATATGAAATAAACGGCATAGAAATACAAAAATTAAAAACACCTGGAGTCTCGTCTTGTTTGAAAGCATACTGTTCGTATACTCCGAGCGATTTGAACACGTTGGAAAACGGTGCCTGGGATTCACAAATGGATACTGAAGATAATAATAAAAATTTTATGAGCAACGATGTATTTACCGGGATTATCCCTCTAAAACATTTATTCGGATTTTGTGAAGACTATAAAAAAATATTACTTAATTGTAATCAACAACTGATTTTAAATCGCGCATCTAGCGACCTTGATGCGATACACGTTGTTGGTGCGGGTGCATCCACAGCCGTTGAGACAAATAAAAAAATTACAATCGAACTCACTAAGGTGGTTTGGAAAATGCCCATTATCAGAGTCAGCGATAAAGAAAAATTAAGACTGATAAAAGTAATAGATTCACATAGAACACTATCGTGTGCGTTCAGGACATGGGATTTGAATGAATATCCTATACTCCCGAGAAATACCTCTCATTCGTGGACCGTGAAATCCAGCAGCTTGCTAGAAAAACCGAGATTTATACTGTTTGGTTTACAAACAGATCGAAAAAAAAGTATTGAAAACGATGCTGCACGATTCGATCACTGTCAATTAAAAAACCTAAAGATTCACTTAAATTCTGAAGTGTACCCATATGAAGACTTCCGCGCTGATTTTAAAAATAATACAACTAGTATAGTGTATAAAGCCTATACAGACTTTCAAAAATCGTACTATGAGAGAGACTACTGCGAACCATTATTATCAAAACATATTTTTCAAAAATATGTTCCAATATTCGTTGTCGATTTATCACGTCAAAACGATAATGTGAAGTCATCAACCGTGGATCTACGTATTGAATTTGAAACGGAAACAATTATCCCGGAGAAAACTGCAGCTTATTGTTTAATATTACACGATCAGATTATTACTTATAGCCCTTTTAGTGGTGATGTTAGAAAATTGTAAAATTTTTTTCTTATATTATATATTTTTTTTTCATATATATTCTTATATATTATACCCTTATTACTAATAAATAAAAAAAAAAACTTGTTTTTAAATATCATGGTTGTTTTTATTTCACACAAGAAAAATATTTATTTCACATAAGAAAAATATTTATTAAAACTTAATAAAATAAATTCGGCAGACACAGATCTTTTAGTTTTGGCGAGGACTTGCTGTCTGAGTAATCGGCCAGGGGTGCTGGGTGTCTGTTGAAATACATGGGTCCATCGTTCTCATCAACAGCCTATAAAAATAATAATAATTATTTATCATATAAATTATATATATATACAATATTACCATTACTAAAGAATCCTGAAGGTTGATACAACTCTCTTGTGTGGGTAGAGAATACTGAACGTTTTCGATGAAGTTCTCTTGTGTAGGTGGAGATAAGGGCGAGATTAATGACAGATTTCCCTAAAAAATATTTAAAATTAAAATTTGATTTGTAGATAAAATTTAAAACTGTTTATTACCTGTTCATATAAACTGCTAAACGATGGCGGTATTGAGCACTCGCTGTTGTACCTCTGTAAAAAATTTAGTTTATTAACATAAATAATATAAGTTAAGAAAAAAATAATCGTACCTCATATTTTCCCACTTTTTCCATCCATTTTTGAACGATAGACTCGGCTGCGTATAATTTTACTTGATTTGTGTATATGTAATCGCCCTGACTAAAACCATATTGAATTGCTTCGTCAATAACGTGTTTTTGAATATGACTAACGTCAATGTTCTTCACTTGGTTTCTCATTATTTGAGTGAAGATTCTTGCAGCGGTACGTTTATTTTTAAGAATGTTGCGATTAGCTCGATATGATGTAGTACAATTGGTCTAACTATTTTAGATTTTCTATTGATAATCTCGAAAATTGAGTATTCTAAATCTTGCAGTTGTAATAAATCGGAGCGATTTAATAGAACACGGCACCCGTCTTGAATTTTTGATTCTAAAACGAGCATGTTCTCCGATTGGTACACCATACTAGTTATCAACATCGAGTCTGTCTCCAAAAATAATTGTCGTTTATATTTTTCTGGTTGATCGAGAATGAATGAAAGAATGTTCCCCATAAGTTTGAATATCCGTTCTAGAAAATCGGAAGGAATATTTACATGGCGCGAAGCTGTTATAATATGAATCTTGGTAATGAATCCATCAGTAGGGTCTAGTCCAATGTTCAAAAACTTGCGAGCTGTGAAATCAATAGTTAAACTACTGCAGTCGATGAGATTTGCTGGCGGTGTTGGTGCAGTGGCGGCATCAGCATAGGGATCAGCCAGCAGGATCAGCCGTTGGCAGCGGTGGTCACGGGAATTAGCAAGCCCAGCATAGGGATCAGCCAGCAGGATCAGGTTCCAGACCCCATACTTTTCTATCCTACTTTTATTGATTACGTCTATATATCTATAATACAATAGGTATTTTCAGTTTTTACTTACCGTTTGATTTTTCCACCTTTTCTTTTTCTATAAGCTGCTACTGTTTTACATTTTACTTCATATTTTTTGTTCATTGTATTTATCAATAATAAATTATATCGTATAAATTAGTTCGAACAAGACACAAAACGGTGTAGGTGCAATCAACAAATAGCAATCCGTATGACACCGCGTACTCATTGACAAATGACAATAATATGTTCATGTTGTAAATATAATATTATCAAGATAAGTATAATAAAATTTAGTGTTTTGACTTTTGGTAAATATACATGATGTTTATAAATACAACTTCCGGCACAGCGCGCCGCGCTCCGTGATCGGAATAAACCTGTTTGATTATGCAGGTAGACGGGTAGTAAACGGGTTTCACTCACACTAATAATCATTTACACTACTACATACACACAATATCGTACGAATATGGGACAATATGAGAATTAGGTTACCAATAATTTGCTCCTTAATAAATAGCCGGCACCGGGGGCCTTAATATAATATGGAAATAGACTTCAATTCTTTATTTAACGACACACAATTATTAATTATAGTGTTTATTGTGTATGTGTTTAATGTTTATAGTTTATCGTTATTCGTCGTAATCGAATCGATTCGCCGACGCGATAAAAATAACCGTTCGGATCGTTCGATGAACGACACCCTGGTATCTCTAATCTATTAATATTATATATTTTTAAGTAAAGCAATGGGCAATGGCCTCTTAACATTATGATATAATTTATATAAACAATTTGTTTAGGGGGATGTCTAGTCAACAAATATGTTATTCAAAACAAGACACAGAAAAAAGCTGCTTGTGTAAAAACTAATGAGTCGATTCCTTAGAGTTTATACTAACAATTTAAGAAATATATCATCTACGTACGCTCTTTTTCTGATTTCTAATTTTTTATTCCAATTCTTTTAAATAATTAAAAAACTACAATGAAAATGTTACGAGTGTTAAATAATAATATTTTCTTTTTGGTGATTGATATGATTTTTTTTTTAAAGAGCGTACATAGACAATATCACCAAGAATTAAAAAAAATTTACTTAAAAAAAATCGAACAAATTTTAGTATGTAAAATAAGTTATTTCTTTTCAAAATAATGTGACCAGCAGCTGGCGACTCTAGCGGAAAAAACCGATACTCTTTATAGGTAGTTACACGAAAACAATGTGTGTATAACCGCGGTATTTCAAACTCGTAAACAATTCTAATTTTAGTAATCGATACGGACGTCATTACGGGAATTCGACAAAAGCGTATGTTTATAGTTATTTACATATTATATTTTATAATTCAGGAATCGGGATACTGTGTTATTATTTATATTACGTATACATTCATTCATAGTTTCCATTTCGCGTTTGAAACTTGACTATTGCTATTGCTATTGTATAAAATAATGTCAGATTATCGAAAAGGTAAAAAAAACCATTTAAGGCTCAGTGCTATCCGTAAAAAACGTAAGTATGTCGGATTAGTTAATTGGAGAACTGCACAAAAAGAAAAGTTAGTATCTACTTTATTATTCTTCATACTTATCTTAACTAAAATATAACCTAGTATTATAATGTCTTATAATTTTTACGATAGAGAAAATAATTTGGAATATGATTATGTTGTTGACCCGGAAACAATTTCCGAAAATAATTATTTACACAATCAGCGTGGCGATGGAGCTTCTAATTCATTGTCAAATGAGGCTGCAATTGACAACTTGATGTAAGCATTGATAATATATTTATTTGTTCATAATATTATTTATTTTTTATACACAATTATAAATTTATACCACTGCTGTACTGTTGTAGTCTATAATATAATATAGCAATTAGTTACCTACCTATATAATTAATAATTATACATAAACAATAAACAAATTTAAATTATTCGTGATATTATTACCTATTATTATGCAATATTGTTATATCGAAATTGTTATTCAAATAGATAAGTGAAAATTTTTCATTCAAAACATAATATTTAGCCTGGAGGTGATATTACATACTTCGTTCAAATTCACAAAAATTATTAAAACCAAAAAAAAATTATGGATATACTGGAATATTTACGCGAAACCAGTTGTCATCAAAATCAATTTTTAATCTTAGATTCTGAGCGGAGCGATAAATATAATATTGATTTTACAACGATTTTTGGTTTTTTTTAAAAAAATTTTTTGAAACGTAGTTTTGTATGGCGCGATGTGAACGGAGGGACTCTAGCCCAGAAAAACCGTGCACAACGAAAATAAAATCGTTAGTCGCTATCTCTTTTACTCTTTACCGCTTTCTATATACTTCTGTCCCTCTCGCTCTACGGCCGGCTACGTTGTTTTACGGACGGGCGGCCGTGTACATGTACATGTCGCAGCCGCGGATTGTCGTAGCTGTATTTTGTAAACGGCTAAGGGTTTTGGGCAGCCACGTGTATAACATACCGAAAGTTACCCCCCCCTCTTTTTTTGATTTAAGTATATTTCGGTCCGGTTTCAACTTGGGTACCCCGTTTTACCACAAAAATTTTGTCTTTAGACCCTCTAAATAGCCCTCCCTAGTCGGGGTACTTTTGATCCCCCTCTCAAAATTATTTTGGAAAAACTTGAGGTGTCGTCCCACGTTTCTGAAACTCGAGTTTTCTTATAGTATGTGGGTCGGTGATGAAATTCGGCGTTTTGTGTCGAGACTGTACGAGACGTTTTTCCCCGTCTTGCGGGAGTTCAAAATTATCGTTTTTAGGGGTGTTTCTGCACGGACACTTTTTTTTAAGCACGCCGAACCGATTTTGTAGTCGGGCCTTATAGATTGCTTTCCGCTGTATCGATTGGTACCGATATTAGTATGTCATGTACATAATATATTAATATGATATATCTTTTTTTTTTTTATTTGAAATCAAAAAGATCACTGGGCCTCACTGAGAAAACTCGTGCGGAGGCCCAGAGCTATCAATTTACAATATTCTAAATTAAATATTACGTATTTAAAATATAACGTGAGAGATATAAGACAGAAAGAAATACAAATGTAATAATATTACCTATATGATATTAAATTATAAAAAAAGAATTGAATGGTTATAATATTTTAGATTTTACTCGCATTATATTCATATTGGAGCCAATAAATAATATGTTTTTTAAAAGCAGGTAAAGGCATATTAGCTATATGGAAAGGCATTAAATTATATATCTGAGTTCCCAAGAAATGGTATACTTTACGGCATCCGGTTTTTTTTGGCCAATCTAAAGAAAAGTTATTAGCTGCGTGTCTAGTATTAACTTTATGACTCTAATAGGAGATAATTGGTTATGCTTTTTTAGATATATAGTAATAATTTTGATATATAAATTGTTTATAGACATCCTCAACCTCTACCATCATTAATAAAATCCCAAATAAAGACCAATCATAACTACTATACCGATTGAGAAAAATGATAATCAATCATTAGAATCAAAAATAAAAAAAATATACAAAATATAATTTACATTGTTTCTTTTCTTTTTTTATTATCCTCATTACCCCAGTCTAGAGAGCCTGTATAAGAAGGCTCTTAAATACTCCTGTATCTTATACAGGCTCTCTACCCCAGTCTATCCATGCCTTTCTTTCTTTTTCACTCACTCACGTGTACCGTTCAAAAGGAGTATCACTTCCCGCGCGCGTACTGGTAACACACACACACTTTTTTTAAAAAAATTTTAGTGCATATTTTTTCTGTTTTAGTGCATAAATTAATGCATATTTAACACTTTTTTAGTGCATTTAATTCACAGCCCTGGTTATGATATTATTTCGCGTTGTTTTGTTTGATCTCATTGGGCTGTTTTTTACGATATTTGGAAAAAATTACGTCACAAACATAAGTGTTGTATTTCAGTTATCACAGGCCTATCATTTCGATGATTGAATATGAACAATAATAATAATTCAATGTTCGTAATTTCAATGAATTAATTAAAATAAAAAATAAAACCTGATAAAGTGATAACATAATATTTACTTTCATTTCAAATAGTTCCACTGAAATTAATCTGTAACCTATAAGACTGCCAAAGAAACTACGTTTCTACCGGGTGTCCCATGACAGCACTCGACTTTTTTTTTGTGACTCTACACGATTAGTAGTTGAAATAATACTCCAATTTTCAACTTCAGTGTCTTGTTCGATGGGAAAGTAAATCTAGTTTCTGGTGCATCAAAAAGGTTAAAGTTCCCAGTAATTTTTAAAAGCACCATGAAAACCAAAACAAAAATGGTGGTTAAGTGAGTAACACTCTGCTGTATAGTAGGTCACTAATAAATTTATGTATTAAATTTGAATCCAACGAGAGGTATCATTGAATACGAAAAACGATTTTGAATGGAGATGATTTTTCAGCTTAGGATATAATTTCCAGTGGTTGGTGAAAAAGGTGAATTATGTTATAGGTAATGGCCTGAATACACCAAAATTTAAGTTCATTTATAATTATTGTAAACCAAACTCATGAAAATTGTTGTATCAAATTTTCAACTCTTAGCTACTTATACAAACATTTTTATGAACTATACCTACAAAATAATTTGTAAATATTCATGGTTTTGACGAATTTTCGTCAATATTTGAACTTCAAATGCTAATAAAAAATTGTGCCTATGTATTGTATTCTTATAATTTTTAAATCACTATAAGACTAACTTATGAGGAATTTTATATTACATTTTTAAGTATTTTGACTCGGCCAACAATTTTTTATCGATATTTATAAAAAAAAAAATTATAAATAAAAACGAATATTTCAAATACCTATAATAGCATTAAAATAAGCGAAATATTTTGGAGATAATTTTGAGAAATGTTGTATTTTTTTTCACTGAGTATGTAATTGTAGGTATACCTACTTATAATAATTATAATTTTTATAGCGATGATGAAGATAATTTACCACCTTTAGCTGTTGAATATGGACCACCTAATCCTGCTCTAGATCCACTCACTATTAAATCAAATTAAAGGTCGCTATATTATCGATGGACAACATTTTTTAAAAAGTATTCGTTCATTAGAAATACATCGAGAACGGTGTGTTAAAAGTACTCAAGGATGGTTCAAATTAGTAAAAAGTAGATCTCGGGCACTTTTTTGGTATTTAGATTTTGAATGTCCATTTTGCAAAGAATGCCGAACTGTGACAAACGAACCATTGCATACACATATAGAAAAAAAAAAAATAATCAGGAGTGTCATAAAAAACTAACTATAACTGAATCTACAGTTTGGGGAGTCATTTCGGCCGGTTCTGGATTTCGTCAATTGGAAGAAATATTTTCACATCTTGGAATAAAATGCATGTCAAATAGTACATTTATGAAATTAGAACAGAACATTGGTGAAGTAAATTAATATTCCTTACAAAAAAAAATTTTAATTCAATTTTTAATTTTATAAAAATGAAATTTTTAGAATTGGAAAACTGTATTCACGGATGAAATGATTCAAGCTGGCAGAGAAGAAAAAATGCTTGCATTACGAAATGGTGATGTAACAGAAAAAGGCATTCCATACATTACAGTTATTGTCGATAGTGGATGGTCACATAGAAGTTTTGGACACCAATACACAGCATCATCAGGAGTAGCGTGTATAAAATTGGTTGGAGAACAAAAAAACTTTTATATGTTGGCGTTCGCAATAAATATTGTTATACATGTGAGTACCGTAAACGTAATAATATATCAACTGAACATGAGGTATGTTATAAAAATTGGAATGGAACATCCGCGGCTATGGAGTCTGACATGATTGTGGAGGCATTCTGTAGTAGTATGGATATTCATGGTTTACAGTACAGAGTAATGATTGGTGACGGGGATAGCAGTACTTTTAAAAAAATCAAAGAAAATGTTCCTTATGGACGAAATGTTATAAAAAAAATGTGCCAATCACGTAGTAAAAAATTATACTAAAGCTTTGTTCAATCTTCAAAAACAATTAGGAAATAATGGGGAAAAAAATACTACCAAATACAAAAATCATGAAATTAAAAGTGTTGGTAAGAATGGCTATAACATATAACTCAAAACACAAATTAGGTGTAGAATCATTAAGAACAGATTTAAAAAATGGACCTAAACATGTTTTTAATATTCATACGCATTGTAAACCATATTATTGTAAAACATCAACTGAAAATAGTGTTAATATAAGCAGTTTTCAATTTGAAAAAGTTATAGAAAAAATTAATGACGTTTTAAAAATGTTAGTTCAAAAAGCACCTCAACTGACCACAAATGATACTTCAAATTTAGCAGAAAATTATATGTCATTAGTCGCTAAATTTTCAGGAGGCAAACAAATAAATAGAGGTAATAAAGGGTCCTACACACACCGAAGTTTTGGTGCAGCGTTAGACTTTCAATTGGGTCTGGAATGGTCATATAAAACATGGAAAAAAGTAGCTACAAGTCCTTATTCGCCGCTTAAGAAATTCGGTATGAAGAAAAAATTACAAATTGAATATAAAAGAAGGTCACTTACTAATTCATTCAATAACAAAAAATTAATAAATGAAACAAAAAAAAAATTTATTTGAAAACAGGGGAGAAGAAGATTACGGCGAGTACTGTCAAAAATTAGATATGGACGAAGAGACTTTTGAAATAGAAAAAAAAACATTGTTATCTTCTTTAGAAGTAAACGAAAAAACACAACAACATTTGGAGCAAATTACAGTTGGTCAATCCGAAAAAAATCAATGGTTTGAAGCTAGGAAAAATAGATTAAGGGCATCTAACTTTGGTGTAGTATGTAAACGACGACCAACAACAAAGTATACACCATTAGTAAAAAAAATTTTGTACAGCGAAGAAATACATAGTTATGCAATACAACATGGAAAAATAAATGAACCTGAAGCAATAAGAACATATGGAAAAGAAAAAGGTATAAAAGTAAGATCTTGTGGGTTATTTGTTGATTTGCAATATGGATTTTTAGCTGCTTCACCTGATGGACTAATAGACGCCGATGGAATAAATGTCCATATTCCTTAGCAAAAAAAGGTATTACTATTGATTTTGCCGCTAAGAATATTAAAACCTTTTACTTGAAGTTCGATGAAAATACACAAAAAATTAATTTGAAGGCAACTCATGATTACTATTTTCAAATCCAAGGTCAGTTACACATTACGCAAAAGTTGTACTGTGACTTCATCGTTTGGACACCATTAGAAATGTTCGTAGAACGTATCATGAAAAATGATGAATTTTGGTATAGTAAAATGGAAACTAATTTAGTGCAATTTTATCATAAAGCGTTGATACCAGAAATAGTTGATCCGAGATTATGTCGTAAAATGCCAATAAGAGACATTGAATAATATTATAGTAATATACATGTAAAAAGTTTTTTGTTCTTATTTAATGGTTTTTATAATTAAATGTAAAACAATAATTATTACTATTTTATTATTAGATATGTATTATACATATCTAATAATAAAATAGTCTTACAATTATTTATTTTTTAATAATATTATTTCATATAATATGTAAGCTAAAAATATTAATATGTTGAATATTCAACAATCAATGAGGTATTATACACATGATATAAAAAAAATAATTAGTTATTATGAATTATTTAAATATTTATTTGGTGTATTATATAATATACAATATAAGGTAATCATGTTTTTTTTTAAAAAAAGAATTAAATAATTTACTTTGTAAATTTTTTGATAGGTATAGGTATGATACACGGGGAAATTATTCTTTTATGAACCAATCAAATAACATTAATTGGAATAGGTAATTAATTAAAACTAAAAAAATAAGTAAAAACATTTAAAAATAGAAAATAAAAATGTTGTTTATAACGACATAAAAACTTTTTCTTCAAAAACAATGAGACTTTTTGAAATAATGAGTGTTTCATGATAAAATATTCACCTGTATTATATAATAAAATGTTTTTAATTTATAACTTAAGACCGGATTTATATGCATTAAAATTTTGGAATTCAAATTACTTTTGGGCGGGATCACGTCAGTATAAATTGGCTAACGCGCCATCTCTGAATACAATAACATACTAAAGCTGTATTTTGATGGCTTGTTTGGGGGACAGTAGAGGTAAATCGACTGACGCGCGATCTCTGGTCACGAAAACATACTATGTGTGACTAGATATCCCCCTTAAACGACACGCACTTTCGTAATCGTAGACCGCACTCACCGCAGTTCTATTCGGATATACGTCATTTCGTCGCGGTCAATTGGTCGCAAGACAATTGGACGCATACGACATTTCGTCGCGTGTAATATCGACGCATGCTACATTTGGTCGCGCGTCATTTTATCGCATATATTTATATAGGTACCTATATAGCTAGTATTAGATAAAATAGATTATCTACAGTGTCTTTTTGGGTAGGAATATTTAATCCAGCGCGACGGTAGTGGCGTGAAGCTAAGTAAAAAAAAAGCGAAGCGGTCACTACCGTAGTATATTACACGAGCCAGAGTTTGCCCATTGAATGTGTGTAAATTTGCCCGTTTTCTTTAGCCAGGGCTACAGACCTAATGAATGAACGGATTGGTCTGTTTGTGGTATCAATAGATCGGGCATGATTTGTAGATTATACCTTTGTCATTTTCGAAAAAATTGGTTGAATAATAACGAATATATTAGCAAAAAAGTCAAGTATTTTTGAAGCAAAAAGATATTGTGCTCGACCGTTTTTAGTTATAACGTTTCACGCAGCAGCGCACGAGACCGTATTACCCCCTCTATTCCCGCGCTCATACAATGCAAGGTAAAATTTTTAATTTCTTAGTGTAGGTATTCTAATATATTATTTATTATATACCTATTTATTAAATAGATAGCGTCATGAAATACAAAGAACATAACCATGTACAAAATAGGGCAAAAATTGAAGTAAAAAAAACTATCAATAAAATGAAAGAAAATGCCATCACTACAATTATGCCTACACGAAGTTTATTAGCAGAGACATCTTCAAAGGTAATTAAATATTATAGTTTTAATATAGTTTAGAGGACGCAACACCTGCGATTTTTTTTATTGTTATATAGGTAATCACGATATTTGTTTAAAAATACGTAAAAATAAACTGGCTTTTTATAGTAATTTTAAAATTAAAAAAATCAATCGAGACGATACTAAATATTTCAATAATTTTGATTATAGGCTATTTATATTATAAATATTATAATATATTATTATATTATTTTAGTTACCATCCGAAGTGGCAGGTCAAATGCCGAATCCAAAATGTTTAAAAAGAACAATACAACGGGTTAGGAACATTTCTGAAGCCGTTCCTGCAAATCCACAAACATTAAATTTTGAAATTCCTGATCAATTCAGATTAACTTTAGACGGAGACAATTTTTTGTTGTACGACAGTGGTGATAGTGACATATGAAGACAGGATTATAATATTTTCGACTGAGAGAAATTTAAATTTATTGAAAGATTCAGAACATTGGTTTTCAGATGGAACATTTTCATCCTGTCCGAACTTATTTTACCAATTTTATACCATTCATTCAGTATTTCATAGTGATATTATACCTTTAGTATACGTTTTATTACCGGATAAAAAAGAAATAACATATATAAAATTATTTCAAGCATTAAAATCATTGAAGCCCGATTTATATCCAAAATCTTTTATGGTAGACTTTGAAAAAGCAGTGATGAATGCAATTAAAAACGAATTTCCCAATACGAAGATTCACGGATGTTTCTTTCACTTGAGTCAAGCGGTTTGGAGACAAATACAACACCATGGTCTTGCAAAACAATATAGTGACGATGTACAATTTTCTTTAGAAGTACGAAAATTAGCTGCACTTGCATTTGTACTCGTCGATAAAGTGATAGAATCTTTTGAATTATTATTAGAAAGCACATATTATATCGAAAATGAAGAAATGTTATCACCACTAATAACATATTTTGAAGGCACGTGGATTGGCATTTTGGATAGGAGAGGTAATCGTCGACCTCCATTATTTTCCATTGAAATCTGGAACTGTTATGATAGGTTACAAAAAAGTTTACCCAGGACTAACAATAAAATAGAGGGCTGGCATAATGGGTTTTCAGCTTTGATAAGTCATACACGACCAATTATTTGGAAATTTATTGAATCATTAAAAAAAGAAAAAAGTTTAAATAAAATGATAATAGAACAAATAATTGCTGGGCATGTACCATGTAAAAAAAAAAAATATAATGATTCATCTATTCGATTAATGCAGATATGTAAAAATATTAATAATAATCCAATATGCGAGGTTTTGAAAGGTATTGCTCATAATTTTAATTTTTATAAGTAATAATATTTTTTAAAATATTTTAATTAGATTATTGTTAGTTTTTTTTTTTTTTATTGAACATTATAGCTTCGATAGCATAGGCCATTAGCTTTTAAGATTCATATTAATACATATATATTTTTGAGGTGAAAAAAAAGAAGTTTTTAGATTATTATTATTATTACTTTGATTGAATTTAATTTTACATTTTATAAATACAAATATATATAAGAATAAGCTAAAATGACTGATATGTAAAATTATTATTATTATTACTATGATTGAATTTAATTTTACATTTTATAAATACAGATATATATAAGAATAAGCTAAAATGACTGATATGTAAAATTATTATTATTATTTAGAATATACCTATATAAATATATGCGATAAAATGACGCGCGACCAAATGTAGCATGCGTCGATATTACACGCGACGAAATGTCGTATGCGTCCAATTGTCTTGCGACCAATTGACCGCGACGAATTGACGTGCGACAAAATTACCGCGACGAAATGACGGGATACCCATGCACGTAGTTCAAAACATGGTAAGATAATATCAATTGAAAAAAAGAATTACGGAATGCACATGTTTTTAAATGCTAAACCACAAAAGCTACTTGTTCAAGATTTAGTGACAGGTCCATCCAATCTAAATAATCCACATACATCAGTATCTGATTACAATTCTTTAGTGTTAACAACAGATGTACCTAAATCACCAATACTAAAAGAAAAGAATATTACACATTTTTTTTGAAAAAGATGCCACTACAAAGGCTGAAATACTTTGGCCTCTACAATGTGTATATAGCCATCTGTCCATGTCTGCAGGATGTGCATGCGTAGAAACAATGAAATTGATGTTTCCAGATAGTAACATTGCTTCAAATATTAAACTGCAACGGACCAAACTAACTTATACTATTGTGCATGGATTAGCAAAACATTTTCTGTATGAGCTTCAAGATATCTTGAAAAAGGTTGATTGCTTTACAATTGCATTTGATGAGTCACTGAACAAAATATCCGAAAAAGAACAAATGGATATATTTATTCGATATTGGGATGATGAAACAAATAAAGTGGTATGTCAGTATTATAATTCTACTTTCTTGGGCCATACAACAGCAGAAGATATGTTGGGTGCCCTAGTTTTAGGTTTACAACCATTGGATTTAAAACATATTATGCAAGTTTCAATGGATGCATCCATAATGTCCGAATGTCAACATCAAACTTCTTCGTTTGTTAAAAGAAAAATTAAAAACATCTGATTTAATTGATCCAATAATTATTGACATTGGGACGTGTGGCCTTCATACATTGCATAATGCTTTTAAAGCTGGTATAAAGGCAGCTAAATGGGAAATAATAGATTTCCTAAGAGCGATTTATAATTTATTTAAAAATGTTCCAGCTCGCAGAGCAGACTTAATTTATTATTCTGGTTCATCTGAATTTCCATTGAAGTTTTGTGCTGTACGGTGGTTGCAAAATATTATTGTGGCTGAACGAGCTGAAAAATTATTGCCCAATTTAAAAGCTTACGTTGAAGGTGTAAAAAATACAAATAGAGAGCCAACATCATACAGTTATAGTAAAATGGTGAAAGGATTAAGTGATCCATTCATAAGACCCAAATTGGCATATTTCAAGACTATTGCAGGTCAATTTGAATCTTTTTTGAAACAATTTCAAAGCGATGCACCTCTTGGTCCCTATCTTTACACCGATATACTAAACATTTTACAGTTTATGATGAGCAGCTTTGTAAAACCAGAAATAATGGAAAAAGAAAAAATTACAGAAATTGATGTTTTGGATAAAAATAAATTAATTGGTGCCAAAAAAATAAACCTTGGTTTCAGTACAAGAGAAGCTATTTGTTCCATTGATAAATTTACAGACAAAGATATTTTAATTTTCAGAACAGATTGCCAATTAATTTTACAAACAATTTGTTTGAAGTTATTGTTAAAATCACCTATTAAGTATAAGATGGTAAAAGGTATATCATTTTGTGATCTAAGCATAATTGTTTCATCTGTAAAAGTGGCAAATTATAGATTTAAAACTACCTTGGAAACATTTGTGGAAAATCATTGGGTTAGTAGCATAGTAGGCGATAAACTTGAAAGGGAATTTTCTATTTTGTGCTCAAATAAAAGTTTTATAGAAAGAGCAAAACAATTTTCCCGGAATGAATTAAGACTTGACAGTTTTTGGACAAATATTGGCATTGTTTTCAACCTATCATCTGCAATGATGAATGTATTAAAAAAAGTTTTTATATTTTCACATGGTAATGCTTCTGTAGAACGTGGATTTTCTGTAAATAAAGAATGCCCAATAACAAATTTAAAAGAGGAATCACTTATTGCTCAACGTCATGTATGGTCGGCTATTAATAAGGTTGGTGGTATAAGTAACGTAATTATCTCCAAAAAACTTATATTAGATGTAAGAAATGCCAGACAACAACAGACAACACTATGAGGAAGCATTAAAAATTAAAAATAAAGCTGATAGTGAACTCAAAGAAAAGCTTTCAAAAAAGAAACATATGATGGATCAATTACAACAATTAAGAGAAAAGAAGATACGTTTAATGGAAACTGCTCAAATAGAAGTTGATTCTATTGAGCAAGAAATAAATGAACTTGTTAAATTTTAAATATAACTTACCTATTTTAATTTATATATTATTATGTTATTTAAAATATTTTAATTGATTGAACAATATTATTTGTTTTTAATTGTTATAAAAAGTTGTTTTTTTTGTTCTTATATTATTTTACAAAATATTATGCATTATAACTATTATACTGTATAAATGTATCTTTTTTTATTAATTGATTGAACAATATTATTTATTTTAATTGTTATAAAAAGTTGTTTTTTTTTGTTCTTATATTATTTTACAAAATATTATGCATTATAACTATTATACTGTATAAATGTATCTTTGTTTATTAATTGATTTAACAATATTATTTGTTTTTAATATTTTCTGGGATGATAATAAAATTTTTTTTAAACAACATTGATTTATATTTTATTCCATCTGGAAAACCTGGAAAAGTCAGGGAATTTGAAAATTAAAACTTTGTGGCAACCCTGATTAGTATACTTGTCTATGGTTCTATTGTACCACGATTATAAAGAACATGTTAGGTATCGGGCGCTGCATCAGCGGTCAGAAGTAGTTACGCTTTGCGTAGTTCATAAAACCGCCGAGCGCTGCTAGTCAGACGTGCTAGATTTTTATTATTCTGTATTAATCGCAATACAAAAGAACGATTTTTCCATTGCAAATCATTCTCAGAACTACTCAAAATTCAAATACTTACTTTTCTTAAGTTACACCATTGATTATAAATACTATACTACTAGTATTTATAATCAATGGTTCTACATATCATAGGTATACGGTATACCTGTAGGCTGTAATAATTAATCAAAATATAGATATAATTTAATATTAAACAAAATAATATTATAAATAAGATATTCAGTATAATCAAAATTATTTAAGATAGTATTCAACACATACAAATATACAATATTTTATTCCACTTGGCTTGTAAAACGACAAAGTTAAGATATTTATTGGCTATTTTTCCATCTTTGATCTGAAAAAGTAATTGCTTAAATAACTTAAAATGTTAAATAGAATAAAGACGTGCACAAAGCAAAGCTAAAAAAATATAGTACTTATAGGTTTTTGTAGAAATTTTAAAATTAATAAATGAAGCGAAGAAAGAGAGCAGTAAAAGTATTTAATGTTTGTACCTTTTTTTTAATTATATTGTATTATTTAAAAAAACCTGTTGGCTATTATAATAATATAAATAAAATATATTAATACCTATGTACCTAAAATAAATAAAAAACAAGTTTTTAATAAATATTGTTTTGTACAATGTTCTAATTTTTTGTAGGTGTACGAGTGATAATACCATCATGTGTCGTGCACAAAATCAGGGAAACTTATCCAGAAAGCAATGGAAATTACGTAGTATTCAAAGATTCTAATGTTATACCATCATAATACATTTTCTATATTAATGAACAATATAATTTTAATTATATAACTGTTTTACAACTTTTGATTATTTTTGATAATTTAAATTTAAATTTGTATAACTACTGTTTCCAGGTACAAATTGTAAAAAAAAATATAATATTAACAATACATTTAAACAAAATGTTTACTGTACACATTGTAAATATTTTAAATTAATTAGCCAAAAGAAATTAACTACTTATTAGACGAAAATCTAGAAAATCGTTTCGCTTTTAGATCATCTAAATCAGGTAGGTTTAGTTACCGAAGCAATATTTTTTGGTGCGTTTTTATGACTGTATGTGAACTGTTCACAAACAACAGGTACTCCACTTCTAATTGCAGTTTGTATATTTTCTAATATAACACGCCGCCACTCTGATTTTGTTGGTTCAAAACGAGTTTTTATTGTATATTTTCGAAGGCTCTTTGAATATACCACTTTTTCCCCGATAGGATTTTTATTTAAATTACTGTTGTGGTCAATAATTGCCAAAGTTGATCGAATATACATACCATTGTATTTCAAATGAATTCTTTTGGGCATATATTTTAGTCTGACATTATGGTATGATTCTAGTCTCCCTGTATGAATAAAATGTTTAACATGTGCCAAGTCTTTTATAAAATCTTTAGCTGTGATTATTTTTTTTAGAGCAACGTAAGATTCAGGCTGTGGCAACTCTATAGGCCGGTTACGGACATTGAAATTAGTTCATTCACCAGCCGTAAGGGTCGCTATTGTCTCGCAATCAGCACGCACATGGACGGTCACAAAACAGATTATAATATGTTAGCAATATGGCCGTTATGTACTTTTGTAATTTCTTTCGTTTTTTCTACATGTCACATGTGATCTGTGAATTAAGAATTTACCTAATATTTCGACCATAGAAAAATATAGATTTCGACTTTCGAGCGGTACCTACTACCTATACTTGTCTGGTTGTCTGCTTTCGAGTACCTATTAGATTTTTGATATTGTTTACCTACGCTTTTATAGTTGAATTTATGTAAAATTTTCTATAACAGCGAAAAACTTGAATATGGGCCGTGCAGCATACAAATGTTCTGTAATTGGTTGTACGTCAAAAGGTAATTCATTATTAATATTATGTAACATTTAGTATCTAGTAAATAAAGTAAATGTGTAGGTACCTACAATATTTCGCACTATCAGAACATTATAGTTTTTCAACTCAAAAAACCATGTTTTGAGAAAACTTACTTCAATGTTATATTATATTCTATAGTATACCTCATTCAATTTTGCCATATTAATATTGTGTAACAGATTTTCCATATGTATTTTAGTTTTTTTTTAATACATATCATTTAGTTTATTTCGTTTAGTTTTTTTCATACCCTTAGTTTGGTTTTATTGTTACTTAATTTTTAAAGAAAAAGCTATAGTTACATATGATTTAAAATTGTTTATGTAAACTTTTTAGGTGCAGTTAGCTCTCACCGATTCCCAAATCCTAGAACCTTTTTGGAAATGTTCCAAAAATGGATAATGCTATTAGGATCAGAACGGTTTGAAAATATAGATCCTCGTGTTATTTATGAGAAGTTTCGCATATGTTCATTGCATTTTAATGTTGATGACATAAGCCCTGGCACAAAAACGTTGAAGCGCAATGTCCTGCCGCACTTGAATATGTTTGAAATAGTTCTAAGTTTGTTATAAATATGTTCTATACTAATGTTCCACTATTATTTACTAATATATATTATTTGTTAATAGCTGATGTCAATGTTGCTTCACCAAGTTTAAATGGTGAACAGTGTGCCCTAACTGTTGAGTCAACAAGTAAGTTTTTAAAATTAATTATGCATTTATGCTATAAAAACATTCTGTATCTAATGATGATTTCAATTTATCTGGCATAGGTTTGTTAGATGAATCAGAAACACAAACTATGGGTAAGTGTTATAATAATAGGCTATATTGTAGAATAGTTTGTACTTATTTGAATGTTGTTGTTTTTTTTTTGTTAGACCATACATCAAGTGCCATCAGTAAATCTCATTCTTATGAGTTAATTTGTAAGTACCTACTAATTTTTTCTAAAAGCTGTTATCTATGAATTATTTGCTTAAAAATATGTTGAATATGCTTCATTATGTATAGTTGATGCGCATGAAAGTAGACCTTCTATTGATTCCAATATTGCTGGCATTAAAACAAAAGCACCAAGCTCTGGTTAATATTATAATTTTTATTTTCTATCTACATTATTGCTTAAGTTTAACCCTAAAGCGCTGACCATCTTTTTATAGCTTCACTGCTTAATATTTTGCTTAAGGCGTTGTAGGGTTAATTTAATTTACATTGTCCAAGGTTGGGCATTAACAAGTTAAAAAGTTAATTTAATTTTCACTTTTTAACTTAACTAGTTACTTTTGGATTTTCATTAACTTATCTATTTACTTATTTAATATATTAAAGTATGAATTTTTCATTTTTAGAAGTAAGTAAGTAAATTTATTTTGTTCTTAATTTTATCACATTTCAATATTTCAGTCTATTTTGTTTCATTTCAAAAATATTAACTTAAATTAACTGAGCTTAAGAAATACATTAACTTGCCCAGCTTTGACTTATTATCTTAATTATCTAATTATTTGATGTAGCAACTAACAATTTATTTATATATTAGGTATATTACATAAAATGGGAATAAATCGAGCAAATAAGCTAACACCAAAGTGTAAATCACTGTATGCCAATGCTTTGCTTCTACAGAAGCAATTACGACGCGAGCATAACAAATGTAAAACTTTCAAGCAAAGACTTAAAGCTGCTAGCAATCACCTTCATTGCCAAACAACCCAACAAATGACTACTGCAGCACACATTTTTACAAAATTACAATTTCGTGAATCAAAAATGAAACCGAAAGGACGACGTTTCACCCTCAATGAAAAGTTAATGTCTTTATCGTTGTACAAACAAAGCCCTAAATCATATAGATTGTTGTCAAAGATGTTTGTACTTCCATGTAGAAAAACTTTAAGTAATATGTTGGCATTAATACCCTTCAACACTGGTATAGACCCTACATTAATTAAAGTGCTTAAAGAAAACGTCAAAAATTTAAAACCGAAATATAGATTTTGCAGTATATTATTTGATGAAATAAGTCTTAATGCTGGTTTGCAGTACAATAGTAACGAGGGGACAATATATGGTTTTGAAGAAAATAGCTCAGGTCGCGTACTCAACAATTTGCTGATCACAGCCTAGTATTCATGATAAAAGGAATTGTAATAAATTTTAAACAGCCCATATGTTATTCTTTTTGCAAAAGCACGACTAACAGACATGATTTGGCACATCAAATACGGGAAGTTATCAAAGCTGTGCAATCTACCTGCCTTAAAGTTATATCAACGATATGTGACCAAGGTGCAACTAACTCAGCTGCTATAAACATCTTAATAAATGATACAAAGGCATATTACTGGACAAATAATAAAGAATACAATGGCGATTTCTATGAAGTGGAATACAAATTTGGCAACAGCACTGAACTAATCAAAATTTTTCATTTGTTTGATCCACATCACCTGCTAAAAGGAATTCGAAATAACTTCCTAACCAAAAATGTTTCATTTGATATGGACGGTGAAAAAGTAGCTAGTTGGCGGGATATCATAAACCTTTATGAATTGGACAGTGGTATACCGGACGTAAAAATGCTTCCCAGGTTAACTAAAGAACACGTTGTGCCTAATGAAATTAGAAAAATGAAAGTAAGGAATGCTGCTCAAGTATTGAGTCAAAGAGTTTCATCCATTATGGCATTTCTGGCATGTAAGTAAAATGAAAATGTATTTATTTACCTAGTACTAAATATTTATTTTATTAAATTATTTTTAGCAAAATATCCTATCGGAAAAACAGCAGGTGACACAGCTAAATTTTGTCTTTTTTTCGACAAATTATTTAACTCCGTCAATAGTAATTATGATAAATTAGTAGATGGAAAAATTTATCGAGCAGGATTAAAAAAGAATTCTCCTCATCATCAACTGTGGAAAGATTCTTTAAAAATTTTAAGTACCATGCGTTTTTTGAGTCCTTCTACTGGAAAGCCATCCACTCCATAGCTACCAACTTTGAAAAATTGGATTAAAACAATAAAAAGTAAGCAGTTAAAAATATGTTATTTCAAAGTAGCATATTAAAACAATTAACTATTTTTTTTAGGTTTCCAAAATATATTTCAAGTGTTGAGTGACAAAGGGATACAAGTTTTGCTTCTGAGACACTTTAACCAAGACTCATTGGAGAACTTTTTTGGTGCGTTGCGAGCTTTAGGGTATCGCAATAATAATCCCACCTGTGAAATGTTTTCATCAGCTTATAAAACTTTGCTGTTGAATAATATTATGTCGACACATTCCCCTGGCAGCAACTGTGAAGATGATTTTTCAGAAGCCTGTTTGGTTTCGTATCAAACGTTGTTTGCCACATTTAATAACAAGCTGGATACTGATGAACCAGAATTTGATAGACAACGTGTTGCTGATTTACCCAAAGAAAAAAATCCTAGCTGTACATCCGACCTAACATTGTTAGAATCTCAAACTAAAAATTATATTGCAGGATTCATTGTAAAAAAATTGAATACCATCTTCTTCAAAAATTGTGATGTATGTATGAAAGAAATTTGTTCTAATATTAATAATGATCATCAAATTATTCAAGCTAGGGATTATCAGCCTAATGGTAAACATTTATTAAAATATCCAAATTCTAGTTTTTGTATGTTAGTCCAAATTATAATCAATATTATTTCACATAATCTACCTTCTTTATGCCATCATAAAACTTTAAAAGTAGATTTAATTAATATTATTGAAGAAAAAGTAAATTTAAAATATATAACATGTCCTGACCATAAACTAATGTTTCTAGAAAAATTTGTCAATGTTGTGGTAAAATTAATGGTGCATAATTGGTGTACCCAAATAAATAGAATTTTATCTGGCAAAATAAATTTAAATAAAAATGAATCTGATAAAATTAAAATTAATACTTTTGAAAGGTACAAATTGTTTTCTAAAAAAAAAAGGTCCTCTTAAGATATTATTATTAGATTTTTATGTTATTCACTTTGTTAATTTTAGTTTTGAAATATGTGTAAATATTTGTAATTGTAAATATGTGGCAATATTCCCATTGACTAGATATATGTTTATTATATTGTTAATTATTAAGTATAAAATATATGACTGAGAAATGTAACAAAAGTTCCAACTAATTTTGTATTTGTATATTTTAAATGTATGTTTAATATTATAATATATTCGTAGTATTTCATATTTTTTGTATATTGTTTTAGTATATTGTAATAAAAATGAATTCAATGTATTATTGGTGTTTGTTTTATTAATTTCAATTGAGTATTTAAAATAATAATTAACAGTGGTTAATGCGCTCAGCGCCCGGGGTTGGCAATCTATATACGCGGCGGCGACACAGAGCTATGAGAGGGTGGAGAGAAGGGATCGAAGTTTCATTCACCAGCCACCGGGAGCGCAGTGTTCAATGTCCCGAATATTAACATTGCGGTTGCCTATCTATTAGTATATTTGTCTATGGTAAGATTCACTATTTTGATTTATCCAAAGTTTATTGCGTTGTTCTTTGTTTGATAGTGGTGTATGTTCACATTTTATTAATTCACCATCTTCAACCCATTCGTGTATATTACTATACTCTATTCCAAATAAGAAACACCCACGGCGGCGACAAGTTTCCGTCAGGCGGCGGGCAGGCTCCACCTATCGTTCTCCCCACTCAATCAACTACATGTTCGTGTGTAGCTCTACCGGCGGCAGCGGGAATAAGTGTGTATGGCACGTGGCATACCATCATAACGCGACGACGCTCATACACTAACCGCTTAGCGCTTGTCTATTTTCTCGTAACCGAATTTTTATGGTATAATTTGTTTTTTGAGTGTTAAGTTTTATTTTATAATATTGTGTTATTATACATACTAAAATGGGTGATGTGATTAAAAATACAACAGAAATTACTTGCAATATCTCTGAAATCGAAGGTCTTATGCATCTGCAGCCTGAAGTCAGTTCTATTTCTCCGACAACAAAAAATCCAAAAGGAAAAGTAAGTAAAACATTGTTTTTTATGTTACTGAATGATCAATAAAATAAATTTGAAATATTTGACTTTAAAATATATAATATAAACATCAAGGACGAATATTTCAAATGTAATACCTATGTCAAATGTTTATATATTTCAAATATTGTTATATAAGTATGTTATAATTTATATTTTTTTTCACAGTATGTTACGAGTCATCAAAAGATAATGATCATCAATATGTACAAAGAGGTCATTTCTAATTCACCTGACAAAAAAATTGGGGAAATTATTAACAATATCAGCAGTTCCACTGGTATAGGATTGCAAACCATTAAGAGGACCATCAGCGAATATAGGAAGTCAAAAACAGTAACCTCTCCACTCAAAAAACGAGTAAAGGCTTCACTGTTTGATAAAATTGACGACCTAGATCGCACAGGGCTACGTCGGAAAGTCCATTCAATTTGGTTAAAACGCGAACTACCAACCATCAACCGAATTTTATTTGAAGTCAACGAAGATCCGTCGCTTCCAAATTTTAAAAGGACGTCTTTGTACCGTACTATCCGTAAATTAGATTTTGAATTTACAAAACGAAAAAGGTGCAGCGTGTTGACCGAGAGGGAAGACCTAATAGTTTGGCGCCGTAAGTACCTCTACGACATTCGAAAATATCGAACGGAAGGTAGGTCTATATATTATCTAGACGAGACTTGGTTGAATGCCGGCGATTGTGCGGATCGTTTTTTGGAAGGACAATAAGGTTCTCTCCAAACACGATGCATTCAACAAAGGCCTCACAACCGGTCTACCAAACCCATCTGGTAAGGGCAAACGACTCATTGTACTGCACATTGGGTCAGAGAATGGTTTCCTGCCAGGTGGTTTACTATGTTTCGTTTCTAAGAAAAGTACCGGAGATTACCATGACGAGATGAACGGGCAGAATTTTAAAGAGTGGTTTGAGTCCATAATTCCTGCACTCAATCCAAATTCCATCATCGTCATGAATAATGCGCCGTATCACTCTGTTGAAAAGGAAAAATATCCAATTGTCACTTGGAAAAAAACAGCTATATTGGAGTGGCTTGTTTCCAAAAATGTGGTTCACGATTGACCATTGTCGTCATTATTGAAGCCCGAACTCGTAAAGAAATCCCGAGAATTGCGACCTCACAACAAATCCCATGTTATTGACCACTTAGCCACGGACAACGGACACACCGTACTCCAATTACCACCGTACCATTGTGAATTTAATCTTATTGAATTAGCATGGGCGATGGTAAAAGGATACGTGAAAAAAAATAACACCACCTTCAAAATCGAAGATGTTCGCCAACTTCTCAATACGGAAATTGAAAGGGTTACACCTCAAAATTGGACTAATTTTATAAAGTATGTCATTGAAAAAGAGGACAGAATATGGAATGTGGACAATATTATGGACGATATAATAGATGCCATGGAACCATGCATAATGACAATAACAGGAGAAATAACCTCATCAAATGATTCCGATTAGTTAATTTTTTTTTTTTTTATCGTATTTTATTTTATTTTTTTGTATAATAAAGTGTAAATAATTAAATTACAGAAATTTTTTTTTACGTACATTTTACATTTGATAAAAAATAATATAGATAATAAAAATTGATGAAAACAAAAGAAATTGGTGTTGCATAGCCCGGACTGTAGAGTAGGGCGTTATTCGAATAATTTTTTTTACTCAAATAATAATGTTTGAATATTATTCGATTTTTTACTCAAATAATAAAGGTAAGACTATGTACTATGTAGTACTGAAACTGGACTATTTACTAGGTACAATAATAACGTCTTCAATATTGATAAATAGACAATAGTTACTATACTGAGGTGCATACTATACAGGGTGTAACAGAAAGATATGACAAATGAAATAACTTGTATTCTAATCAATATTTTATAAATTTTTTTTTTCATATAATTTATAGATGTTTGTACTACATGTACCATAAGCACTTTTTTATTTTTATTTTTTTGTACAGAAAATAAGAAAATTTAAATTTGATTTAAATTGTTTTGAAAAAAATCAAAATAGCCAATTTATAAACATAATGAAAAAAATAGTTTTAGCTTTTACAATTTTTAATTTGAGTAATTCGTTTGCGACTTATAAACGTTTAAATATTCATTCAACTTTCTGCTATATAATATGCTTCAAAATAGAAGTAAATTTTTTCACTAACAAATCTCCGTCACCATGGCATGTTAGCGCTGACCACCATAAATGGTTGCTAATACTGGTTTTCCACAAAAACGCATCAGGATATTTTTTGTCTAATGTTTTCATACGTTTCATTAAACTTTTAGAAATATGCCATATATTGAACTCATGTTCAATATTCGAATGATTTGTTCTCATGTCACATCGAATACCCTTGTGTCTATCGGTAAGAAAAATTTCTATTTTGCAATTTTCTTCATTGATTAATTCGTTAAGCTACGATCCACAAGCATAACGTTCTAAATCACCTTGAGCCATTAAATTTTGAACTAATTTAAAACCAATTATTTTTCCTGTCTGCACGTCCATAATTGAATAAGTACAATATTTTGCACAGAATCCAGGAGAGTCAAATTGTCCATCGCCAGTAAGCCAAATCTTATTAGACCCATTTTTAAGTTCTTCTAAATTTGTATTTTTTCCTTTTCCCAAACATTACAAATAACTGGCCCAATATAAAGTTTTAAAAATTTATCATATATAGTTCTCGTAAAAAAGTTAAGCTTCAAAGTATTACAAAATGCAGTCATTTGATTGAAAAGAATTCCCGACAGTGTTAATGAAGCAGCTATTAATATATTAAATTCTGGTTGTTTACCATTCTTTTTTTGAGAATTCCACTGGAACGTATGTCCTTTTTCACATTTGGTTGTATTTGAGAGTAATGCACCATGAAGATAATGTTTTTTTGTCACTATGGAAGAAGAACATTTACGGCACGTGTCAAATAATTCAGATAAACACTCCCAAAATATAATAAAGCATGAATTATCACCAATTTTGTTTGAATTATCTGTAAGTTGTAATTGGTCATTATGATCACTTTCAGAAAATTCCTCAAACTCTTCATCTTCTTCGGACAAATCATCTTCCTATGGCAGGTCAAACGATAGTTCATTTACGTTGTCACGACGTAAATAGTCATTTTCAATATCACATTGTATACCGACATCATTTGTACTAAATTTTAATTTTTTTTTATTTTATTGTACTTGTAGAAGCACTATCAAAACCGCCGTCTACAGATTCACATTCTGAAATATATGTTTCGATGTTATTGCATGAATTGTTATTTTTTTTCGGTGTACTTGTTTTGGCAGTTACTGAATTTACCATATTTGGCAATGTTGTTCTAGAAGAACGTTGCGAACGGTTAACGTTTGGCCAGAACCCTGTTGTGAAAAAATAGTAGGAAAAACACCAGCATTTCAATGAACAAGATCCTTAGAATTCTTCATAAGTTTTTGACGAAGTAAATCAGATTGATTTAAATCATTTTTGGTAAAATGTTTTGAACATATTACAGCTGATTTTCCTGGAACAAAATTTTTTCTTTTACAGAAATCACTCCATTTTTTAAATCTTTTAGGAGATTTTTCTCTTTTAGGAAATGTAAAAAAATGTATTTTTTCTGGGCCTGTTTTAGCACCTTCTTCACTATGATTAGAACAACCATAAACGGAACACAACATTTTAATAGGTACAATCTTTTATTTTATTGTATAAACTATACTGCGCGTACGAAAAACTAAACATGCGATTACGCGAAACACGATGAGTATGGGCTCGCGACGTATGACTGAGGCCTAGACGACTAGACTGCATTATTTATATTAATTATTACAATTTCTTTTTTGATTCACTCACTGGGCAAATATTTTTATTTAAATTACGATAAACACAACAGTATACTAAGTTAGACAATACTGTAAATATTATCTACAAACGTGTATAAATATAGTTACACTTACACAATAATAACACGGCGGACAACAGTTCTAAAATAGTCCACAAATCGTACAAATAAATGTTTGTTTAATTTTTAATTGAATCATATAATGAACTTATTATTGTAAAAAACATGCAATAATAGAAAAGTTTGTGAACTTTAATTTGTTATAAAGGTCTACATCAATAAATTGAGTATTAGCCGACCTATAAGAGATTAAACAGTAAGAGTCGTATTACTCCCGAAGATCGTGTACAAAGTAATCGACGGCGGTGAAATTATGACGTCACGCGTATTTTTCAAATGACTGCTGCAGGCTAAATAATAGTTGTAAATATATTTTAATGGTATCTCTGTTTTTATTTCACTTAATACTATATTTTAAAATAGACTTATTTTTTTGAGTGTTATGGTCCTTTAAGAATTTGGTCATAATATATATATTATGTATTATACATAATGTATATATATATAGTATGTATAATATATATTTATTTATTTACATGGAAAATAACAATAATTTAATTAGTGAAAAGAATATGTCCTTATTAAAAAATAAAACTGTAATTTGTGTTTTTTTTTACCAGTATCAAATATGTCAGACATTTAATTATTTAAACAGTCTAATATTAATAACCTACCGCTTATAGACAAGTGATATAATTTCATATTAATATAATAATTAATCTAATATTGCTCAACTCGTTCTTCCCTAGCTACTCCTGCGATCTTTAAATCATTGTATACGTTGCTAAGTTATGAACACAGGTCATAAGTTTTTAGAACCTGTAAAATACTTAAATATAATTTAGAAAATTTTATTTATATGTTATATTGGTCAAACAACCTGATTCTAAAGACCGGTGCATGTAAACTGTAGAGGGAATAGCCAACCATCTACCCCAGAGATGGCGAACCTATGACACGCGTGTCAAAGAGTGACACGCGCATACTATTTTAGTGACACATGAAACTGTGTAAAAGTTTGTCATCAAAAACCACTGATCGTAGGACGTAGACTAAAATATATTGAGATTACAAAAATGAAATATTAAGACGTAAAGAACTCGATTTTTGATATTTTAATTTTTTAGACCAATTATTCACAAATAAAAAAGTAAAAAAAAAACAGAAAACGCAAAACGATTTTATCGATTTTTAGAATGAAATATCGAAAATCGAGTTTAATACGTCACCCGATATAACTCTCCTCTACAACTTTTAATTAAGGTATTTTGCTCTAAAACCATTCAGTAAGCCGTATTGTTGGAACAAAATTGGCATGTTTTACGGTAAAAAAATTGTAATTGCGGTCGTCATGTGCTGCCATCGTTTCTAGCGGCAGCGTTTGTAACCTCCTAGCTTGGACAGGACAAAACCGGTTTGTTATCGGCGGTCCGTGCATTCGCGCGTCGTTGCATTATTTTGATATAAACATATTATTATGTTCATATTATTATTTATATGAAATGAAACAAAATAAAATTATGCTCGATCTATTACGCTGCCGAGACCGTCCATGCATTACCGTATTGACGTGACAGCAGCGGCTATGAGTAAAAACTTATTTTTTTAGTTCCAAAACCACGGCCGACTGACTGGTTTTAGAGCAAAAAACCTTTTACAAAAGTTAAAGAGGAGAGTTAAATCTATTAACGTGTAGGACTAGATTTTTGATATTTTAATTTATTGTACCAATTATTCACAAGTTAAAAAAGTAAAAACAAAAAATGCAAAACGATTTTATGGATTTTGAAAGTCAAATATTGAAAATCAAATCCTCCAATTGTATATGAAACTTCCATAAAAACTCTTTAAAAAACATTTAAACATAATTTCTATATAATAATATATATTAATTATTGTGTTAAAAATATAAGAGTTATTTATAAAAATATTTTATTTAAAAATTAAAACTTATCTCATAAAATAATTAGTGTATTAGATACCTATACAACACAACTATATAAATATTAGTATCTAATTAATTTAAAAGCAACAAATAAAATTGAATTTATAAAGGTGATTTATTTCAATATAATTATACATTTGATTATTTAAATTATTTTATTATTAATAAGTATGTTATAAAATAAAATATATTTATCTTATATATATAATTCTAATGTACGTGTGTATGTCACCGAATTCCTCCTAAACGGCTGGACCGATTTAAATGAATTTTTTTGTATGCCTTTGGGTGACGCCCTGGATGGTTTATATTGACTATGGATCATATGCGATATGTGGTTCCGGAGTTATGGCCTTCGGCGATTTTACGATGGAAAGGATGGAAGGATTTGTTTGTAAACGGTTGCTATTGGTAACCATGGTTGCTATGTACTGTTTATTTGTAACCATTGACAACCGTTGTTACCAATAGCAACCATTTATAAACAAATCCTTCCATCCTTTCCATCGTAAAATCGCCGGAGGCCATAACTCCGGAACCACATATCGCACAGCGTACAAACATCACAGAAACCATCTACATATCAATCTTAATATGCCCTGAAATTTTTATCGAAATCGGTTCGGTGGATCTTGAGCTATAAAATTCTTAAAATACTATACTATACTATACTTAAAATTATAAAGAAGAAAGATTTGATTGTTTGTTTGTATTGAATAGGCTCCGAAACTACTGAACCGATTTCAATGAAATTTGGTACATAGGTAGTTTAGACCAGGGATGGCGAACCTTTTGATAACTGCGTGTCAAATCAAAATGTTTGGTTTGATTTCATTTGCCTCGCGTGTCAGAAACTTTGCAGACCTTTTTTTTTTGCTTAAATGGAAAGTACAAATTACAATATCTTCCGATATATTCCAATAATAAGTTAAAAATAGTTTCAAATTATCAATAATTTTTTTGGAAAGTTAAGTAAAAATTATGAACTCTATAATAATATTTTAAATTGGCGTGTCACTGAAATAATGCGCGAGTGTCACTCTGTGACACGCGTGACATAGGTTCGCCATCCCCGGTTTAGACACTGGGAAGGATATAGGCTACTTTTTAATACTAAAAAAGGCTGTAAGGGGTTGAAATAGGGATTGGTATGTATTTTGCCCTCAACGTAACACCATTATTAATTTTTTTAATGGGCAACGAAGTGCACTTGATCACGCATACCACGATGCGTGTCGCGAATTACATTTGCTGGAAGATGACAACCATTGGGATATTACACTTGCAGATGCAGCATTGAGTGCCTCTCCTCATCAAATTCGCCAATTATTCACCATATTATTGACGACATGTTTTCCATCTCAAGCGTCTGTCCTCTGGGACAAATATAAAGATTCCATGTGCGACGACATACTGCATCGCATTCGGATCGCTGATCAAGATCCCAATATCAGTTTTACGCCGGAAATATATAACGAGGCGCTAATAAAGATTGAAGATATTTGCATTCTGATTTCGAATATGCTACTCATTCATTTTGGTATGCTCTCACCTAACCGCCCAGCAACAGACATCATTAACAGCGAGATTCAGCGCGAACAACATTCGATACAGTTTCTTTAACTACTTTCGTTGAAAATAATGAGCAACTACTCACTGATGAACAAAAGAATGTATATGATCGAATTAATTTGTCAATTGCAGCAGAACAAGGTGGATTCTTTTTTTTAGACTCACCAGGTGGCACTGGAAAAACGTTTCTCATTTCACTAAAAATTGCGCGCATTCGATCACAAAATCATATCGCGGTAGCAATATTGCTTCATCAGGTATTGCAGCCACTTTGCTTGATGGCGGACGGACTGCACATTCAGCACTCAAGTTGCCGTTGAACATTTACACAAATCCAGATGCAGTGTGCAACATAAAAAAACATTCCGGTATGGCTAAAGTTTTGCAAAAATGCAAAATTATTATCTGGGATGAATGCACTATGGCCCACAAGCATTCACTTGAAGCTCTCGATAGAATGATGAAAGATCTAAATAATAACACCCGGCTTTTCGGTGGTGCTTTACTGCTGCTGTCTGGTGATTTTAGACAGACATTGCCGGTCATTCCACGCGCTACATATGCGGATGAAATTAACACATGTATAAAACAATATTATCTATGCCGAAATGTCAGTACATTACGTCTCAACACAAATATACGTGTTCAACTGCAAAACGATCCATTGGCACCATCATTCTCCGAGCAATTGCTCAACATTGGAAACGGAACAATACCATTGCATGGAGACACACAATGCATTAAATTGCCAGATAATTTCTGCACCATGGTAACTACGACAGATGCTTTGATTGCAAGCATATTTCCAGATTTACAAGAAAATTACATTAATCATGCGTGGCTTCGGGAACGAGCTATTTTAGCCGCAAAAAATATCGATGTTGACTCTATTAACTTCAAAATACAACAGTCATTGCCTGGCAATGAGGTATTGTTCAAATCGATCGACACTGTTACCGATCCTGATGAAGTAGTCAACTATCCTGTTGAATTTTTGAATTCGCTGGATTTACCAGGAATGCCACCACATAACTTGCGATTAAAAATTGGCTCACCTATCATTTTGCTTCGGAATTTAAATGCAACTAAGCTATGCAACGGTACAAAATTAGTCATAAAAAAATTTATGGGCAATGTTCTTGAAGCCACAATTTTGAACGGCAAATTTGAAGGTGAAGTTGTTCTCCTGCCACGAATCCCAATGACCACTTCAGACTCACCTATTCCATTCAGACGACTGCAATTCCCAATTCGCTTGGCATTTGTCATGACTATTAGTAAGTCACAAGGTCAAACGATGTCGATTTGTGGGTTGGATCTAGAAAATCCGGTCTTTTCACATGACCAATTACATGTGGCGTGTTCTCGCGTTGGAAAACCGTCAAGTTTATTCATTTATACTCCTCAGGAATTGACTAAAAATATTGTTCATCAACTCGCATTAAGATAAAATTAAACAAACATTTATTATATTATTTGTCTTTCATTTCATACTTTGTTTTATATCCTAATCGTTTAAATATCATGCAGGACAACGTCTGTCGGGTCCGCTAGTATAATATATAAGTGTAGAAAAAAGTTAAGATAAACAAAATACATACATACAATTATTGATTTCCGAAAAAATAATATAAATGTTGAGAATGGTATTTGACAATTATATAATATATAATATAATATAATAATACATAATATTATGTAAATAAATATACGTACTAAGAACCTTTACTAAATTAATTTTTAGAACTTACAGGATTATAACTAAAATTAATGTTTTCTATAGCTGATTTTTTTGCTTTCCTATTTAAATAAAATTTTGCTATAAAATATATTAAAAATACTATAATTATGACAACTAAATATTTGTTCGTGTATATAAATTCATACGTTTTATCTACAGTAAGTGAATTTAATAACATATCTTGTTGGTCTAATTGTTTATTTATTTTATTGAACGATTCTTTATTAAATTTAATATTTTTTAATTCGTCGAAGTGAATAGGTTTGGGATAGGGATGATTTGAAAAGTTTAAAACATTACAGCATGAATCATTCATAATAGATAAGTCTACTGGAACTGAGAAATATGTTTGATTGAATATTTGTTCAGTTTTTAGTACACCTTTCAAGGTGTAAGCAATACACCCAGACTTCAAGTATAATTTTCCAGAACTTTTAATTTTAATTTTTTGCGTGAAAGACTGCTTATTACAAATAATAGTGATTGTAGTGGGTTTTTCAACTACAAAAAACCAATGGTTTTTGAAAAATGAGGGATACCACATTTCTGTTTTGAATTCAGAAATATAAGTATCACATTGAGGTGGTTTAGTCACAGAATTTTTTAGTAATTCTGTTACACATGTGGGGTCCGTGTCACAATTATGTATAAGTTCATTAAATCCACAAACAAATATTTTCGCTACTACTTTACAGTTATTTAAATCTGGCCAAATAAAATATTTGGCCATTATTTTGTCCATTAATAAATACATAGCATTTTTAGTCGTATGGAGAAATTGACCATGTTCATTAATTGGAATGTAAATCGGTAATATGTAATAAACGTTGGAATTTTCTATAAGGCATAGAGGAAATTTTAAAGAAAAAATAAATCTGTCATTTACTGTGTGCATTTCAATACTTAATATTTTGAATATTTCTTGAATATTATCCTCATCAAATTTAACGGGAATTTTCAAATCATCCGGGAGAATAGTCTCTATATTTTTTATTTCCGATAGCAATTGGTCGGGTGTTATTACAAACGCATCTACTATATTATTCTGTACGTTAGAAATTACTCTTTGCAACCTACTTATAAACATGCCCAATTCAAATAAAGTGTTTTCTATAAGAGTTATCGAACTCAGAATAATAATTTTTCTGTTTTCGTTAGCTATCTCAGTAATCATTTCGTTCAATTTTCCCTCGCCATATTTCATATTTGTATCAAATAATTTCTTATTTTCATTGAATGATGTAACAGAATCGTTAAAGTTAATTATTGTGCTTTTTAATATAGATATCTGATCATGAACAATACGCATAACATCTTTCTGATTGTTTTCTAATTTATTAATCGAGCTGTCATATCATAGGCGCAACTAGAGCTTATATTTTGGGGGGGCTAAAAGTACCAAGACAACACAGACCCGCGGGGGCTACGCCCCCACACCCCCGTATCTACATTCCACCGTAATTTACATTAATAATACATATATACAAATTCAACTCTATAACTTTAATTTTATTTTAATACAAATTTTCTGTCTTTAGTACAGTACACTTTTAAAATGTCTTCATTATTTAACGAGTCAATAATATCTCTCTCAATGTTTAGAACTGCTAAATTTGAGAAACGGTCTTGTAGCATACTGGTACGTAACCAATTCTTGATACGCCTCATAGACGAAAAAGATCTTTCGCAAGTGGCTGAACTTATGGGTATACTTATTGCTACTTGTAACAACTTATAAAGATTGGGATAAATATGTTTTTCGATCACTTTGCTTAAATCATTAATATCAAAATCCGGTTTTATAGTAATCATGCTGTTTCTTGCTACAGTCATTTCTGATTTTAAAGCATGAATATCTATCATTAAAACATCCTAAAACAATTAAAATTACCATAAATTTATAATTTATTGAGAAAAAAATATTATTCAAAAATGTAATATTAACCTTGTAATGATTTATAAAATATGAACTTTCAACAAACTCCATTTTAATAAAACATTCAACAAAGCATGCCATGAGTAAACTCTCTTTGGAGAATCTATGATTAAGGTTTCTTACAACAGAATCAATTACAGGTATGTAGGCTACTCTACGCCAGTATATTTCAGCCGTAGTGTTTGAATCTACTACTTCATTTTCTGCTCCAGTAGTTCCAAACACCACATAATCATGAAGATTTTGAGTTTCTCTTCTTTGACGTTTGGATCCTTTTATTATAAATTTAAACAGAAATATAAATTGAATTAAATTTAAAATAAACATTTACTTAATATATAAATATAATTACCCATAGTTGGAATTTGTAAGTTAATATTATTTTCCTCAGCAAAATTAACTACTTTTTTCCAAACATTATGGAATTCCTCATCTGTTCTTGATGTTTCAAATGTTTTTATAACGGACTCAATAATATTTTTAGATTTACCAAGTGTTGCTGTTTTACTTTGTAAACTATTACTTAATATGTTCATTATACTCAATACATCTTTAAGAATAATAAGAAAAATAATGAATTCGCATTTTTGTATAGAACTTAATATGCCTAAAAAATTAAAATTATTTTATAATTTATATTTATTAAATTGAAAAGTTATTATTATATTAATTTATTACCAATAGCTTGAGCAATATCTTTATCTGATTGTTCATTAATTTCATTTTCAAGATATTCAACAATTGCATTAAAATTGTTAAACATAGCCTCGCAATTTTTATACCTGCAAACCCATCTAGTATCACATACCCTTAATATATTGCCTTTTTTTACACCTAATTTAGATTGTATATCACATAGCTTTGAATTCTTTAAAGGTCTTGAAAAATGTACATATACAGCTTCAAGTATGTTAAACATTGTACGAGCTCCCTAAAAAACAATGACAATGTATGTAGTTTAAAATTAATATTTTTAAATTTAAGCGGTGTAGGTTTACCTTAATATTTTTGCACGTATCAACGACAACTAAGTTTAGTCGGTGTGCCATGCAGTGGGTGTAAATAGCACATGGATAAAGGTCTTTAATTTTTGATTGGACTCCGTTAAGAAGCCCTGACATGACACTTGCACCGTCATATGACTGAGCAATAATCTTAACAGCATTCATATCAACTTTATGCTTTTCAAAAAAATTAAATATGGCTGAAACTATGTCACTAGCATCTTGCCCAGTAGATACATTTACAAATCCCAAAAAGCGTTCATAAACTTGAAATCTAACTGAATATCTTACACAAATTGAAAGCTGCTCTTCTTTAAAACATCTATGTACAAAATATATACATTGATAAATTATGCAAAGTTTTTAACAACAGAATTTTACATGCAATTGTAGCAGGTAATTATTAACATACCTTGCTTCATCACACATTATTGCAAAAAAACCGGTTTCCATTATCTGTTTAAATATTTCTTTGTATACTAAATTTGCACTAATTTCAATTATGTTTTCTTGAATTTGCCAACTAGTTAAGTTTATTTTTCTCTCATGTATTTCATTAAAACTTGAAAGGTGCTTGGCAAATAGTTCACACAATTCTTTAAAATTTCCTAAAGAAGCAGGTTACAAATATAAATTGAGATACTATACAATTTTAATTTTAAATAAGTAATATTTTCAAGTAATTTAATTTTAAAGTGAAAAGTATTAAAATGTATAACCTTTATTTGTTGATTTAAATGATTCTTCGTGCCCTCTAAATGCAATGCCTTGTTTGCTCAAGTATAAAACTATATCTATTAACTGAGATATATTTACTTAGACATATTTTCTATTTTTCTCTATTAAAACTTTATTAGCTGTACACATTTTTGATAAAACAGACCCTGACTTTTTACTGGACACGTATTCAGACAATCTTGCAGTACTTTGTATATGTATTTTAGTACCAGTATGAGATGTTAATTTTGAAGATAACTGTAAATTGTTTTAATTAAAAAATAAAATAATTGTAATAGATGTCACGTAATAACCGAGTAATTGGTGTAAGAATATTAATTATAAGAACTTGCTTTTTTCCAATTATTAAACCCAGTTTTGATAAATTTATCTTCAGTATAACCAAAATTGTTACCAAACATGCGGCAAGGATAACAAAACACAGCATTTTTCTTGATACTATACACTAACCACTCAAAATTAGCATAATAAGAAGATGAAAATGCGCGATTTTGTAAACCAAATTTTGATTTTGGATATTCCTAGGCAAAGCAAAAGCCATAATAAGCGATATTAAATATAAAATATTAATCAATATTTAAATACTTAAAGTAAAAGCCATAATAAGCAATATTAAATATAAAATATTAATCAATATTTTAATACTGATTGCAGCACTGTTATAACGTTTTAATTTAATATTTACCTTTTGTATTGGTCTACTTGGTCCAGATACTAAATCACCTAGGTCATCATTAAATATGTCTTCGGAATAAGATACATTGTTGTGATTGTCACTATTGTCAGCATTAGAATTATCTGCAGTCTTCGAAGTTAAAATAATGTCGTTAGAAGCACTTGATTTTGTAGGATTATCACTATTATTTTGATCATTTTCTGGTGTACTTATCGCCGTGGTCGGAGTGTTAGATTTAGACTTATTAAATTTGAAAATGTTAAAAATGTCCCGTTTTTCCATATTAAATAAATTGAATAATTTACTTTAAGTAAAAAAAAATTATTTATAGTAACTTATAAGCATTAAAATAATAACATTTCACATTTTAAAAGATTCACGTCCAACGAGCCCAACAAGGTTGTTAAAATGAATAAAATATAATCACTAATCAGAATAATACGATTGATTTCTGCTAAAAGTAATATAATACGGGCAATAGGCTACGAGCGGCGCGCGTCGTTCACCGTGTTATCGCGTTCTAAAATTGTACATTGTATAAGACATGTGTAACAATATTATGATTCATGACGGACTCAAATGTTAGAGCTGTGGACGAAAATACAGTCATTTGGAAAAACCACTGTTATACGCTTTCTATAGTTACACTGAATAACAAATAGATTTCAAACTCGATTTAATACATTTTTATGTTTTATCACAAAATTCACAAAATCCTGAGATTCAATATTTTTATCAGAGGGGGCTATGAAAATATTTAGGGGGGCTAAGCCAGGTTAGGTTTAGGCCAAGCCCCCCCCCCTAGTTGCGCCTATGTATCATATGCTCGTACATCGTCAGCATCAGCTACTCCATACATACATTTTAATACCGTACCCCCAAACTCAAAAGATCGCCTAACCTTTTTGTTATGTCTACCCATTTGTAAGGTTGGAGTAAGAGAGATAGCGACTAACGCTTTTATTTCCGTTCTGCACGGTTTTTCTGGGCTAGAGTCCTTCCGTTCACATCGCGCCATAAGAAACTACGTTTCAAAAACTTATTATTAATTAAAATAAACGTGTAAATGATATACCTATCTATCTATATCTCTACTACTATATAGAATTGTAAGAGGTTTTTTACGACCGCGCTAACCGAGAAAACTACTGAACCGATTTGGCTGAAATTTTTTACTATTATACCTGACAGTCTGCTGAAGGCTTTAGTGGAAGCGCGTTAAAATCAGGAAAAAAATTGATTAGGATTGTTTAACAACATGAACGATATATTATAGAAACCAAAAAAACATGAAACAGTATTTCGTAGGAAAATTCATATGCAGGAAAATCAATTTTAGGATAAGTAATTTTCAGGAACCGTCAAAATCGGGAATTTCATTTTTAGAAAAAATATTTTCACGAACAATTTAATTTAGGAATACATCCAAATCAGGAAACATCAAAATCAGGAAAAAATTAATTAGAATTGTTTAATTACATGAACTGTATTTTAGAGGAACGAAAAAAATCTGAAACAGTATTTCGTAGGAAAATTTGTATGCAGCAAATTTAATTTTGGGATAAATAATTTTCAGAAACCGTCAAAATCGGGAATTTTTAGAAAAAGTAATGCCGAGAACTATCAAATTCAGGAATGCATAAAAATCAAAAGAAAAAAATGATTCGGGCTAAAAATGAATTAAGATTGTTTAATTATGTAGACACCCGCAATTTTCACCGAATGTTAAGATGATTATTTTAAACACAATTAAATTTAAAAAATATTTCAAATATTTTTGAGATGATTGTAGACATAAGAATTTTTCGACTTTTTTTAGTTTTTTTTCTATAAATAGTTAAGATAAAAATATTTTGTTTGGATACAGTTTGTTTAGTTACCTATTCATTATTCGGTGCAATCAGCCATCAGGTATCTTTACTATTAATTATATTTTTATTCAGAGACAGCTCTATTATTATTATTATTATTTAATTTATTAATCATTTACTGTTTTCTTATCTTAATAATTATTGAACTATAATAACCAAGTCAAAAAATAAAAAAACATTCTGTTGACTTAACTTAATTAGATTTTGGTTATGACTTATATCTCACCTACCCATGACATTTTTTATGATTATTATCTTCTGAACTCGGTAAATTGCGCAACCAAATAATCAATATTAATTTTATTGATAAATATTCGGTTTTATGGTAAAATTGATCACACTTTTAGACTTTGGTACATTGTTTTTTACAGTATGCATATGAAAATTACATATGATTGACTGGTAAATAGTTTAGATTTACTTTTTAATTTAGCTAACTGCTTAAAAAACCAATGATACATAAAATAATATTAAAATCAATAACTATTTTATATAGTAATAATTCATAAGTATGGTAAATTAGTTCATTTCCAGTAAAGTAATAGGTTACATAGTTTATACATATATAAATATACACTTAGGTATATCATATGTTGCATTGAGTGGACAATTTCAAGATATTATAGTGCATAAGTATCCTATATATACTTCCCACACATATAATACTTCTAAAATTAAATTTACTTTTTGGTTCTTTACAAAAAAGAAAACAATACAAAATAAAATTTGAATAAGTTGATATTCATTTTAATTAAAAGTGTAATATAACAAAAATCAAAAGCAATAAACATTATTACCAAATGCGTATAGCTGAATTAAAATCTCCATTGCATAAGGGGCAGCGTTTTGGGTCTAACAACTCCACACAATTGCCACACAAAGATTTATGCGAACAAGGGATCAAGGCATGGGTTTTGTCAAAATCTTTGCATACTATACATGTATTATCAGTTGGCGGCAAAGGAACATTCATAGACACTTGTACAAAAGGGATATCTTGTAATTCTATTTCTCGCCTAATATTATCCATTTCCATCATGTTCACAATATCAGGATCTCGTTCTTCCTGTATTATAAAATCTTCTTCGTTCCCTGATAAGAAAAATCATTTATATCAATTTGTATTCAATTATTTCATGTATGTTTGAAGGTGATATGTATTATTATGAATCATTTAGATTGTATGATTTTACAATAATGAAAAAAAAATAAAATAAGCGTTACTTGAGGGAAACCCTTAAAATAAACTAAATCATATAAAAATGTCTTACAATTAGTCTGTACAGTTGAAACATCAACTGAATGATTAATGCGCCTTGTAATGAATACATTTTCGCTATCATTAGAATCATCAGCTACTAGATACATTTCAGGAACAGGGAGCATAATTCCTTCAGCATCTGATTCGTTGTTTCCATCATCAGATCGTATGATATCATCTAATTGTTTAATTTTACTTCATAATTATTATGAATACTTATATTACAACTTATACTATATATTTAAAATGTAATAATTTATTACCAACATTTACTACACGATTTGCTACACGGTGGTTTATATTTTCATCTGGGAGAATTTCTTCAGCACCTGATTCATCGTTTCCATCATCAATTTGTGTAATATCATCTAATAAGTTTAATTTTAATTTTTAAATACTTAATAGTTTTAATACTATTAATACGTACAACATTAAATAATATAACTGTAACATTTATTACCATTATCAATATTATTTTGTTCAACAAGTATACACCACTGTAGTTCTTGTTGGATATATGTTTCTGCACTATGAGAACACTGAATTAAAAAATCATTCACAGTTATTACTCCCAAATGAAGTTGAGCTGTTGCAACCTTAATACGCTCAGAATTAGCTATATATCTAACTTTAACTGGTCGGCTTATTTTCTGGCCACGAATCAACTGCTTAACACTAATGTGGCTTCTTGCACTAGTATCATTTAAATGTTCTGAAAATGAAAGAGAACAATATTTCAATAATACAATATATTCATTTCATTTCATTTCACGAATATACATAAATATACTGGCAGATAAATTAACATCACAAGCATAGGCATAAATAGGGTTTGACAATTTGGGGGCTGAAACTCAAGTAATTAATATATCCCAATGTTTTATGAATTGAAATCATTAGTTTTGGGGGGTACTAAGTGCTACGTCTATGAAAACAAGCATTTAATACTTGTCACTATTTTTCTCCTTTGTATTTATTTTTAAGGGTCATCAACTATAATATATACTCAATTTTTCACTTTTCATTTTTATCATTGTCCAGTTTCATTAGTGTTATTGATTATTAAAATTGTACTTCAATGGTCTGTTATATTACTGAAGACAATATTTTTAAAGTTATAAGTAGGGCTGAGAAGTTAAAGGAGTTGCATATTTTTTTGTGTATTTTTTATTAAGAGCTAGATGAGCTAAAATTCTGTTCTGGATCCTAATTAAATCAATTTTGGTATTTTATACCTGCATATTTTTGAATTTTTTTCAAAAATAGCTTATTAATGATTTTTTGGGAATATAATTGCATTTATAGTAAATTTGTATTCATTTTCAATAAATTTATCCAGTAAAACAGTAATTGAACACGAGTTCAAACCTAAAAATGTAAAATGTATATTTATTATTATTTAGGTACTAACATATCTATTATTAGTTTATTACTACTTAAATTGAAATTTAATAGAACATAAATGGTAATGGTTATCAAGAGACTGGTTTTTTTTCTTATCTATAATTTGATAATCTTTCCGATTGAGAATCTTTTTAATTATTTTTCCTTTCACGTCTATCAAACATAAAATTTTAAGTCCACCGTCGTCCGTCATATATGCTCTTGTTATTATTTTTGTGTTCGTTCTGTCGTTTAGTATTTTATTTATTTAAAATTCCGAAAGTCCCTAGTTTAAAGAAATATGTATTATGTATGAAATACATTTTATTTTGTAAAATTTGTGAGACCAAAGTTAATGGTAATAAAAGGTTTACTGTTATGCAGCATTTATAAAATGCTGTAAAATTATTTAATAATAGAAGTTATGTAAAAATAGTAAATATATAACTGCATAATAATTAATTATTAATAATATAAAAAAATTGTCTGCTTATTTTGTTATATTTTTTGGCATATTTTCGTTTTATGCCGCATTTTGCCAATTTTACCTCATATAACTTCTCATCCCTAGTTATAAGTGATGTTTAAATACAGAAAAAGTATAAAAATAGTATTTGAAATGTAAAAACTGAAACAATAATGATTAATAGGTAACTATTATAAGTACTTAAAATTGTCCATAGGTTCGGATGAGAAACTTGGAATTTCTCCTTCAGTCGCCCATGAAAATTTTCGATATTGTTATTGGTTCTCCTGGCGATCCCATGAACTGAAAACATTTCTGGGCCCATTGTTCGTAATCAAAAACTAAAATATATAATAAACTATTAATTTTTTATTACATGCAAATGTGTTATTATTTGCATAACTTACTTGTTAAAGTAATTGAGAAATGGAGTCAACTGCAAATTATTTATTCTTGCTTTTTGACGAATACATTGATAACCCTGTTCTATTAGATTAGCCGGAAGGAGGGCTAATGCAGCAAACATTTTAATACACATTTGAGCTTCCTCTGAATTTTTAATATACACTGTAAGGCCTTTACTTTTTATGTTTCTCAATAACCTCTATAAACATATAACAAATTAGTATCTAATATGTGATTTACTATTACATTTATACTAAGCTTCATTATATTTATAAAAATAAAACACCCAATTTCCACCCTAAATTTCTTTAAAATATCATAGGATTACCTGAATTAAGAATGTTTCAATTATAAAAGTAAGTGTGTTAAGTAATCATTGAATAGCAATACCTGTATATAATGGAACCAACAAGAATACATATCGGCTTGAGGATACACATGTGAAAAAGCATTTTTTAAAGCTTTTTCATAGTCTGTCATTATAAGCCTTGGGATTAATTGTGGGAACAGTATATTGCATTTTTCTAATAGAATCTTATACGCTTCTTCTGTTTTAGACTCCATCAGGGTATATACAATCGGAATGGACTAAATAAAAAAAAAATTAAAATTAAATTTTATATGTAGGAAATAGCAAATTTATATTATAAGTTCACCAATGTATTAAAAGTTTTTTTTTTACAAATTAAAAAATACTTACATGATTTTGAATAATTAAGTGCATCATAAAAATTTGACGGCTTTTTGGATTTGATGGCACAATTTTAAAAGTAGCGTCTGCATGTAACTCATTTCCACCCGCGGTAATTATTTCATTAAGCAATTCAACACATCCAAAGATAACAGAACATTTACCATGTCTATCAACTGTATGATCTAGATAAAATGATTGATTGCAACATCTATAACGCTCAGGGTTGGCCTCCAAGTAGTTTGCTAAACCGTATAGAGTTAAGGGCAAAACAGGTATACTCTTTTTCCTTTCATGTCGCATAGATATTTCAGCTGCCGCCCATGCATACTGAAGAGCACCGATTTCTAATTTAAAATACACAATTTCATTATTTGTTTATCGTATGGTAAATTAAAAATAAATTGTATAGGTACACAATTTCATTAATCAATTGTGTAAAAGATCAACAATTGTAACAATAATAGAGCTACCTAGTACCGAGTAAAAATATACGAATATAAGGAGATGATTAAGGTTATTGGATAGATATAAAAATATTTAATTAATAGTTTAATAAAAATAATAAATATGCTTAATTATAAAAAATTACCAACTGTAGGGATGTATAAATAAAAAAGTTTGAAAATGAACAAAATATTTATTATTTTTAAATTTACCTTATGCATTCCTCGTCGTATATGGTTTTTAAACGAGTAGTCTCAAGTTTAGCTCTTAACATTAACATTTTTCTAAATTTAGTTTTTTCGTTTAAGCGTTCGTCGTCAGCATTATTAGGCAAACAATTAGGACTATGGTCTTTACCACTTACAATCGAACCATTTTGCCTAATTGATGCAGATCCTTTGCAAAATTTTTGGCAGCAAGTCAAATAACTAAAATAAAAAATATATTAAAGATTTATTAATTTAATCAATAAAAACAAATACACCAAGTTTAAATAAAAGTTAATTATCAAGTATGAACAAACACAACTTACCGAACTCCCTTACGTCCACCACCATTAAATTTGAATAAAAAACCTTTGTCGTTTTCAATGCGATTCATTATTTCTTTATTTGCAACTTGGGTTTTAAATATTAACTCATAAATATTTAAAAGATATCCTAGAAATCACAACTACACGAGTGGTTCGTTATTACGTCAATACGTCGTATAAAATTGGCAAATGAGATGGGTATGATAGCCAACTAGCCAAGAACAACTGAATAACTGTGAAGACGTGAAATCGTGAAGCATAAACGTTGTTAGACAAAGGCCAAATAATAGACGATAACAATAATAACATTCCATACACAGGAACGATAAATTTGGATTTCCCTGTATTGTATTTCAGTGCATATTAAATTATTATTATATATTATTATTATTAAATAAAGAAATATATCTACTCCTTTAAGCCTAAGCTTGTGATGGAGTAGAGAGTTAACAAATGTAAATAGTAGTTTAAAATGCAACTTTAGAATAAAACAAAGAGATTTGGATAGGTACATCCTTTCGCAAAAAGAAAAAAAAATATATCTCAATAAGTATATAAAATAAAATAAAATATAAAATAAAAAATAAGAATACAAAATCGGTCACATTAGACTAACCAGATAAAGTTTACAATACAATACAATACAATATTATATATAAGAAAAAACAAAACAACATCATAAAATATATAAGAGAGAAAACGTGGCAAGATTTTCATTATTTAAAAACTCATGGTGAATATTAATACAATAAATAAATGAAACAGATTAAAATAAAATAAAATAAAATAAAATCCTAATGACTGGAATCACTAAAAATGGTGGACTCTATTTAAGGAGTAATTAATTCTGCAAATAACCATTTATAGACGACTTTTTTCTCATTAACTCGACCTTCATGAATATTTTTTTTGTATAGTGTTGGCATCTGATTAAAATAAGTAGAACCTAAATAGTCAACAAAAGATTGACCAAAGGATTTTTTTGTATATTTAACTGGCAAATTATAGGCTATATGTTCTCTTAAGTGTCTGTTATTGTTATTGAAATTCATTATTTTTTTAAACATAAATAAAATTGCAAACTTCTTGTATAGGTATCTTATTGGTAGAACACCTAGTTCTATGTAATTCACTTTTGTTGAACCTACTAAAGATTTTCTATTTAGTATTATTCTTAGTATTTTATTTTGATTTGTTTGAAGCATTTTTAAAACATTTTCTTTTACACCTCCCCACACCAAAAGGCCATATTGACAGATCGACTGATAGAACGCAAAATAAATGATACGTAAAGTTTCAACAGGTAAGATATCTTTTAGTAAAATAAATTTGTGTAATGAGTGTCGTAGTTTCCCTACTAAATTATGGATATGAAAGTTCCACCTCAAATTATTGTCAAAGATAATACCCAGATAGCGAATTTTCGAAACTTGACTAATTTGCTTACAGTCTTGCATATTGCATACCAATTGATTTTGACAATTGTGAATTATTAGAGGAAACTCTCCATAGGTAGTCTTATTTATTGATAACTTCATGTACGTAGTTTTATCTGAATTCATAGTTAAGCCCAGTTCACTTGTGCATTTGTGTGTTAAATTTAGACCTTTCGTTGCTTTGAAGTATACCCCTTCCCAGCATTTATCCGAAAATAATAGACAGGTATCATCTGCGTACGTTACTATTTTGCCATCAATGTTTAAATCACAAACTGTATTTATGTATAATATGAACAAGATGGGACCCAAAACACTACCCTGTGGAACACCATATTCTATATAACCTGTTTTGCTTATTGCATCATTTAATTTCACCATTTGCTGTCTGTTAGAGAGGTAACTCTTAAACCAGAGGAGACTTTTATTATTTATTCCAAAGTTTGGTAGAATTTTTAATAGGATATCATGTTGGATAGTATCGAAGGCTTTTGCTAAGTCAATGAAAACAGCAATTGTTTTTAAACCTTTGTCCAGAGAGTCATATAAAAATTGAGTTGCATTATATAAGGCATTTTCAGTGCTTAGGCCTGGTCGAAATCCGTATTGGTTTTTAGATAATAAGTTATTTTTCTCAAGGTAAGAGATCAGCCTTGCTTTAATTATTTTCTCAAATATTTTGGAGAAGTTGGTCAACATTGATATAGGTCTATAATTACTTATTATTTTACGGTCACTACCTTTAAATAGAGGCTTAATAACTGCAATTTTAAACTTATCCGGGAAAATACTACTTTCTATACTCAAATTAAAAATATAGACTAGTGGAAAAATAATTAATTCAGAAATACTTTTAAGAATTTTAACTGTTACCTTATCATAACCAGCAGCAGTGTCATCTTTAAAGTTTTGAATAATTATTCTTAATTCTGATACATCAATTTTCTCTAGAAGAATCTTTTCAAAGGAACATAGTATATTATTATCATTGGATTTATTAAAAACCAGATTTTGATTTTTTTTTAATTTTTTTGCCAAATTTTTCCCAACGTTAGAAAAATAATTATTAAATATATTAGACACTTCTTTAGGATTATCATCTATATTCAATAATATGTCATTCACTACTACAGTTTTGATTCTATCGTTGTTATTTGGATTCCTACCCGTAATCTCATTGATCAGTTTCCATGTTAATTTCGGATTATACGACACTTTTCTAAATTTTTCCTTATAAAAATTAGTTTTAGCAAGCCTCAAAAGTTTTGTAAATGTATTTTTATATTTTTTATAGTATGACGCAAGTTTGACATTGTTTGGGTTTTTTTTGCACTTCATGGAGATATATTGTTTGTGACGTACTGAGCATAATAGACCTTTGGACATCCATTCTTTCAATCTTTTATTTTTAGAGTTAATATTTTTAGCTGTTAAGGATTCATTTATGGCATTCATAATTATATTTTGAAAATCTGTAGTACATACATTTACCGAGTTAGATTCGTATATCTTAGTCCATTTTTCATTACACAAGATTTGTTTAAGTTTATCATAGTTTATAACATTGATAGTATTAATACTGCACATTAATGGATTTTTATTTTTCACAGGTATAGGAATTGAAACTACAATTGAACAATGGTCAGTTATATCTGTTAGTAGAACACCCGCATTAATATTCCCGTGTGAAATATTGTTGTCTTTGATGAACACGTGATCTAAACACGAATGTTGTTGACCTAAAGGTAATCTTGTAAATACATTTATATAAGAACAGAAACCGGTTTCTGACAAAAGGTCTAGGTAATCATAATTATTAACTGTTTGTGCACCAATTATGTTAATATTCATGTCCCCAATTAAGGTAATTACACCAGAATTTAAATTTAAATTATTAAAAACATATTTTAATGAGTTAATAAAATTTATACAATCAGACGAGGGTGATCGGTATATACATACAACAGTTATAGGCAAATTATTGATTATCAGCGACAGTTTAACAATATTATATTCTAAAAAATCATAGTCATAAAAATCCGCCTTTAAATGATTTTTCACAAAGATTATTATACCATCATTTTGGTTTCTTTTGGTACTAGAAAAAAATATACTGTAACCAGGTATCATATAGTGACAAAACAATGAGTCATGCCACGTCTCAGTTAAAACTATAACATCAATTTTATTATTATTTACATCATTTTCTAAAAATAAAAGCAGCTCGTCAAAATGTGCATTCACACTTCTTATGTTAAAGCATATAATATTTAAAGGAGATTCCCCTTTGTTATTAAAATATGAATTATATTCAGAAAAAGACTCAAAAAATTTAGTTCTATATTTATAACTATCAATAATGTTATTAAACTCATCCATGATAATTAAATTAAAACATATGTATACAAGATCGAAATATATTTACTAGAAAAATTACTTTAAGTTGCTTAAGGAGCTTTCGTTTTCGATTAGAATTGCTTTTTGGTCTTCATTTTTTTTAATAAAAATTTTTGAGTCTTTAAACCAAACGAATTTAAATCCGGCTTCGCGAGCAAAAGCCTTAGTTTTAAAGAACAAATTTCTATTAGAAATAGTAAGATAATGATTTACATAAATTGGTTCCATACCCCATTTTTCATGAAACATATTTCCTTTTGGTTTGGTCTTTCTTGAGTTAGTTATGGTATTGCTGCTGCATAGACGAGTGCTCAATTCAGCTACAAGTTTCCTGGGTTTATTCATGATTTTTGAAGGAACACGAAATGCCCTATTGACCGTTGACTCCACACCCAATTTTGATATGATTGTTTTAACTGTCTCTACAATATTTTCATCCTTGGTTTCAGGTACACCAACAATTTCAATAAAATTGTCAACAGCCTTTTGTTCCAACGTATTTACTCGGTTTACCAATAATATAATTTCATTGTTAAACTTAATATTTTGTTCTTTTAGTGCTCGGTTTTCAGCTCTCATTTCTTTCACTGAAGATATTAATTCTTGTAATTGTGTACCAAAGCTGTCAAATTTGTCACTCATAAATTTTACAGAATCATTTAGATTATTGAAATTTTCGTTAGAAATATTGTGGACGGATTTTTTATTCTGTGTTTCATTGACTGGCTGCGCATTCTCATTAAACTTGCATTTATTACAAGCCCACTTTGACTTTGTTGTTTTGGACATTTTACGAAAGGTCACTTCTCTCAGAGCGGCACACATAAAATGGAAGTATTCATTGCATATAGAACAAGTTAAAAGATCATCATCAAAGATGTCATCGTTGCATGAGTTACACAACATATTAGATATTTCAGATATAGTAGAAGAAATCCCGAACAAAATATAATTTACGTGCACTAAAATCGAATGTCGTCCGTCGATGCCAAAGGTTAGTTGATAAGTAAAAGGCGATAAGCGAGCGAAAGTACAACCAACAACCTTACTCGACAACTACAAAACAGTAACTGTTAATTAGTTTATTATTTTAACCGGCGGCTCGTTAAGAGGTGCGTGATTGGCTTGCCGATCACCGGCAATAACATTCTGAAAATTACAGCGCGATTGATGGGTCTTGTTGCGGGCGGGGGGCAGCGCTTATTTTCCAAGCTTTCTATAAAATATTATTAATAGATATCAAACAAACATGGGTTAGTCAGTCATTAGAATAAATATTATAATTTATTTAACAATATCAGTGGCGTAATTTCAGTTTTTTATAGCATGGGGCAAAAGTATACTCATATAATATGGCTAAATATTTGAATATAATGTTGATAGGGATCCACAAAGACAATTATTACATATTTATTAGGCCTATTTTAAATATATATTCTGGTTGCTTAAGAAATAGCCAGCAATACGCACCCACTGAATATATGTCCAATTTGTGCCACTGGAAATAACGTATAATGATGTATAATGATGTATCTTACTATCTTGGGGTGCCGTCAATGAGCGACTTCACCTATTCGCCAATAAACTCTCATCTAATTTAGCCACTGTATAACTATTGTTAATACAGATTAAATAAATATAAATAACATAAATATTCTACATTTTTTATTCAATTAAAAAAAGGCATATTTGTACTTGTATATTATATAATATTACATTATATTATGACACTATATATAGGGTATTATATGAATTATTATTTAAATGAACAATTATAATGGTGCGTAATGACATATTATACATGCAATTATTTACCTGTGTAGTTTGCATAGTGAATCTTAATACATCTATGTGTATAGTATATAGTAGCATAAGCGTGCGTAGTCTTTTTTCGAAGAATATGCCGGTATTTTAAAATATACTTAGCTCAATACAAAAAAATAACTCTCCAAAAACTCTTAATAGTTACAATAATAACTCGCCATGTACCTAATTCGAAAAGAAATTAACATGCATTAATTTATTTAGCTTATTTATTGGTTTTAGATATTTTAATTCGAAAAGTTAGTACTGTGATGTGATTTAAAGTAACAGTATAAAAATCTACAAACATTTGATCATATTATAATCATATAATAATAACAAAAGATGATAATCTAATTAAACGAAATTCTTTTATTTTTGATAGTTGTAGGTAGTATGGAAATAAGTAATACTGCAGGGGCCTGAATGTTCTGGTGACACCGGCAATTCTCCCGAAAATGGTGGATTTTGATTTCAACTATATTATCATAAAAATATAATTATGAAATCTAATTAGTATTTGATTTTGTCTCAACTCCCAATATTTTATTTTAAGAACTAAGAAAATAATATAAAAAAATAAACAAAATATTTCAATTTTGAACCAAGGTACTAGAACTATCATAGTTCATGATTCTAATTATTAATCCAAAACATTTACAACTAAAAACTATATTATGGTTAATAGGTATGATAACTCTGCAGGGATCCCATGGACCATGTCATACCCGATATCCCCCCTGCGCACGCCTATGTATAGTAAGTAATAGTAATAGGTATATAAAGCAAGCATAATCATATAAATAATAATACCATTCAAAATCATTTAATTTAAACTAAAAACTGTACCTACATAATAAAAAAAGGTGGGCAAGTGGATGTCGCTCTGCTGTTGTGCGAAGGGGCTGCTTCACAAATGAAGCCGGGCGCCGCGTGTACGTGGATGTGTGTGCGCAAGTAGCAGCTACACGTAAACTCGACGCTCGTGTTGTCTTCGTAGTGACTTCTTCCTCGTGGCTCGGTAGGAGGACAGGAGAATGAAAAGAGTGGACTGTATAAGGATAATAATTCACGTAGTTATGTTATGAGTATAATAATGGGGATATTTGACAACAGCAAAACATTTGATACAAAAGATGTTCAGGACAATTTTATTTTAAAGTTCTGCAATTCGCTTATCTTGTTATGGCTACGGTTAGTAAAAATATTTGTGGGGCACAATCACAATCCGATCGACCCAAATGATACAAAATAAATACAATATACAAGTTGCGCGATGCGAATAATAGTAATACTAAAAGGTAAACAATAACAACTGTGTGTACGACCTGGTAACACGGGGTTGAGTTGGACTGATAACACGATGAGGGTGTGGTTGCCCCAGAACGACAAAACCGCCGATAGTGGTAGTGGTTCGTCGAACAGCCGGTAGAGGTAGTGGTTTGGCGCAGGCGGCCACAAACCACGTGTAGTATGCGCTCAAAGGACACAGTCTGGGGACAAAAAACAAAACGGTTCGGACGCGCACAACGGGCGAACGATACCGACGAATAACTCGTGGTTTGGCGAGCCGAGTGTGTGCAAAAGACACAACACGGGGATAAGACAAAACGGTTCGGACGCGCACAACGGGCGGACGATACCGACGATACCTCGTGGTAAACAAAACAACGCCGTTAAGAACGAAAACGAATAGCTACGACAGCTGGACAACAACAACAACGTGGTGGCGTGAACCGGCGACCGGAGACCTAGGCGCGACAGAGCTGTTCCCCCTCCGTGTGCTCAGCCATGGTGAGCCAGGATGGCAACTTAACATAGCGGGAGTCAAATTGGCAACTCTGTATCCAACAGCTGTACTGTAGGTTACAAGTGGGTCACTGTATAATGGATGGTATTAAATTTGAATTCAATGATATAATATCATTGTATACGAAAAACGATTCTGAGCGGAGACGGTATATCAGTCTAGGTTTAAGACATTATATACCATCTATGGTATTAAAAAAAATATACCCATAATAGGTACCTATATGTCCTATAATAAATTCCAAATTAATCATATCACAATAACCATTAGGTACTTATAACGCGTTATACATCAACAACAAACCCTGATACCATCATAGTTATATAATAGTGTACTTTAGAAGTTTCAAGTACCCACGAATAATATTATTTCTAATCACAACAAAATAACTAAAATAGTTATTCTAGGTTTCTTAATATGTAATTTCGTCCAAATTTGAACTTAAAATGACTATAAAAATAAACTGTGCTTGTGTATTTTTGAGATTTTTTTGGTAACAGAATTAACTACTTACATGGAATCTTGTTTTAAATTTTCAATCCTTAGTTATAAAAGTTGAACATTTTATAAATTTTTACCTACTCATAGGTGGAAATCCATTAAAATTTCAGGGGGCCAATATTATTAACATCAATGTTATTTGAGGGGGGGCTTCGATCCCACACAACTAAAAAAGGAGGGGCCTTGACGGACGTTTGGTTGGCTAGGCCCCGTTAGCTCTCCTCCCATCCCCAAGCCCGGATTAAGACATTTTGAGGCCCAGGGGCCAAAGTTTTAAATGAGGCCCTTTTACGAAAAAAAATATATTAATGTATTTAATGTGTTCCGGGGTGAAGTGACCAGTCGACGTCATATAAAAGTATACCAAAAATGATAAAGAAATAGCTTTTAAAGATATTGGGTCTAACTTTTTTATTTTTGAGTTATGGAAAACTTTTTTTTTATCAAAATCATGCATATCACGCATTTGTTTATGTATTTTCAAAAGTTTTTAAAATTGTTTTGTATTTTTTTTTATTTTAAAGCTATTTAATGGTCCTATCAACACTCCAAAATACGCAATTGAACATTTGAACTAGAAATGCACTAATTATTTTTATTAAATTAAAAAAGTAGAAAAAAGTTGGCAAAAATTAGTATTTTTTAAAGGAAATCGTGTATTATTCCAAATAATTTATTACTTGGTATGGGTTTTTTGTTTTTTGTATTATTCTGCTGAATTATACTGAATAACACATTAATATACCTAGAATACCTTGAAAGTTTGGTTTTTCATAATATAATCCTGTTAATCGTCACAATCTTAGTTTTCCTAGGATTGAGTTGGTTAATTGGTTGTCATTCGTTTAATTTTATACTATTCGGTAAATTTTAGTTGTTATAATACAAAAAACAAAAACTCATAGTTAATAATAAATTATTTGGAATAATGTACAATTTCCTTTTAAAAATACTAATTTTTGCCTACTTTTTTTTCTTTTTTTTAAATTTAATAAAAATAATAAGCACATTTCTAGTTTAATTGCGTATGTCAGTTGATAGGACAATTAAATATGTGCGTGAAGTTGGCCCCCCCACCTTCGCAAATTTCTGTGAAAATTATGTAATCATTTTGCAAATAATTTGCAAATATTTGCAAATTGGTTTTCAGAATTTGCAAATAAATTCCTCGCCCGGTATAAAAAAAATAAGATGGGGGGGCCAACTTCACGCAGCCCCCCCCTTTTGAGCCACGAACTTCAAAATGCTACCAACATTTTGCAAATCATTTGCAAATATTTGCAAATTGGTTTTCAGAATTTGCAAATAAATTCCTCGCCTGGTATAAAAAAAATAAGATGGGGGGGGGGGGCAACTTCACGCAGCCCCCCCTTTTGAGCCACGAACTTCAAAATGCTACCAACATTTTGCAAATCATTTGCAAATATTTGCAAATTGGTTTTCAGAATTTGCAAATAAATTCCTCGCCTGGTATAAAAAAAATAAGATGGGGGGGGGCAACTTCACGCAGCCCCCCCTTTTGAGCCACGAACTTCAAAATGCTACCAACATTTTGCAAATCATTTGCAAATAAATTCCCCGCCCGGTATAAAAAAAATAAGATGGGGGGGCCAACTTCACGCAGCCCCCCCTTTTGATTAATGAACTTCAAAATGCTGCTAACATTTTGTAAACAGCCGCTAACTTTTTTATAATTTCAAGTTCAAACTCATACCAATCGTTGGTGTTTATACGTATGTATAGTTTATAGTATAGTATAAAATTATATTATATAATACACAATTGAAATAATATACTAGGTACTTATAGAAGTATTTTACATAATAATATACCGGGCTACTATTTAATATAAGTTTAATAAATTGAGCATAAACATAAAAGTAATTGTTTCTTACCTACCCATATAGTCTTAAATTCTTAATACATGATAATATTATAACATTAAATATATAAATTAATTAATTATGACATTTTTCAGATCTACCTACCTATAAAATAACAAAACGAATCAACCACACATTTTAAAGAGTATTAATAATTTAATATTTTTAAATGAATAAATTATGCTTATCAGATCTTCAAATTTTATTCATTTTAAATTTAGGTTATTAATTTTTAATTATTGAAGTTAGAAAACGTTCCTAGTTTTTGCCATTTATTATAAAACGTCAGGTCCATACATCAAAACAAATTAACACCACCGGAAATTTTCTCATTTTGATGCAGGATCCTGGAGTCATGTCACTATCATAGAATTGGTAAAAGGAAAATTAAAAAAAGACAATTGTTTTAATAGTTTGTTGATTCGTATTACTTTTATTTATCTTGTAACAAACTCATAATATAAATTTAAAATTATTAAAATATAACCATTTTGTCTTTTTGTTTTATAAAAAAAAAAAAAATAAATAAGCTTCTCTTATTACTATAGTTGATTTTTGTACCTATATACATAACTTTTTTTTTACTCTTTCACATATAAAATTATATGTGGTTTTATTTTTGTTGAAAATGGGGTACTTTTTTTTTTTTTGCCAAATCATTGTGTATCTCCCATCTATTTACGCGGCGTACATACGCCACATAATGATCATGTCCATAAGATACTGCTCCGGATAATATATATCTAAAAATTATTCAAAACAATTAATTAAATAATATATTATTTTAAAATAATTATATTCAATACCTGTTACTGTCAATTATCAGACTATACTGCAAGTCAGCCAGTGAGTACTCATGGTGTTCAGCAATTAAATCTGTTTCAATAAATAAATGATTTCCTAGAACTCTGGTTACATTTAAAAATCCCAAACAGTTAAGTTCTGTGCATTTAGTTTTTTTTACTTCACTGTACTCTTTCAAACTAGCCTCCAAATTATTGAAATCGTTAAATGTTGAGTTTAAAATTATTGTTGGACTTGGTATAGATTTCGACGTAGCACAGTGGAAACACTGTCGGTTTTCAACGGCGGATGGCACACTTTTCAAAAAACTAGTGATCATAAAAGTCACGTTACATCTCGCGTCTATAAGTTTGACATCTGTTATTCCAATGTCTTCTGGGAAAACATTTTGTAGAAGTGTTAATCGCTCTTTGTATATATTTGTAGAACACGGTTTGGTAGCTAACTTTTGACAAAATTTAAGATAAATATTTGAATTTATATCCACGAAACTTTTGTATGCAGGTATATCTATATATGCCATTGCAATTAAAACTGAAATTGAGTCAAATGGGCATGTGTTGTGTACCAGGTAACGTTTTTTTTTCATTATTATAGGTGTAGACATATTTCCGTTGACTAAAAAATTATTTTTAGATGAGCGTGTTGATCTATTTGATACTATTTTCTCAATCTCAGGTGTCGATTCCATATACTTTGTTTGTCTTAGCTTTTTTTTAGCCTTCGTGTGTTTGAATGGAATTAATATTTCATTAGATCCCTTACCACGCCAATTTTCAATTTCGTCTAGAGAATTTTTAGATATATTAGATTCTTCACTTGAACTTATTCCATCGTTATCTGATAATATATAATCTGGTTTTTGAATATCAACTACATTTTTATCGCTCAAAGTACAATCATCTATATTTTTAATATTTTGAGTGATCTCTGGTGAATTTACTGAAGAAATATTTGCAGAAGTCATATTGTGGTTATCTAAATGTGGTGATATCACATCATTGTCTGAGCAAGCATTTCGCAGTTGCTTACTGCGAAAAAGTTTTGTATTACTATCTATGCTCTTTAGGTGAGTAACTACAAACTTATCAAGAGCCATTGGACGCACATCAAACCGTAAAATGTGAGTTTTCAATTGTTTAAAATCACCCTCAACTGATGCCGATGAAGCAATTTTATATGGTGACCCAAAACTTGATCTCATTACGTTAGTCCAGAGTGGAAAATCTTTACACACCCGAAATACATCTTTTGCTAACTCTGGTAAGAAATAAGCAGATATTCGATTACCTGCAAATTCAAAACATGTCATTAACTACGTCCATATAATAATATAAATTATATTGATAGTCCTACAATTAAAAATACCCGATGATACTGAACATTTTGGAATTCTGATAACTTAATAACTAATAATATTATTTAGACTATTTTTTTGTATAATAATAAATATTTAGATAAAAAATCAAAATAACAAATATTTTTGTATAATGTGAACATGTGAAGAAGAAAAATAAAAATCACAGTTTAAAGACCATAGAGCCCACTGGCAACCACGTTTTATGAAAATTATAGCTTTTAAATAATTTTTTATACATCACAGGATATTTACATAAGTATTTTATTAGTATGTATTATTAATTAGAGCTCGATTATGACGTATCCACATTGCATTTATAGTTATTATATGTTATATTTAAAGAGGGCTGTATCTCCTACTCTCTCCGATCGCCAACACCCTAAAGGTTTTTCTCAGAAAAAAATTAATTTGAAAAAAATTACCCATACCATCCACCATTTTTGAAGCGATAATGCTTTTTTTAATTGTTTATTATATTTAAATATGTAATTAATAAAAATGTATATATATTTATTGTTTGGTCTGCGCGGTAATTAGGTATTATCTATAAATATTAATATTATAAAAAAGATTTTTATAAAAATGTATATAGTTTTATATAAACGTACCTTTAATTTTAGAATTTTGGTAGCTTGTCTCTTTTATCTTGTTTAAGAACTTTTCAATTTCACTGGTATCTACATAGCTCTCTTGGTCAGATTCTTCTTGATCATATAAATATGAATCTGGTGGCATATCGGTATCTATTGGCTCAGTATAGTCATGTTCATTATCAAAAGAAATATTTTCATTTGATTTTATTAATGATAAAATTAATTCTCTACATTTTTCTGATGGAGATTTTTCAACTTGATCACAGTCAGTCACCCATCCATCTGTTTCACATAACATAACCGTCAATAATGACTCTAATATGTTTTTGAATTCTCTCAATTCTTCAGTGGTTAGGAGCAAACGTAATCCTCAAACATAAAATTCTTTTAAATATTTTTTATTTTTTTCAGTAAAACATTTGAATCTACAAAAAATTTTTATAATATGTGCTACATCTAGACGAATATAGCATTTAGGTAACTGCGTGTCTTTAATCCCAATCAATATTAAAAAACAAGTTTCGGTATATATTTTAAGACTCATTCCATCACAAAAAGATCTTGTTAATGCCCCAAGAAGTGCTTTTGAATAGTCACAAACCGTTTCATTTGGCTCTTGAATCGCATTTTTCTTCCAATTAGAAAGCCAATTCCATATGGTCAATGTATCTTGTTTTTCTGATAACATTTGAGCCACCGGTAAACATCCGAAACTAGTAGAAATTACCGCTTCATATAAAAAAATGTATGCTGAAGTTAAATTTAATGATGTTCGTTTTATCTTTTTAACTAGTCCTCCTGTGGCATCTATAGATAATCGACAGTATTCTTTCTTAGCATCTTTATAAATAATAATTTGGTGTCTACTCCAATAATGAACCATGAATGGATCAACTCCAATACTATGAATAGAGCCAGAAAAAGATGAATTGTGTTTGAATTCAATAAGAGAATTAACAGGATCTTTTGTAGTAATGCCCAGGGATCGGTCTCTGTACTCCTGCTTAGCTTGACGCAGTATTTCTTGTTTATATAAGTTAGGTGGTGAAATACGTCCAAACTCCATATTTTCTACATTTTTCCGCCTCCAATTACATGCCAAGTCATTAGCTAACTGCTTTCCAATAAATTTCCGTTTTTCACCCTTCAGTGGTCGTTTTATGGTATGTTGAATCTCCTTTCCAATAGTATTATTTGTCAAAATTGATATTTTTAATGGTTCTCCTTCTTTTGGTTTATCTTTACTCCATCCTGAAAGTAATGCACCACAAGTTTCTTCCTTACATTTCCCTTCAAATGTTATAAATTTTGAATTTTGACCGGCTTCAAGACACACTTTCGCTCTTTTATAGATAAAAGTACATGGCAACTTGTGCATTGATAAAAACTCATCATTAATGACGTCAGACCAAGCATGTGGTTTTAAAATATTATATTTTCTTGTTTTACCTTTATTTTTATAATCAACTGGCGTTGGTAAAATTGATCTATATTTATCATATGCCAGTTCAAACTCAAAAAGTTCTCTGCTGAAACAATATTCTGACTCAGACGAAGATGAGCTTTCACTTTCATCAATACTCCCATTCTCACTTAAAGAAGTATTCAGTAATCCAAGTATTTTTTTTAACTCAGTTTTCCAATTATTTCTATCATGATAGAGGGATATATAAATACTATTGGGTGATATTTTGTTTTGTAACTTATTTGATATTTCAGTCCATATATTATTAGTTACCGGCACCAACTTACCGTCACTAAAAATCTCATCTTTTTTATCTTTCAAAATATTAAATAGTACATTTGGATCCACAACTGGTTTCCTGCCTTTTGATTTAATCTAAAATTTTTAACAAAACGTACAATTCTTAAAAATACTGAAAAACATAATATTAGTGAAATTTATGTAGGTATAGTCAAGAATTATATTTTTAAATAACAAAATAATTAAAATCGTTATACTTTGTTTAAATAATATATTATAATAATATCATCCAAATCTGAAATTAATATTTATAAAAAAACCATTTTGGCGTTCAAAACTTTTAATTTGGTGATAGGTACACACATAGGTGATAGGTACACCTCTGATACACTTTGACAAAAAGACAAAATAATGTTTTAAGTTATACTTATAGTCACTAGTCGGGTTATATAATGCAGCAATGCAGCTAGTATAATATAAACAATATGCACTAATGTGTCTGAAATTCTGAACACTATTCTGATGCCACTGGCCAGATACTGACGTAGGTACTAAACTGTTGTACTACAACTGTAGCTAAGTCGGAACTGTAATGCCTCTATCTATGCATAAAAGACCGGCTCCGACTTCCTAGGCGATCATGAACAAGTCGCACGCTGTTGTACCGATTTAAATAACATAACGATAATATAATTAAGAATATTGTTTCATTATTTCATTTATTATGTCTTATTATTAATATATTCAAAATATAATTTAAACAATTCATATTTATTAACATAATGATAATATATCCAGAATATTATTTCATTATTTCATTAATGATATCATATTATTAGTATTTTCATAATATTATTTACCAAATAATTACTTGATCTTATTTTAATATTTATTCTAAAATATTATTTTTTTGACGAAGATATGATATTAATAAAATATTATCATTACGAAAATGCTATCTGGGGTAATACAAAAATTAAATAAACAAATATGAAATTAGTGTAGACTATTGTGGACTATTAAAACAATTATCTTTATGGCAGTATCATTCAATACATTTATTTAAATAATAGGTAAACACTATTGTAATTAAATACATTTCTAAACTTACCATTATAAACGCGATGTATATTAAAATAAAACTAATAACTGTACTAACAACACACAAGCTATCACAAAATAATATAATATACAATAGTGAGTAAAATGTTCGAGCATGCGACTGGACGTCTGTACTGCAAATGAGAATATAACCACAATTTTATTTTAACAATGTTGTTATCATTCTGGAAAGACTCCCAGATAGCATTTTTGTAATGATAATATCATAATGATATTATTATTTGATTAAAATAATAATATTTTAAAATAAATAATTATAAGTTATAATATAATTGTTTTAAAAATAATGTTTTTGAACTAACATCAATATGTCATTATATAATTATATGAAAAATAATATTACGTAGGTGTTATGTATATAATATTAAAGTTGGAATAATGAAATGATGTTATGATATTATTAATAGGCTATTAAAATCAAATAAACTATATATTATTTTAAAACTATTATTGATATGCTATTAATTCTCCAATAATAAAATAACATTATTAATAGTATTATAATACATCATCATTGATATTTTATATAGCTAGGTATATATATTAAAATTAAAATAAAACAATTAAATATAATATTTTATATTTTATTTTATTTTATATAAGAATACACACACACACACACACATATATACCTATATTATTATAAATAATTAATAAAAATAAAGTAGTCAATTTATAGGTGTTTGCGTATTTATACGCGTATATAATTATATATCTATTATAAATTATAATAATAGTTATACTATAACTGATCCTGCCCTGTGTTGCCCGTGACCATTTAAATGCCTATGTGAACACTGTTAAATCTAAACGATATATAATATATATACATATTTCTTAAAAAAAAAAAAAACACTCTAATATAACGGGACTACGGGAATATATAGCCGAGTATAATATATGTACGTGTTTCATACAATAACTAATAAGTACGTGAATTTAATCGTGTTCGTTTAATATCTTATATCACAGCCTATAATAATATGTACCTACCTATACTGTATTTTAAGAACATAATATTTTAATTTGTGATATAGGTAATATAGGTAATATAGGTATACGTAAAATACGTAACTATGCTCTGTACCAAATAAGAGCGCACCGCGCTGGCGCATCTAAAATCCAAATGAATCTCGGAGCGACGTCCGGACCCCCTGGCCCCTGGTCGGGTCTATTAGCTCTGTGATTGGTCGCCGATCGTCGGTCGGGTTCGTCGCCGACGACGCCACCGTGAATACAGGGATCTGAAGTAATAATGCGTTTCATAGGATTTTTGTTGAAGGTGAAATATTTGCCATAGTGCCTACAGTGACACGTGTAATTGAAACAAGAAAAATTCAAAAAATTCACCAATGCGCGCAAAAAATATAATAAAGTTTAACCGCGTATACCGTTGAAATGGTTTTGATAATATACAACACTCTGTATTCAGAGTTGACCTGGCCGCCGCCGGAATACGCTGCGGCAGCGCTCTCTGACATGCGCGAATTTCGACCGGTTTTCGTGCGCCGCCCGGTGCGCTCTTATTTGGTACAGAGTATATATTTTTGAATTATCTGGGTTTTTCCGACTGGCACATCGACGAAACACGATAACGATGTTGATACACGAAATTACTTGTCGTTTGGGAGAGTTGTGCAGTACTCCCTCTACAAGTAAGTTCACCATACAATATACGACTTACTTCAATTATTCCGTGGCGAACAGCGATTTTTAACCGATGTCGGCACTCCGTCTTTTGTTTACCGCACGCGCGATTTAAGCATTTAACAAAAGAATAAAATTGATTTAACCAATCGCCCTTTAGGCTTTTACGATCAACTACTAATAGTATTTACGACACGTTTTACAGTCTATTCGGTAAGTAAATATAACTATCATAATATTCATAATTAAGTATAGGTATATCCGTGGAAAAATGGCCGAAGCTGATGTGTACATTTTACAAACTTAGTTTTGCCGCTACATATATTTTCAAATAATAACATATCAGTTTGCATATAAATGGCACTACACACATAATAGAGACATATCATATTTTTGCACCACTTGAAATATACGATTTCTAAACCATTTTAATGACAATTCAAAAATTGACAAAATGTACATATCAGCTTCTGCCATCATTCCACAGATATATTAAAATTATCATTAAGTTTATATAATAATATTATAATAGTCAAAACTCAAAAGATACTTAAGTACTAAAGTGTATACTGTATAGGTACATCATACATGAAGACTGACAAAGTATTATAGGCATAGATTAATATAGGATGTTTAATCTATGGTATGGGTAACAAATTATAATTTAGCCGGTGTGTGCGTGTATGAGCATTATAGTTTTGAAAGAACACATTTTTTTATGAAAATATTACCTATATACTATAAAAATAATTGCACAATACAATATAATTTTCAAGTATAGCTGGTTACCTATAGTGACGGCTGTTTAATTGTACTCACAATACTTTTTTTATAACATATTTTACCATAAGCCAACCCTATAGATATTACTTTTAAATTGCATTATTAATAGGTTATCTATATAATATTTTACATATATTATGTTCTATTATAACATAAATACATTCATTTTGATAGTTTAATTTTTCTTTTATACCCATGTCAATTTCAGAAATAATGGCTTCCTTTTATAAAAATACTAATCTGAGTAAAAGAACAAAACAAAGAAGAGTAGAGGAAGAACTAAAAAGTAGTACTGTTGGATATAGTACTGAGAATATTGGACCTACTATAGTTGAATCTAGTATTTCAAATATTGATCATTCTGGGCCCAGTAGCATGTCTCAATCTAGATCCAATGATATTAATCTTAATATAGGCGTATTAAATACAAACGAGGATGAAGAATTGTACTATTCTAGTGATGAAGTGTCTTCTTGTGAAACAGATGAAAATGAATGGAATGAAAATTATGATAATCTATCTCATTTTAAATTTTTGATCATGAATTGGGCCATTAACTGTAATATCCCGCAGATAGCTCTAAATAAACTATTAACTTTATTAAAAAAACATAAATGTTTTGAAGATCTACCTAAAGATTCTAGAACCATAATGTGCAAAAATATTGAAAAATCTCCAGAAATTCAAACAGTTGTACCTGGAAAATATTATCATTTTGGAATTTTAAAAGGAATTGAACAAAATTTTACTGAGTGTATTCAAGATGATAATAAAATTGAAATAATTGTAGGAATTGATGGGTTACCATTGTATAAAAGTAATCCTGAACAATTGTGGCCCATTTTGGCCTATATTCGTTCTGATAGTACTATAAATAATGTATTTCCAATAGGTATTTACTGTGGGAGAGAAAAACCTGCTTATAGTATTATTTCCTACCCATCAACATTTATTTTTAAATTATTATTATTATATTTATTATTATTAAAATGGAAGATAAAATCGACAACTTAATTAAAACTGTGAGTGAAATCAAATCCACACAAAATAAGTTGGTCTTAATGATGAATTCTCAATCTGAAAAAATGTCAAGCCTTACCACCAAAGTGAATAATCTTACGTCGAAATTAGACATCCTATCTTCTGATTATGAATCATTGAAACTTCGAGTTTCAACCATCGAAGATAACCTTAAAAAAACGAACATCTCAAATTTTTCTCCTTCCAATAATCTAATAGCTGAAATGCTTGATATCCAGAGTCGTCAAAAAAACATTTTATTATTTAATCTTTCGGAACCTACTTTATTATCTAATGACTCTAATGAAGAGGACCTTACTGCAATAACTAAGATTTTTGAATTTCAAATTAAACCAACTTCTATATCTCGATTGGGTTCTCGTTCTTCAACTGCTTCCAAGCCAAGGCCAATAAAATTAACACTTTCTGATCAAAAAGAAGTTTTCTCCATATTTGCGGCTCAGAATAAACTGAAGACACATCAAGTTTGGACTAATCTTCGTTTCTCCTCGGACAGAACTAAAGCTCAACGTGACTTTATGATCCATCTACGGAATGAACTCCTTCGACGCAGAGAAAATGGTGAACCAGATTTAATAATTAAATATGTAAAGGGTACTCCTGCCATTATAAATTCAAAAAACATATAAATGTCCCTTCGTTATCCATCTTGGAAAATTAAATCTCTCTTGAAAACCTTAAAAATAAAATGCCATGCGAGTTTGCTAGAAAGCCAAGAAGACTTGATGAAATATGTCGTTGGAAGGCCACAGAATTTCGGACTTTTGTGCTTTATATAGGAACGTTTGTCACAAAATCAGTTTTAAAAAAAAAACATTGGAAACATTTTTTTAGTTTAAACTTGGCAATGATGATACTTATTAGTACTGATTATGGACAATATATAAATCATGCACGATTATTATTGGACAACTTTGTTAAAAATGTTGAGTTAATGTATGGGCGTCACCTGATTTACCATAATATTCATGGTTTAATCCATTTATGTGATGATTACACTCTGTTTGGTCCATTAGACAACGTTTCAGCATTTCCTTTTGAGAATTATATGGGATACTTGAAAAAAATGTTAAGAAAACCTGACAAGCCCCTACAACAAATCATTAAAAGATACAAAGAAAAATGTTTGCTGATGTCCAATACTAAATACAAATATATTGTACTTCATTTCACTGGTATTCATAATCGTGGACCTATTATAGAAAATAGTATAAAAGGATGACAATTTTCTTCTCTAAAACTAGAAAATATGACAATAAAAACCAAAATGTATGCTGATTCTTACTTAATTACTAAAGACAAAAGATTAATTAAAGTTGTTAATATAATTTCTAATGAAAGAAAAAGTGATGGAATTTTAATATGTAAATACTTTCAAAATAGTTATCCATTATTTCTTAAGCCTATAAGTTCGATAGATTTAGATATTTATGTTGTTAATAACTTATCCAATGAGCTTATTTGGTATCATATTAATGATATAAACAAAAAAAATGATACTTATACCTCATAATAATGAACAAATTTTACTCCCATTGTTACATTCCACTAAAAATTCTATACCAGTTTTAGATAATAATATATAAGCACTATATATTATAATGTAGGTACCTACAATGATAAATTTAATATTACATTAATTTTTATATTTAAGAATCACAAATAACTATAGGTAGTTTTAATTATTACCTTTGGCTATATAATACTTATGTAGTTATATGTATTATTAAAATGTAATATTATTTAAGATACCTAATGATTATAATGTATAATTAATATATTATGTAATTTAATTTAATTGATAGTAAAATAAACTAATATTAATGAAAATAAATACATTTATTATTTTTTTTATCTAGGGACATTAATCTTAATATATATATACTAATCTATTGAGAAGAAAAATTAAATTATTAAATATATAACTATTTAAACTATAGAAAATGTGGTCTGTTGTTGCATTTGATGATGATGAATCAGTAGAAGCTGTACCAGCATACTGGTTTCAAAAAAATAAGTGTGCTTGGCCAAAAAAAAAATTATAAAAAATTTTTAGACCGTAGAATTCAACCTAATGAAGTCGACTTTGATTATTTACCTGCTCGGAAATTAGGAAAAAATATTGGTATGTATTGAAATGTGTTAAGTTGTTTTATTTTGAATAAATATGTAGACAGAGAAATATATAATAGGTACTTGTTGGTATTTGTTTTAATTTTTTTAGACATTTATTTGATTGCTAGAGAAAAGGCAAAAAAGGCAGAGAATACCTCTGATATATGTACTCATGAGTCATCTCAGGAAATGCTTTCAAATTCTTCCATAAAACAATTTAAAAAAAGCAAAATTAATTATGGCAAAAAAAAAACAAGACACCATAATATGGAGTAGTCCATGTAGCGAACTTCATTGTAAGTTATTTTATAATAATATAAATGTTATTCATTTTAATTTTAAAAAAATTTTCAACAGCTATATATTTAAGACCAATTACTTAATAAAAATGTTTAATATAATATGTTTTGTAGTTGATGGAGATGATAGCGATACAGATCCAAATTATCATTCATGTGAAGAGCAAAGACCCTCTGGTAATATATATTATTATTATGATTATGATTTTAATTGTTGGTATAATTTATTTATTTTAAAATTTAAAATACTAATAATTGTGTTTCTTGATATTATTTTTTATAGAGACACAGTGTTCTTTAAATGAGGTAGTGTCATCTGATCCTGTATTGCTAAGTTCATCAAATAATTACCAACACAGTTCTAAAGTAAGAAAACAGCTCATATTTGATACAAATAATCACAGTCAGAGTTCATTGAGCAACTATACTAAACTATCAACACTTACTGGTAAGTTAAAAGTTATAAGCGGGTGTATTATAATATATAAGGTGTAACAAAAAGAACTGACTACTGAAATAATTTTTTTTGTTCTAATTAAATTGATAAACACTTGTGCTACATTTATAGTGCACAATTTTTATTTTTATATTTAATGATAAAAATAAAACAGTTAATTTGATAAAAATGTTTTTAGAAAAATTCATTATATTATGTACTTTTGAAATAAAAGAGTGACTTATTCCACAATTATATTGGTATTTTAAAAAATTGGTATAAAATAAAACACGCTTGACTTAGATAAATGTTTTCACAATCCAATTTTCCAAGTTACCATCCAATTAAAAATAAAAATGTTTATATTAAAAAATGTATAGCTCAACTATGCAAGTAGCTATATATTTTATGTAAAACAAAAAATTTTAAATATTGATTAGAACAAAAGTATTATTTCATTAGTCAGTTTTTTGTTACAAAGCTGTAAAGTGATATGAACAAAAGTTCACCTACAAGAAATTAATATTTTTTAAAAAATACAATACTTATAATACATTCTATGAATTTTTACTTTCCAAAACTGTAATATGTGTAATTATTAATTTGTAATAAGTAGTAGTAAATAAATAATTTTAATAGTTCTGTATTTATTTTAGGATCTGAACCAAAAGAAATCGTTTCAAAACCATCGTCATCTGCAGTGTCAAATATTAGAAGTGAAGACCATACTAAATCGCAATCTAATTTCTATGAATCAGATATTATTGTGACGCCTTCATCGCCATTTAAAATATCAAATATCGAAAGTGAAGAATTTATCGACTTACAATCTGTACCTTTCTATGAACCATTAAAAACATTTCAACTCCATCTTCACCATTTAAAATATCATCAAATACATCTGTAATAAGTTCTTCTGATAAAAATGGTTAACAAACAAGTTAATTATATTGCTATTATTAATGCATTGAAATTTAAACTGAATTTGAAATACCTATTATTAATTTTGTATTTATAACATATCAATACTATATATTTAATAATAAGTGAATTATATATACTTAAAATATTAACTTTATTAATTTTATTGATTTAAAATTTAAAGTATTTTTTCAATTCAATTTATTTTTAAAATATATATTGTTTATGAAAATTGAAAACATATTTATTTTTGATAATAATAATGATTACAATCTTTTATATATATACTTTTATGAGTTTTTTCCTGTTTAGATATTCTTCACAAACTAAATCGTAATGTCTTGAATATAAAATATGATATAAGAACATTTTTTTTTTTTAATTAAATAAAGAAATATATCTACTCTTTTAAGCCTAAGCTTGTGATGGAGTAGAGAGTTAACAAATGTAAATAGTAGTTTAAAATGCAACTTTAGAATAAAACAAAGAGATTTGGATAGGTACATCCTTTCGCAAAAAGAAAAAAAAAATATATCTCAATAAGTATATAAAATAAAATAAAATATAAAATAAAAAATAAGAATACAAAATCGGTCACATTAGACTAACCAGATAAAGTTTACAATACAATACAATACAATATTATATATAAGAAAAAACAAAACAACATCATAAAATATATAAGAGAGAAAACGTGGCAAGATTTTCATTATTTAAAAACTCATGGTGAATATTAATACAATAAATAAATGAAACAGATTAAAATAAAATAAAATAAAATAATGAACATTGATTGAAAAAAATGAAAAACTTGAAGAATTGATTTTAAATATGAGTTCTAGTAATAATAACTCATCAATTGGAAATCAAACAAACGTTTCATTTGAAGACAATTTTCTTAGTTATCTCAATAAAATACTTCCGTTAAAAACAAATGAAACTTTGCTGGAATTTGAAAGTAAACTGGTGGATAATGTTTTCAAATCAAAAGTGGTGAATATACAATTTTTCATTCATAATAATTATTTTTTTTATGTTTTTATTCATAACTATATTGACCAAAAGATATAGAGATCACCACTTAAATTCAAATTAATTTTCTATAGAACATTGATATGCTGATATTATTGATTGTGCTGATAAGGATAATATATTTTTATCTTTCTCTCAGTATATAATATATTTTTATCCTTCTCACTTTGATATACAGTACAACTTTACACATACTTATAAGTTACTCTTATATATATCAGAATATTGATTATATTAATTTTAAAATGAATTAATTCGATAAAAAATTACATATAATATTATGAGTTTAACAACATATATTTACAATATGAAAACTTAAAAAGGTTTATATATAATACATATATTATAATTATATTATTTAATATACACATAATTATTAAACCCTTTAGGTACAGGAAATGTTTAATAATTTTAATTTTTAGGTCATAGAGTTAAGTCGGTATGGGCATATGACATTACCAGCTACTATTCGCTCCGTTATGCGCTATCTATTTGATGACAATTTACTGAAAGATTTCAGTTACAAAGGACAAAAAAAGAAGCAAAATTTTTCATTGTTGGCGGTTAACTCTGTGATATTTGGTGAGATATTTTATATTTTGTAAGGTTCTTTAATGAATATTATTAAATTGAATTTACCACATAATACTTACAAAAATATTATATTCATGATACATAATAATAACTATAATAAAATGTAGTAAAATATTATAATGTGAACTATTAGTATAGATAACTCTATACTAAAAAAAAATGGAAAATTATAAACAATCTCAATAAAGCATTTATTACTATATAAGCTGAATTTTTCAATAGACCGAAATAAAATAAATTATTTAAACTAGAATAGTTCATCACCCTTTTTTAAAATATGAATTATTATTATTTTTTTTTTATTTAAATGCTCGTCAAATAATGATGGCCTAGGCAGTGTACAATTAATTTTTTTAAGCTTAAATTTCATGAATAAATCATGCAATTTACAGTTAAAATAATAACTTTACAATCAATATAATATTGTGTATTTTTTCCTAAAGGTTTTTCAGATTTGGGATTGAATAGTTTGGAAGTGGCATAAATAAATTGTAAAATGGTTATGTAAATTTATTAAAATTCTAGAATTTATTCTTGAAATGTGCAAATCGATAATAATAAATATTATACTCAGTTTTAAATCAAATCTAGTGAAAAGCTAAGAATAAATATGTTTAACTCAAAGTAAAAAAAAATTGTAATTATATAACAATTGTCTGTATAGTCCATATAATGTATACTATACTTTTGTTATAAATAAAAATTAAATTTGATACCTCCTATGGTTGCGTTGGTTTAGGTGTTATGATTTGTACACACCAAATCTCTTAAACTGTTAAACTATATTTAAGTTTTATAGTAAGTTTGTTTTGTTTCAGATGCAATTAAAAGAATGAAGCGTTTTCAAAAATTTGACACCCTAGAAGTAGAAGACCCAATAAAAATATTTTTAGCTGGAGCTAAATTTAGAGTAAAAAATTAACTAATATGATACAATTTTTTTATGCAATTCAAGTTTGAATATATATTTTTTTTTAATACATTTTGTAAGCGACCCAATGTATATTATAATATATAATATTGTATTTAATCATTTAATTTGACTGTCTCAATAAAGAAAAATAAAAGTCAATTTTCAAACAATTTTCATTGAGATGTTTTTTTAGTATTTCCCACGAAAACAGTTTATTTTTAATATGAATGCTGGACACAACATTTATGTTCAAAATACGAAAAATATTGTTCTATTTTAAAAATGTCTCAACCCATGGACCCCCTCCCCAAGTTACTCCCTTGTTATTTATAAACATTATGGTTATAATGTTAATATGATGTCAAAGATAATTGTAAGATTATTATTTTCAAAATAATGTTTTATTGTGTTACATTTTTAATAATAATATAACATTATAAAATTTTAATTTATAATATAATATTATTATCGGCGCCAAACAACATTATATTCACATTAATAAAATATTTTTTAATGACTATATGCTGAGAAAAAAACAATAATTTAATCATATAATTTTAAAAATGATATTATTTTATTATAAATAAATTATCATTTTGCTATCTGGGACTATAGTATTATTGCTTTCTACAGAAATAGTCAATGGCATATCTGGTCGATGCCAAAAAATAGGAAAACCCAGACATACAGCACGCAAGTAACAACACGTCCACCAAGAGATAAGAAATAACAATAGGAGGTACAGTTTAAAGCGCAGAACAATATAGAAGCGAAACTCGATCAGTCGATCAGCTGATTGCGGTCTTGTTTACCTTTGATTTGAAGTCTAAACCTCCGAAAAACATGAAATGTTTCCAACACCGACATCATGTTAGACCCAAAGTGACCCATATTATGAAAACATTTACTGGAATTTAGTATTTGCCTATAATAATTGTATTTAATCCTCGGACCTTACGATTCGTTATTGCAGCATGCATTGGGTTTTCTTGCGGAACGTTTAGTTTTAAATATAACAGGTTGTTAAATACACCGCAATGTTATCGTATGTGGCGTCGTGGCGAGCAAATGACTTGCAAAATGTTGGTAGCATTTTGAAGTTCGTGGCTCAAAAGGGGGGGCTGCGTGAAGTTGGCCCCCCCATCTTATTTTTTTTATACCGGGCGAGGAATTTATTTGCAAATTCTGAAAACCAATTTGCAAAATGTTGGTAGCATTTTGAAGTTCGTGGCTCAAAAGGGGGGGCTGCGTGAAGTTGGCCCCCCCCATCTTATTTTTTTTATACCGGGCGAGGAATTTATTTGCAAATTCTGAAAACCAATTTGCAAATATTTGCAAATGATTTGCAAAATGTTGGTAGCATTTTGAAGTTCGTGGCTCAAAAGGGGTGGCTGCGTGAAGTTGGCCCCCCCTATCTTATTTTTTTTATACCGGGCGAGGAATTTATTTGCAAATTCTGAAAACCAATTTGCAAATATTTGCAAATGATTTGCAAAATGTTGGTAGCATTTTGAAGTTCGTGGCTCAAAAGGGGGGGCTGCGTGAAGTTGGCCCCCCCTATCTTATTTTTTTTATTGTGGGTGGGGAATTTATTTGCAAATTCTGAAAACCAATTTGCAAATATTTGCAAATTATTTGCAAAATGATTACATAATTTTCACAGAAATTTGCGAAGGTGGGGGGGCCAACTTCACGCACATCAATTAAATAGCTCTAAAATAAATGGGCCATCTCCTATTTAATTATGTACCCACATGTTGTATGTACTTAATAGGCATCTATTGTAGTTGTGTCTAATAAGTTTACTGTCATTTAAAATAGTACGTGATTTAAGGTTTTTTTTTTTATAATTGATATACCAGCTGTTACCTACAGGTTAATCTATTTATTATATTTTGCGGTATTTATTTCCATGATTTTATATCATCATTCTTTGATGTAGGTACCTACTACCTATAACCATATATATATATATATATATATATAATATTTTTATTATATATATCTGTGCATATAACTATATAGAACAATATAACATAGCCACATATGTGATATGTATTAGGTACATATTATATTATACATTTATTTAGAAAAAAAATATTCAAAATAATGTCATAACCTTATAACTTGATAATGCTGCCATGGTATTATGGCGAGAAAAAAAACATATAATTTTGGTCCAAGTTGTACCACTGCCCAAGTATTACCATTTGATAGTATTAATTAATATGTATGCAAATGTTTATGTTTAGGTATTAGGTTAGGTAAATGTACAATTTAAATAGTTAGTCCTGATTTTAATAGTTCCCGAGATTTATATTTCCTGTGAAAAATGTATCCTTAAATTAAATTTCCAGATAATACGTGTTACTGAAATTGTTAATATCTGAAAAATATTTTCCCTATTTTTATTTTCCTGATTCTAATTGTTCCCGAGATTTATATTTCCTGTGAAAAATGTATCCTTAAATTAAATTTCCAGATAATACGTGTTACTGAAATTGTTAATATCTGAAAAATATTTTCCCTATTTTTATTTTCCTGATTTTAATAGTTCCCGAGATTTATATTTCCTGTGAAAAATGTATCCTTAAATTAAATTTCCAGATAATAAGTGTTACTGAAATTGTTAATATCTGCAAAATATTATTCCTAAGTTTGTTTGTTGCTGTTTTAAACTTCCCTGATTCTGATAGTCCTATACATGAATGTTCTTTTAAATAGTTTGTTCTGAAAAATATTTTCCCTATTTTTATTTTCCTGATTTTAATAGTTCCTGAGTTTTATATTTCCTGTGTAAAATGTATCCTTAAATTATATTTCCAGATAATAAGTGTTACTGAAATTGTTAATATCTGAAAAATATCATTCCTAGGATTGTTTGTTACTGTTTTAGACTTCCCTGATTCTGATAGCCCTCCGGCTTTAGTACCACTTTTGTTAATAAAGAATAAGTATAAAGTTCTTGAAAAATTAAAAAACAAAGCTAATTTTTAAGGCCTCTCTGCGAGGTCCGCAAGAACAGGCCTTTTTTATGTTCCCATTTTGCGATAACACCATTTATCTTTTTCCCATTTTTTTTTCACAGAGTTATTACAAATATTCTACTGAGTGTCACCAAATTGCCCGATTTTTAATTTTCTTTTGTCTGGAGGGGGTGGGGAAGGGGTATTGTATTTAAATGTTCCAATTTTCTGACAACGCTATTGAACTTTTTTACAATTTTCATTCAAACGGCTTCAATTCCCTGTTAAAGTTTCTTTTGTGATTAACAAAGCTCAAAGTCAAACATTTAGGTACGTTGGCCTAGATTCAGAGTGCTTTTCACAAGGACAATTATACGTGAGAATCGTCAATCGTGGGATTTTCTCGAACTGGGGTCCCGAATCATCTTATGATTTTGATTTCAACAAAAAACGTTAAATAATCAAAAGTTTTTTAAAATTCTTTATCAACAATAGATTAATTAGCATTTCTTTTGTATCTGTATTCATTTTTAATAAAAATATGTTTATCATTAATACCGCTAGAAACAGTTCAATACGTTTTCATTAACCATTTTTTATATTTACTTGCCGATCACATTAAACGATAAAATTTGAATAAAAAATTTTACATATCATCGTCCGAAGGCAAAATAAACAACCATTCACGGGCGAAGCCGTGACGGGTCGGCTAGTTATACATAAAATAAAAATGCATTTTTTCTACCTTGTGAATAGCTACTTGAGGTGGTTTTGCATAACAAATCGAGTGATATTTTCGATTTGCGGACCGGAGTGCCTATATACGCGTATAGTCTATTATAATGGTCGGGTTAAAATTTTGATTAGCTATAACTTCGAAACCAAGGTCGACCGCCAAATTCTGACTTCACCATCGTTTTCAGTATAGTCAGCTACATAATACATGATACTAATAAAATTATTATTTTGGTTTTCATTAGTCACCACATGTTTGTCACAAAACATGCATTGATAATACCTAGCATAGAAAAGTATATTGTAGTTTAAGAATTGAGATATACAGAATAGATGAAACCAGAATAGAAACTAATAAGATATTACTTATGAGCTCTTATGGCCGCCCAAAAATATTTCGTTGACATGTTTAAACGGTCGAGCCAGACGCAAGTAATAATAAATAATAATCTTAGTTCGTAAAATGTATATACTCATAAACTATTATCTATGTTCGTAATTACAAATATTATTTTAGAAATATATAAAAATTTTTCTTTTGAAATCTAAGATTCGAAAATTTAATACAAGATTCCTCATAAGTTTGTCTACCTTTATCAAAAAAAAAAAATGTCTACCGGAAAGTCAAATTTAATTTTTATGAGCGTATGAAGTTCAGATTTGTACAACATTGGATATATACACTCGATTTCTCAGGTAACGATTTGCTTATTTTGTTGTAATTTAAAAACGTAGATAGGTACTTGAAATGTACATCATATGTTTAGTATATAAATTCCCATACTTAATACAATTTTCAAAATATTTTGACTCGTTTAGAGCTGTTTACGGACATTTTCAATTTTCAATTAAAATTTTTAATTGTCAATATAATTTAATTTATTGTGTTAGGTTAACGTGAAAATTTAATACAATTCTCCTAATATATTGCTTCTATATAGCAGTTAAAAAATATTAAAAATACATAGGTACAATTTTTTAAGCTATTGCATAGCTTTTATAGCAGGCCTGGCGTGGTGACTAAAAAAACATTTTTCGTAACGAAAAAGCGTGTCCGTTACCGTTATCATCGGAATCTCGTAATCCCCCTCTCTGTCTACCGCGCGGTGAACCGTATTTTTGACCAAGCATAACTTAGCGGGTATTTGACTTAGAGACCCCGGACCGAGGGGGATCTCAGTTTTAAAGGCCCTAGATGCATTTCCACCATTAGGGAACCAAAGCCCCCCCCCACATTATGAGTTAAGTATAACTCGGCAGGAATTCAAGTTAAAGACCTCGGACCAAGGGGGGGACCCTTCCTTATGTTAAGGACTACAGTTGTCCGCTTTAGGGAACGGGGGCACCCCTCCCCCCCATTTGTCCAAATTCAACGTGCCAAAGGAGAAGAGTGTGTAAGCTTAAGAAACAAAATAATAAAAAAAGAGTTACCGGACCAGAATGCAAATGCAATTATTGATTTTAAAAAATTTTAATAGAATAGCTGATAAACAAAAACAAGATACTTATCTTGGAGGCTTAATAACAACTCGATATATAACAAGACGTAGATCTAAAGATGGAAGTGGTTATTGATGTGGTTCCAGATAATATGTTGTACAACTTTTCAGGGTATCTTAAGCCTTTTTTCAAAAAAAATTTCATCAGCTCAACTAAAACAAAATGTACATTAATGGCTTACCGTACAATGGAATATAATGAAAATCGTTTATTTTGTAGTGTGACGCGGCTACGGCGGTGTTCGTTTGCGGTAAGCCGGTCTTGTCGTGTGGTGACCAATAGATAAAGCCACAGAATGTTTTGTAAGTACGAATTGTTTATTTTGACAACTAAAAAAAGATAAAACAAAGACTGACGGCCTGTGTTGCACATTCGTTTCTGGAGTCGTCTCTCGTCGGTGTCGATAAGTATTGGTGACGTCTATTATCACAGACGGTTGGCGAACGACACGGCTTATCTTCCCGTCCCACCTGTGCCTTTGCAGGCCGGTGGGGAGTCGACTGTGTCGCACCGTTGTCACCCATGGTGGTGGTTAGTAAGAGAGCAGACCCTGGTCGCTGTGGTACCTGTACTTTGTACCGGTTGCCGTTACGTACCGTGTCAAGGTGTCATAACAAATACCGATACAAGGAATACCGATTCATAGGTCTAATCTGCAAAACATCTTCACTGCCGAACACCAACAACTGCCATCACTTTACCAGTCAAGTATTAAAATAAAAGCTGCAAAACTACAGGATGTTAGCGCCTTAGCAGCAAAGTATTTCCCTCCAGAATACTTATGGTTTTATGAGCAACTAGAATCATTAAGTACCAATAACAACGAATCTGATGAAGAAATATAAATCAATAATTAATTAATACATTAAGAATGGTAACATATTATTTAATATTTAAATATTTTAAAACGTTAATGTATTCCAAATCATATTTGTTTCAGAATAATGACAAGAAGTCCTAATTTATTCATTATTTTGAATATATTTTTTAATAATAAAGAAAGGTAACATATCTTATTATACTAAAACATAAAAAAAAAAAATCATTATTTTATTTCGTATAATTTTTGTTTCAGAATAATGACAAGAAGTCCTAATTTATTGAATATTTTGAATATTTTTTTTATACAGAAAGAGAGGTAACATATTATTTAATATTTAAATATTTTAAAACATTCATTAATTTATTCCAAATCATTTTTGTTTCAGAAAAATGACAAGAAGTCATAATTTATTCAATTTGGAATATATTTTTTATTTTATATTTTATTTTTATCCTAATAAAAAGATTTACAAAGTTTTTCACCATTTTGTTACATTCATAACATACCATACAAGGATATTCTAACTAAATAAGCTAGTATTTTTCAATCTCTATTTTTAATTGATTATTAAACTTATAAAATTCCAAAAAACATGATATATTTTGTGCAACAACCAGACAACTCCTGGTCTTGTTATCTTCCAATAATTATTGAGCCTAATAGAACTTGCATAAAGGTTATTGTCATATTTCATATGATACAACAAGTAATTTATAAATACATAGTATAAACAAAATTATTCTATAAAATTAATTTGTTCATTAAAACAGTTTATATGCTCTCCTGAAAAATTAATGAAAATGGAGTTGACTGGTTGTTGCATTGGACCCTTCAATTTCTATGTTGGTTGTTTTTAAACAAAATAATGATTATTTAAAAATAATAGGGGAACCAATTATTAATAGAATTATACCATTAGAAAAGTTCAATAATTTGTGTACAACTTGTTGGAAAGAAAGGTTTGGTTTTATAACAGTAGATTTAATAAATAATTGTTTCTATAACAAATTTGATAGGATGATGTTGGATTTTGAACGCTCAACACCTAAGCGCTCAACGCTTAAGCATTCAATGATCAACGCCTAAGCGATTAAATATTATTTTTTTTATAATAAATGGATGTTAAACAATTACAAAATAATTTAAGAAAAGAAATTAAAAAAATTTTAATAAAAAAAAACATTTACATTTTCAAAACTACCACTAATTCAAGACAGTCCAAAGATAGGAAATAATTTGGAAAATAAAAAAATTTATACGAACGCAGAGCTTCAAAAATTAAGTAACATTAAAAAAGAAAATAATAAATATTTAGAACCAAAAGAAAAAAGAAAAAGATATAATTTTATAAGGGAAGACGACATTAATCAAAATAATAAGAAAATAAATGTAATATATACAAATGTAGAGCTTCAGAAATTAAATAACATTACAATTAAGATATATACAACCTGGCTTCACTACTACCACTGCTAGTCTGTGAGCATATGTATGCACAAGCTCCATACGCTTCCTGAGATGCATCGCTAAAAACATGAAGTTTAACGTTTGATGTATCTTCTACGATTACTCTTCTAGGAATTGCTACTTGGTTTAACTGCCGCAAACTGGAGTAAAACTTGGTCAATCGGCTTTGCAAATCCTCAGACAGAACTTCATCCCGACTTATTTTTAGCGCCCATAATTGTTGGATAAAAATTGTTCCTATGATCAACACTGGAGACACTAAACCAACAGGCTCAAACACACTATTGCAACACACCTCCTTCGTCGTTTAACGCAAAGTGGCTGTCGATATTTATACCTAATCCTATCCCGTTAAGGAGTAGTTGGTTAGCTAATCCCCCTACACGAACCGGGTTGTTGGACTTGTAATAATAATGATTGAACGCTGAGACAAGTTTTGTGGTTCAACAAATTATTAACAGTTTATTGAAATATATTATGTTATTTATTTGTACAATATTTTCTTTTGAATATAATTTTGATTCGTGTAATACGATGTACATTCAAAAATACGTATAACAAGGAAAAGTATGTATTTATATTATTATAATCACGGCGGCGACAATTAGTATTGTTCTTATACGGTGAATCGTTTATGATACGGGTTGCGATGTGTAATTGTTCGCTATGACGGGACTCGGGCGGCGGCGATAATGACGCGACGCATGAAACTGCAATATTTACTCCGTGGCAATGCTAGTTACGTATATACGTAAAGATGATACGATTCGGGCGGCGGCGACAACAGCTCTACGTACACGACGGTGGTAATTTATGCAGCGCTCTAGCCGTACTGTGTGAACCCAAAGCGTGGGCCCCAGATACAGTGTCGAGTAAGTAGCGGCGGATACGGTTTGGACGGCGGCAGCTATGACTCGACGTTCATGACGGTAGTAGCGCGTTTTACGAGCACTTGTCCGCACGGTCTGGACCCACAACTGAATGCTGGGCCCCAGTTACGGAAAAGGGCTTATGACGGTTTTCGGCTGCGCTGTTTGGACCCAAAGCGTGGGCCCCAGTCACAGTGAAAGTGAGACAATGAAAACGAACGTACTCTCAGCCGTTTGGACCCAGAGTGTGGATTCCAGACACGGCGGAGAGAAGATCAGCGTGCGGACTGGTGTCGACGATGATGATTTTATGGTCTACACGGGGTTTATTTACCAATAGTCTCGGTAACCTCCGTGCGCCAGAACGTTAATTGTGCGTTTGACTTTGTGCCGGTATTAGGTGGTATAGCCTGATTGTACGGACGTGTGTTCCCGTTGCTAGGACTTCCTTCTACTATGGTCGTTTATCCTGTTATTGTTTGACTGGTACTTATAATAGTTTACTGGTAAATGTTGCTGGTACGCGTACTTCGAAAAGATAAGCGCGATACGCGCTATCTAGTGCGCGTACCAACCGCTCACGTTCAGTTGAATGACGACGAATAGTTTGCGATTATTCATCCGGTGGCGCGTCGGTATCATATAGTTGCGACTATTATTCGATAATTGGGGTTTGGTGTTTCTGTCTCGTTACAGACTAATATAAATAAAGTTTTCTAAGTTATATTTTACAGGTCCTAGAAACTTATGACCTGCGTTCATAAACTAACACAATAGAAGTCGATATAGCAACGTATACAAAGATTTATTAAATGTTTAAAATAGTAATAATATTATACAGTACACTATCACCTGAGTAACCCTGTTCTTGAGGGTAGTATATTGAAAATCACAGGAGTAGCAGAGTACGAGTTGAATTAATTAATGTATTCAAATTTAATTATTAGGTAGGTTATTATACCAATAATAAATCGAATTATTAATGAAATGTTAAGATTATATGAAAGGACGCTTTACTTCGCGATTCAAACCCGACTGATGGCTATGCCAATAATATATAATACGTTCGTACTCAACGATCCTGTGTTCTGCTAACCTAAGCAAATTCACAAAGAATCTGAGTGTGACGTAAAATGACTAGTCAGTAATCTGTAAATCGTTACATTATATTTATATCGGAAAGTAACGACCCCTTAGTCATTCTTGGAAGCGTACACCAGTCCTCAACACTAAATAAGAAGTTATCAGTAGTTGTCTGCCACAGCAGGCCAAATGTTGCTACAGTGTCGTTATTAATTATACTAATGACAAAGTTTGTATCACTCTGGTATTTAGGTATGTGATCTACAAATTGACTACAACTCGAACACCATTTTCGTAGAGGTAAGCCAGAGGATATTGAGGATATAGAGGATATTGCTCTAAAATGTGCTGTAGTTGATGATATATGCCAGTAACTACTTCAATGGAATCACCACCACTAATCATATCGTCTACATAAAAATCTTGAGAAACAATTCGCTTGATTGACATATCAGTTGTTTCATGAGCAATTTGAGCAAGGCATCTATAATAGTTGACAAGAATGAAGCGGATGTAGTGCCATAAGTGACAGTTTTCAGTTTATACTCTGTTATTTGATCATTAGGATTAGCACGATAACAAATGCGCCGAAGCTCGCAATCTTCAGATGCAAGACGTATCTGCCTATACATTTTTTCAATGTCGGCAGGGACAGCAATTCGATGCACACGGAATCGCAACAATATGTTTATTAAATCTGGCTTAGTTTTTGGTCCCTTGAGCAATATATCATTCAGTGATAGGCCGGATTTGGATACTGCAGAACCATTAAATACAACTCTGAGCTTCGTAGTTAGACTCTCCGCCTTGAGTACAGCATGATGGGGCAGATTGGTGACGGGACCAGAATACTCTGGGTCTGCTACCTCCATGTGGTCCATACTGAGATACTCAGCCATGAATGTTTTGTACCTACGCGCAAGACCAGGCTCCTTGGCAAAACGTTTTTCCAAGTTAAAAAATCACCTTTGAGTCATTTGACGAGAATCTCCCAAGACGTGTGGGTCTTGTGCAAATGGCAGTTTCACTATGAAGCGACCATTGGTGTTGCGTCTCCGGCTATTGTCTAGCATTTGGCCGGACGACTAATATGAAAGGAAAAATGGTGCTCACAGAGTTTGGATGGATGGGTGACTCAATATAAATAAATTGACAAATAACGTCGTAGTGTCTTAACAGGTATAATATTCACAATAATAATAATGTGGCCGCCGAAGACGTCTCTTCGTCGGGACAATAACAATAGTAATAATAATAATAATAATAACACACAGCTGACAACGCGAGACTGGTGATAATAAACACTAATTAATAACAACGATACCGTATCGGCGCTCAGGACCACGGTATCGGCGGTGCAACAGCTGATGTGACGGTGATAACGACGGTGGCGGCGGTGACTAGGCGGCAGCAACCCGGCGGCGATACGACAGAGTATAACGTCTTACGTAATCACCACGAACGGCGCTGGCGGAATGGCGGCGGCAACACGGCAACGACACACGTGCGTGAAGTTGGCCCCCCGACATTGTCTGATCGATTCCGGACCAATTCCAATATTTTGTAACTATTTGTAACACACTTTTCAGAATTTGTAACTCCTTACTTTTGGAGGTATACATTTTTTTCTTACGGGGGGCCAGCCCCCCGACATTGTCTAATCGACTCCGGACCAATTCCAATATTTTGTAACTCATTTGTAACTATTTGTAACACACTTTTCAGAATTTGTAACTACTTTTTTTGGGCACTATCAAAAATTTTCAGACGGGGGGCCAACTTAACGTAGCCAACTGACATTGTCTTATCGGCTTCTGACCTCTGGTGCTTATTATAGCTACTATATACCACCTTTATAACCTGGACCTTACTCCTTACTGATAAACTCAGTTATGTGATGAAGTGATTTAAGTGCTGGTTTTAAAATAATTAAATGGTTAGTAATGATTGGTATAAAAATTTTAAATGTACCATGAGCACGATTGGATTGTATTAGTTGGTAGTTTGTACTTATATATTAAATATACTATTAAAACATTTTTGTATATCATTTCCTAATCCACTAGATTCAGGTAATCACTGCACTTAATTTTTTTTTCCGGAAATCACTTTTCACTGTCATAGTATAACCTGTCGAAATAATACATTTTACTTACCTTGAATAAATGAGAATATGGTTAATACATTTTTCACATTGCACTTAAATTTAAAAAAAGGTAGGTCAGCATTGAGATGGTAGAAGTACTGAAGACAGAATAGTACAATTTTACATTATTCAATTTGAATGCAATGATTGCATTAAAAAAAAAACAATTCTGAGCTCATTTTATTAAATATTTAAATTGTATTCGTTGCTATGGTGATAAACAAAGTATTATAAATTAAAATCCTATTATTTTCTAATTTTTCGGAATAATTATTGAGAAAATCAAGCACGCAAGTAACAACCCGTCTACAGTGTATACAGTCTACACCATATTAAGAAAAACACAATAGATTTAATAATAATAATAATTTTTTATAAGGATTGGGCTACACCATGCATCATTGCCGCGTGTAGTTGTATGCGTCATCACTGCGTACGTTGGGTTTTTGTATAGACTGTTAAGTTTTAAATAGAACATTATGCTACACGACATGGTGTTTTCTCTTGTGTTTCCTCGCAACATATTCCGGTGATGCGGCAGCACCACAAACCGTTTATCAATATACGTGTTATCGTTTTATTGCCATTATATTATAAAAGACACATGACTATATTTTTTTACAATAATTGGTTATTGAAACATTATCCTTGCTTGAACATTGAACGCCAGTGTCAATGCGTCGTTGACATGACTGAACGGGCACCCGTGGCCGGTGTCAACGAGTCACACGTCGTTGATATAAAAAAAAAAACATTTTGCATTGAATCTTTTTTAGTGGCTATACCTGAACACATTTAAAATGTTCATGGCCTATTCATTATCATAATGATTATTGTGTAATATCTACAAATTTTACATGTGGTGACGGGTGGCGATGGTCGTCGCAGGTCAAATAATGTCTGCTACTGCGGGGTACGTTGTACGTATAAGATTTACATTGGTATTTAAAATAATACGACCTTGGAAGTCATTCTGCAGTATAGTACACAGACGTAATTAAAGGGAAAATGAGGGGGATTTATCCCCCCCACCCCAAATACTTGAGAACATATAAACACAAGACAATGAGTTTATTTTACACTACACAAAAAATAAAACTAAGTAGGTACAGAAGTAGATACGTTACGCGATATTACAAGAAAAATACATATAATATTTGGAACAAATCAACCCAGCCTTTTTATGACTTTTTTTTTATTGAAACCTAACGACTGGTATTACAACTTACTGGTGAAGAATGATGGTGAAATCACAACTTGTACAATAAGAGATTCATTTCAACATATAAAATTATAACTTAAAAAATAACTAAACAAATTTCCGCCTTAATCAAAATATTATTTATTTACACATCGTCATCAGTACTATCTTTTTTTAACGTTTTTATATAGAAAAAAATAGTTTCCCCTTGGTAGAAGATGGTAGTAACAAACTAACGTCAAAAATCAGATTTGGAAAATGGGTACAGTTTCAAATTTCCAAATTATTTTCAAAATATAAGCAAAGGTTTGAAATTGATCGAACGAAATGGGCAAGGAGAGCTGCGTGAATTTGCCTCCCCTTAAATAAAAATCAATTTCATAGACCCTTATTGTGGGCTACGTTAAGTTGGCCCCCTGTCTGAAAAATTTTTATAGCGCCCAAAAAAAAGAGTTACAAATTCTGAAAAGTGTGTTACAAATAGTTACAAATGAGTTACAAAATATTGGAATTGGTCCGGAGTCGATTAGACAATGTCGGGGGGCTGGCCCCCCGTAAGAAAAAAATGTATACCTCCAAAAGTAAGGAGTTACAAATTCTGAAAAGTGTGTTACAAATAGTTACAAATGAGTTTGAAAAGAATGTCGTTGGTCCGGAGTCGATAAGACAATGTCGGGGGGCTACGTGAAGTTGCCCCCCCGTCTGAAAAATTTTATAGCGCCCAAAGTAAGGAGTTACAAATTCTGAAAAGTGTGTTACAAATAGTTACAAATGAGTTACAAAATATTGGAATTGGTTCGGAATCGATCAGACAATGTCGGGGGGCCAATTCACCCACGTCAACGACACGACAAATACGACGTAAGGCGTAGGTAACCAACACGGACACGATGGCGAATCGGCGGCAACAACACAGCAACGATACGACCAAATACGATATTCTACGGAACGAGTAACGACCACCGTGGTACAACGAAGTACAGTAAAACACTAGGTGCGACATACGGCATAAACTCCTCTCCTGGCACACGAGAGTGTCCGAGTAGTACTAATTTGCATAATCTGCGGTCCGCGCGATAGAGGCGGCTAACGGTGCACAGGGAAAGAAGCTCTAAAAGTGCGTTGCCGTGTGTGATACCGAGCAGGCCTATTTTTGACGTCGAAGTTTGAACATACTCCCCCATGTGAACTGTGAAGCGCAATGACACATTTTCTTCAACACCGCCGATACCAGTACCTATTTTATATATACCATAAAGGGTCGAGGAAAACAAAAAAATTCATAAAGAAAAACATGATGATAATATGAATAGTGGTAACAAATAATAATAATTATTCAAAACAAATTTTAAAAAAATACACACTAGAAATATTGTACGCTAGCCACGTTAGCAATTGACAACAGAGTCACAAACAACTACTTTCATTAATAATACATAGACCAAATACAAACAAAATACCAAATAATAATTGGAATATAAATCAAGTATAATGTATATGTATAAATATACACGCAGTGCGTTAACAGTTATAGCAAAAGGCAAATTGGTACAGAACTAAATAACGTGAACCAGCAGGTAATGCGAATAATAATTTAACATAATAAAATAACTAATAATTGCAAAAAAATACATGATAACATGCCGTTTGGCAAGTGAAATTAGTCATATTACCAGGTAACAAAACGAGCTTGGCAACAGGCCGAGTGACTATACCGCGCGAGGTCTGAACACGCACAACTCTTACAACACCATCTGCAGTGTTGGGGAAGTTACTTACTTTGGGTAATTAAATTACATTACTAATTACTTATCGAAATTGTAACTAAATTATTTTTAAGTTACTTTTTTTTAATCTTGTCAAGTTACATTATTTTGAGTTTAAAAAGTAACTCAATTACAATAAAAGTTACTTTTTTTTTTAAATATAACTGGAGCTTAATAACCTTTTTGTCTATATTATAATACACAAACTAAATAATGACAATCAACAATATGAAATTATAAACAATTAATACTAATTTTGATACACATTAAATATTAATCTTTATTTTTCAAATTTATTTTTAACAACAATGCGTTCTCAATATGGTATATTTTAATATTTACACTCATTATCAATACGTTCTTAACATTTATTAAACCAAAAAAATATAACGAGTAATTTAGTAACAATTACTACAAAAAAGTAACTTAAATTACATTTAAATTACTTACAATAAAATGTAATAAAATTACCATCAAATTACTTAAAAAGTAATTTTGTTACAGTAACTTGTAACTTAAGTTAAGTTACTCCCCAACACTGACCATCTGTACCTGGTAGCACCTCGAGCACCCGCCCAAGTCGCCACTCCAAGGGAGGGGCTAGGTTGTCTCTAATGGTGACCATCTGACAGACTTCAACGTTTGGTTGGTCGCGTGTCCACTTTCCTTGTTCTTGTAACGTGTGTAAATATTCCGTCGACCAACGGCGCCAAAAGTGCTGGTGACAGTGGTCCAACAACTTCCAACGATCCGTGAGCGGCCGTTCGGGACACTCGGAAGTACGTGGCGGGAAGGCTAGCAGCGGCTGGCCTACCAGAAAATGGCCCGGCGTTAGGCATTTGAGGTCGTGAGGGTCAGTTGACGATGGAGTGAGAGGGCGGGAATTCAGCACAGCTTCAACTCAACACAGTATGGTAGTAAATTCTTCGTACGTGAACGTGTGGGCACCCATGATTCGGACCAACAAGCGTTTAGCGGAGCGTACAGCGGCCTCCCACAACCCGCCAAAATGTGGTGCACCGGGGGGGTTAAACTTCCACTCACAGTGGGACTTAACCGACGTAATAGTTGATTGGGTAGTGGGGATATTAATAAGCTGACGCAATTGTCTGTCGGCACTAACAAAATTTGTCCCACAGTCGGAATAAACCGTCGTAGGCAAGCCGCGCCGAGCGACAAACCGATCGAAGGTGGCGAGAAAGGCCGGGGTGGATAAATTCGACACGATTTCCAAATGGACGGCTTTGATGCTCAGACGGGCGCGCATAAAACATAGGAAAATATAGCACAGGAACGTGAAGATCTGGAAAGTAAAAATCAGGAATACATTTCTACCAGGAAAATAATTCTATGGAAATATATTTCATGGGAAAATATTGCATCGGAGTATAATAATCAGGAAAATTATTACCGGGAATAAAATTACACAGAACAATAATATTGGAAAAATAAATCACAGGAATGTAAAAAATTGGAATGTTATTACACAGGAAAATAATACGCAGGAATGTAAAACGCGGAAAACGCAAAGTACACGAATGCGTTAGTACGACTTCAGCGCTATCTAGTGGTATTTTTTAGTAATTTACTATGCAAAATTAAAAATATACTTTATTTTATAAATTAAATATTCTTCAAATACAAAAAGTCAATAACTTTCAACACTTTAAAATATTTTTGAATATTTGGCTAAGGTAAAATTGGTTTTCCTAAATTTGTATGTTTAACTACTTTGTTTGGAGAACCACAATATTTGTATTATTTTTTTTGAAAAGATGTGTCTTAACGAGTTACGAACTTGGCAATTCGCAGTTCGTATTAAATTGTACACAATAAAAGTAATATTATTTTCGTTAATCATAAAATGACAAAAATAAGATATCATGTTCAGCAGATTATTATGGTATTATAGCTATATTTTATACCGTCATCAATCATCATAATCATCGTCGACGATTTAACTATAATAATAGCAACTTTCTTAGTAAAAAGGTAGTAGAATTATGAACTATAAAGTATATTTTACTGTCAATAACAATATTAACAATGTGTATAGCTTTTTCTTAAATATTAACAGCTTATAAATATTGGTACCGACTACCGACTTACTGTTTCCTTGGTGGAGGGGGGGAGGGAGCATATAATCTAACTATGAATAGACAAAAAAAAAAATTATTCAATAGTGAAATACCATTCAAATATAAAATATGTATGATTTTTAATTTTTAATTATTTCTTTAATTTAATAACAATGTAACTCAATACTGATACTAACAAATAAAAGTTAAATATTTTCTATGAACAATTTATTTATTTCATTAGAAACTATAATTATTTTATTAATTATTAATTATTTTTATTAATGTATTTTTATATCAACAACACATTTTTTTAGAAAATAATTGTTTTTCAGAAATAGAAGTTTTTAAGGTGTTGTAGCGGATCACATAGGTGTGACACCGTTACATGATATACGGCTAAGTATAAATAATAAGCGAGTATAAATATAGATAATAATAAGGAAGGAGGTTGGTATACACAGTATAGTCATCCGGGTACACATATATACACACAGAATTGTAACATATAAAAGAGACACATAATGTTAAGTTGGTTAGTTCCGGGATCAGTGCCACAACCCACTAACCAACGAGCTCCGGAAGACGATACTGTGAGTAAACCTTTCGATATTTTTGTAGTTAATAAGTATTTTGGATGTATTAAGCATTGTGTAATGTGTATGAATTTAATGATTATTGTATATGTATTTAATAAGTATTGTGTAATAATAAAAACATATCAACTGAAACTTAATATTTGATCTATCTTTTCTGAAGCTCTCGAGTTACGGTTAAAATATAATTCATAGGGCTCTGAAAACCCTCACTGAATTATCTAACTATAACAGGTTCCCCAACCCCGTTACATTTTGGTGAAGGTGCCGTATCAATTAACATCTGCAACTAGGTCAAATATTAGGTTTAAGTGTTGATTTTACTGTAGCACAATAGATATATATTAAGTGTTATTGTGTGGTGGATATCGTATAGGTGCATAGGATATGTTTTTGGTAGTGTTAGGTAGGTAAAGTCGTATTATATACTTTGATAAAATAGAGATCAAGGTTATAGGTGCTATTTTAAAGTTTGTGGAGAATTATTGTTAAGTGTAGGATTAGGGTGATTAAGTAAGATCAAGTGAGTGTTGATTTTGTAGGTATATAAAGTGATATTGAGTGTTAGATATCGTATAAGTACATATGATATGATTTTGTTAGTGTTAGGTAGGCAAAGTCGTGGTATATACTTCGGTAAAGTAGAGATCAAAGTTATAGGTACTATTTTTAAAGTTTGTGGAGAATTACTGTTAAGTGTAGGACTAAGGTGATTAGGTGGCAGTACGTATAGGTGTTCGGGGCACTAGTTTTTTAGATTTATATATATATAGTACGGATTAAATAAAAGGGGGAGGGAGGCGAATTATTTGGTCGTAAATCAAGTTCATGGTATATTTTTTTTGAAAAAGAAGGCAGAGAAAGTAATAGTTAAATTAAATGACCAAAACATTAAATTAATTGCCCCAGACTTTAACTGGTTTACAGCAGACAGAAATGAAATCATTAAATTACTTAACAGTATATCAGAGGAGCAGTTAAAAGTATTGATTGATTCTCAGGAAAAAAAACAATTGGAACATTTTGAAGGAAATAGTGAAGCGTTACACAATCAGGGAATAGAATTTTTGGACTCCACATTATCAGAAATAGAATTCGAGGTTTTTGAAAATGGGAAGTTAGGTAAGCTACCAAACATAAGAAAAGAGAGATTAGAAAAAATCTTAAGCGAACAGTTCAGGCAAATTACGATAAATTATTCGGCAGAAAAATTAAGGGATCTCGCAAGGATTTTGATAAGGGAGAAAATAGAAAATAAAAATAAAAATAAAGAGATTAGTACTGATAATCAAATTTCTGAAATAAAGTTGTCGGAAACTACAGACAACCACAATTTATTAGATTGGTCGTACAGTCAGATTACGGGGGACGGTAGTACAGTGCTTGATAGGTTACCACGTAAGTTAGCTAAGGAAGGAGGAAAAATGGATTTTAAAAAAATCATACACCGGCCGGATTATTTCGGGGGAAAATCGTCGGAAGATATTGAATGTTTTATTGAAAAATTCGAATTAATTGCGTTAGTGAATGGGTGGGGGGATACAGAAAAACAACGATTTTACCGTTATATTTAACAGATTCGGCGGCAAGCTTTGCTAAGGTTTTAAAAATACGGAGTCATAACCTTACATGGGACATACTGTAGGGTCAATTATTAGAAAATTTCACTTTAATCGGAAATAAAGATCTGTTGCGTGCTCAAATATCGCAAAGGAAAGTAAAAGAGGGGGAAACACTTAAGGAGTATATAATAAATATGACTCAATTATGCTATAAATTCGATAAGAACATGGCAGATGGAGAAATTTGTGGAAAAGTGTTGAAGGGTTTGCCTGAGGAAGTGTATGAAAAAATTGGACTTTTAGAAAATAATACAATAGAAAGGATAAAAGCTTATGTCGAAAAATATGAGTTGGCGAAATTGTTAAGGAACACGGAAGAACCTAGTGTGGGAATGAAGAAACTTACTGAGGAGGTAAAATGTGAGTTGGCGAAATTATTAGGGAGCAAAGAAACAGCTAGTATGGCAGTGGAAAAACTAACTGAGGAGGTAAACTGTCTAAAAAAATTTATTAAATCACTTAAGGTTAATGATAATACCGATGCAGATCCGAAAGGTAAAAATTGTTCAAGTAACAATCATTGTTTCAAAGCGCGGACTACGGAAACGGAAATGATAATTGGAGTAACGGTAGCTATAATAATTGTTTTCCAAACGTAGATTTTAGCCATAACAACTATAGTCCAAACATTAATAATGGTAATCAGGATGTTGGTAGGTATAACAACAATAATTTTTTTCAGAATACTAGTCACGCGGGTTATAATTGTAATTACGATAGCAATAATGCGCAAAACATTATTGATGGTAGATCTCAGGTTCAAAATTCATATCAACAAGGACATCCCGAGCCGAACAAAAATCTGGGATATAGAAACAATATGACAGGGCCGGAGGGGTATAGCCAACCAAATTGGCAAAATTATTCAAATAAGGTGTGAGGTGAGTGAACGCAGGTAATTATTTTAATGGACCAGCTCCACTTAGAAGGTGCTTTAATTGTGGTTCCCCAACTCATTTTAGAAATAACTGTCCATTGTTGAACGGTCGAGTAGAAGAACAGGCTGCTGGACCTGTTCAGAACGTATTTAATAAACCCGGTGAACACGGAAATGTTAGGTCAATTAAATTACCCATAGATAAAAGTAATGCATATCCTGGTGGAAAAATAGAAATAATCGGCGAAGTAAATAATATAAAAACACCTTTTATAATTGATACGGGAGCAAGTATTACAGTAGTGGATAGGAAAAATATAGGATCAGGGGAAGTAACACCAATGGATGTAAGCTTTAAACTCGAAACAGCTGGCGTTGCATATTTAAAACTATTGGGCAATGCTTTGATTTCGATAAAATTTGGGGAGATAGAATTAGTTCATAATTGTTTAGTCGCGGATAAATTATCCTCCCCAATCCTGATAGGGGTAGATGTCATTAAAAAATTAAAAGCTGTTATAAATTTAGATAATAATTCAATAACTTTTAAACAAAGTAAAAAAAGGGTAATTTTTAAACTGGGCGATAGGAATAGAGTAGAACAAACTAATCTATATCACACGTCTTCGGTTACGTTTTTGAATCAAAAAGAGAATGAAAATATCATAAATTTGTCAAGAGGAAAAATTCAAGGTTTGATTTCAAAGGTGAGGGTTGCGGCCGAGGTCCCAGCGGATGGGGATTGCGGGGCACATGCAGTGAGTTTTTGTCTAAGGCAGTTCGGGATAAATTTGTCAACATTGGAAGTTTTGAATTTATTGTCAATTCCGGAATGTAAAATCGGATACCAGCTATTCGATGAGGACGTTGCTGCTATTTGTGACTTGTTTAATAAAAATCTTATTATAATTCACGAGAATACTAATATGCATAATGTAAAACAGAATATCGGGATTGTTTACTATAAATGTGAGCGACAGTATGTGTGTATGTTGCATAGTAATCAACATTGGAGGCCGGGTGTTTTTAGTGATAAAATAAACAAGTTACTCGTGGCGCAAATACTAGTTTATGATCAGATTCCTAACATAGAAACAATTAGTACTAACATATGGAAAAAGTATTTTGAAAATTATTCGAGTTATTTTAAAAATAGTGGGGGTATTAATCCCGCGGAACGTGAATTAGAAGTACAATACAAGAAAGAGCAAAAGGGAAATTGTCTGAGTAATCATAATATTGTGAAGAATGAGTGTTGTACAATGTCAGCCGGCTATTCAGTTAAGTGCGTAAACACGGATAAGGAATTTGTTGGTACAGCATATTTTAATAATAGTAACGCATTTCGAACAATAGTAAACATAAAAGACGATCGCATAAATAGTGTCGAGTCAGTGTGTGATGAAAAAAAAATGACCTTAGTCTAGATTATTCATATCGGAAACTAGGTCAGGAGTACGTAAACGAAATAAAATACGATACGTCAAATAACTTGTTGAAGGAAATGATTAATAAATCGAAAGCGGAAGTGTAGCACATCTGCTTAAAAAGGATATAGGTGATATTGAAATAATTGAAACTGTAAAATTCAATATAAATCCCGATCTATCAATTGAACAAAGGGAAAAATTACGTACACTTTTAGCGAGGCATATAGATTGTTTTGCCAGTAGGCCGATGGATCTAGGGGCAATAGATATAGGAGACATTTCAATACCTACAGTTTCAAATGATCCAGTAAGCTTACCACCATTTTGATTATCGCTTAGTAGTCAAAAGGAGCTTCGCAGACAAGTAGATGAGTTTTTAGAGGCGGGACTTATTGTTTCGTCCAATTCAGCATACGCGAGTCCGGCGTTTCTAGTAGATAAGGCAGATGGATCTAAAAGAATGGTAATCGATTACAGAGCCATAAATAAGATAATTCCTCATCAAAATTTTCCTATACCACATATACAGACAATTTTTGACTGTTTGGAAGGTTCAATTTATTTTAACGTTATGGACATGCAGAATGGATTCTTGAACATTTTGCTGGGGAAAAGTGATAGACATAAGTTAGCCTTTATAACACCATTTGGGTTATATGAGTGGACGCGGTACCCGTTCGGATATAAGAATATTCCACGGCAATTTTCAAAGGCGGTAGTGGAAAATTTAGCGGGGTTATTGTATTTAGGTACAATTAACTATGTTGACGATATAATAAACTATGCTAAAACTTTTGAGGAGCTATTGATAGTTTTGGATAAAGTGATAACGCGTATAAAAACAGTAGGATTTAAACTAAAACCGTCAAAATGCAAGTTTGGATATTGTGAACTGAAGATTTTGGGGAAAATAGTTAACAAAGAGGGCATTAAGGTAGATCCGAAAAGTTTCAATTCCGGAATTAACCAGCCACGTATGGGTAAGAAAATCAAAAAATTATTTTTTTAACGAAGAAAATGTTTTGATGTACAAAGGGAATGTAAAAAAAGCTAGTAGGGACGTAGTCGCACTACCCAAAGTGTTGGTTAGGGATACGTTATTGAATTTTCATGATCATCCATTTTCTGCCCATTTAGGGGTTGAAAAAACGTATAAAAAGGTTTCAGAAAGATACTATTGGCCGGGAATGTATAAGGAAATTAAAAACTATGTGACATCGTGCGTAAGTTGTCAAAAAAGAAAAATAGACAACACTCCTACTTATGGATTTATGCAGACCGCACCTAAAATTTCGGGTCAACCTTTCGAACGTTTTACGATAGATTATATAGGGCCCATAAATCCGGCTAGTGGTGGTTGTGCGTATATTTTAGTAGGTACCTGTGCAACTACGAAATATTCGATTGCCAGAGCATGCAAACATGCGGACAGTAAAACTACGGTATCATATCTGTTAGAGGTAATTTCGCAGTTCGGAGCAATTGAGGAAATCCATTCAGATAGGGGGTTACATTTTACGGCAAAAATAGTCAAAGATTTATTACAATCATTAGATATTAAGAATACTAATTCAGTAGCATACCGTCCACAAAGTCAGGGACAAACGGAAAAATTTAATGGGACACTAGTCGATATGCTGAGTCACTTTGTACACGAGAAACCTAAGCGTTGGAGCCAGTATATAAAATATGTACTTTTTGCATACAATTCAGCGGTAAATGAGACAACAAAATATTCTCCATTCTTTTTATTACATGGATATGAGCCCAGATCAATTTTTGACAAGAATTTAATTAAGACAGATGTGGAACCCGAAATTTTGGTTGAACTTGAAAAATTAAGGGAGATTAGGGACGATATACCAGGTTGTTTACAAGTGCAAAACTTAAGAAATAAAAAAGGGTATGATGTACATAAAAAAGGGATATTATTTGAGGAGGGGGAAATGGTTTTGATGAAAGCAGAAGTAAAAAAATCGAAGTTTGATTACAGATATCAAGGACCATATAAAATAGTAAAGACAATTTCGGATGTTGTATACTTAGTCGAAATAATTAGAAATTCAAAATTGGTTAATGATTATAAACATGTAAGTCAGATAAAAAAATTTAAAAATAGAACTACATAAAATACAGGAAGCAGGGTGTTGTTATTTTTAAGTTAACTGTTAATAATTAGATAATAATAAGATAGGCTAAGAAAAACAAAATCAAATGAATAACACGAATAAGAATAACAATAACAAGAACAGTAGACAGAACTAACAGGCGGAACAAAAAAATGTTGGTTGCCAGAAAAATAAATAACAACGGAAGTGACGAGAGCTACCTGTAAACTGTGTATAAATTATAGTTAACGTATTAAATAATGAGTAGTTGTTGTGGAACAATAATAAGTGGTGCACAAGCGCATAAGTGATAAGAAGTTTTTGTGTTTTTTATGATATAACGTGTTATTTAGGTTAATTTTACGTATTTTCAAAAAAAAAAAGGCGCAGACCATACCAAAAGGTATTTACTAGTTATTGTCGGTAACGTATTTTCTAAATTATTGTAATTACGGGTAGAAGCAAGTTAAATAGGTATAGAGGGAAAATGTGGTACTATAACATGGGCAAAATTGTGTTTGGAGTAATGGTATTCTATACGTGGAGAGCGGATACGATGGAGAATATTAAGATTGTTAATAATCCAGGTATATATTTTGAGGATATCTCGTCCCTAAAAATTATTACTGCCAGGTGGAACGTGGTGACATACTACAATTTAACAAATTTCGATAACAAGTATGTACTAATAAATAATTACGTGAGTTCTATTGTTAACGTTTGCGAGACTATTGGATATAGGAGTAAGGAGTTTAACTCAACGTGTGTAGAGTTTAGAGCTATTAACAATCAGGTGTTGGAAAAAATTAGAAAAGATAAAAATACGCTGGAACAATATTTAGTAACAGATGAGAATTTGAGAAGAAAAAGAAATTCATACTTTGGGGTAATAGGAAAAATTCAAAAAACTTTGTTCGGAGTGTTAACAGAGGAGGAGGGGGAAGAGTTTGCAAGTAAAATTAAAGAGTTGGAGGACAAACAATTACGGGTAATGTTACTAGAAAAGGAGCAGGCGATAGTTTTTAAGAACACAATCAATAGCGTGTCACAAACTTTCGCGGACTTCCAAAATTTTAGAAACACTGTTGGGGAAAAAATAAATAATATTTCGGTTGAATTACAACGGCAAAGCACTGGGATTAGAACCTTTCAGATAGAGGAAGTAATTTTAAAATACGCTACGACTATTAATACCATAGTTACTCAACTTTTAATCGAGACAGACATTTTATTAAATGCCATAATTAGTGCACACGAGGGGGTCATTAGCTCACACTTAATCCATCCATCAGTACTCTTGGAACAACTTACTAGCATAAAAAATATGTTACCGTCGAACGTAAATTTTCCATTAGATATAAATATTAATAATTTCTTTGAGTTTATAAAAATTAGTCAGGTAAACATCATTTGTCACAGAAATGTGTTAATCTATACATTAGGTATTCCGGTGGTAGAGAAGTTGCAGGTCTTCAGGTTGTACAGAATTATTAATTTACCAGTGCAAGTTGAGGGGAACAATTTTATTTTTCTGCAGAACACAGCACATTATATAATTATCGATAGTAATAAACAATACTATGCATTTCTATCACAGGATCAATTAAACAAGTGTAAGGGAGGGAAACATGGATATCTGTGTGAATTGACAATACCGATATTAACTAATACTAATGATTGTGAGTTTTTGATGTTCACGCAGAGTGGGGTTCCAAAAACGTGTCAAATAAAGGTGGTGAAGATATTTAGAGAAATCTGGCACAAATTAAGTCAAACGAACACATGGTTGTATGCAACACACGAGCCAAAAAAATTAGTTATTAATTGTCAAGAGAAAATTTCGGAGATAATAATCGAGAGAACAGGGTTGCTTAAATTAGATCCACAATGTAAGGTACATACAAAAAGTGCAGTTATTTTTGCAACACAGTATAAAAACAAAAATATAACTACTGATTTTATTCCAACATTTAATTTACCGGACGTTAAAATTACGTTAAAATTTAAAGTTTAAATGTGTACAAATAAATTGTGGTTTTTGGTTTTTTGATTTCGTTAAAAAAATGGCTACAATACTGTAACATATCCACCAGTTGACCAGTTTACTTATTAGTAGGTACTAATTACCGTTGAAGTGAGTTACTTGGGGGCTGGGACTGTTTTGAACTTTGACGTAATATATAGGTATCTTAGTAAATAATCTTCGGATGTCGATAATATTCATATCAAAAGTTGTCTCTTGATTTATACTTGAATATGTACCTAACTACTTTAATTTAAACTTGTATTCTTTATTCCTAATTTTAAATAATTTGTTTTGTAGCTGCCCCAAGTTTCCATTAAAGGGAGTATCTTGGGGTAACAATTTAATTTTGCAGAAAAATTCATTTCTAGTCTTTTTTGGCCATCTTGGGGCAAATCATATGATGAAAAATGTTTTTCTTACAACATTTTACATAGGAATGTGTTATTAAAGTAGTATATCGGTAATAAATAAGTAATGGTACAATTTTCCAAATTGTAATTTTAAATATTCAACATTTCAACTTGAGTATAAACTTTAATAACTGACAAACTTTATAGCAGGACATACTTTGAGATTTACAAGCAGATAGCAGGTAATAGATTTTCAGATTTACCAGTCGTTTGAAAAATATACATCACTTTATTTTATTACCTACAGATCTTTTCAAATTTTTAAAATAAATTACCATAATAGTATCTACTTTGGTTTATATTATGTTACATGTATGATAGAAAAAAAGTAGTGAAAATAAATGTTATAATAAGTGATGCAATTTTATGGTAATAAAGTATAACTATGAGACTCACAAGGTATTGTCCAATTTTGTGTTAATTATATTTTAATATTTAATGTAGTATGTGACTTAAATATTGAAGTTGAAATAGTGACTTATGCAGATAACACATACTTATTATTTTCGGATATTTCATAGGAAGGAGTAGCTAGGTTCCTAGAAGGCTAAAAGCTACAAAAAGATTGAAAAATGCCTAAGTGCCTTATTTTCAATAAATATGTGTATCAACATGGACTACTCATTATCACTTCATAATATTACTACAGAAATTTGAGGTTTTAACAGCAAAATTGTCACCAAATCAAAAAAATATTGAAAATTCATTATTTAGGAATGATGTTTGATAGGTATACATAACGTTTTACGGTATTACTTAGTCACATAGATCAATGTGTTTTATAAATAAATAATAATTTAAGAGGATGTTTGTTTTCTTTCTCTGGCCCACGAGCTACGAGCAACATAGACTAAACGCATTTACGCAGAATCATTTTTTTTAAGGTTTTGAGTAATCTTTGTGTAAAATTACAAGAATGATAGAGAATAATATTTTTGAGGGTGCGACCTATCAATTTGTCTTAATATTGTCTCAAAACAATTAAGAAATCATTTCAATGTAAAACATTTTTTTTATTTTGAAAGTCAAATACAAAGTCAAATAATAATTAAATATAAAACCAATATGTCACACCCTCAAAAATATTATCCTCTATAATTTTTGTAACAGGTAATTTTACTCTAAGATTACTCAAAAGTCATAAAAAACTGTTTTAGGTGAAAGCGTTTCATCTATGTTACGCGTGGATTTGAGAGACAACAAATATTGCGCTAACATTCTCTTAAAATTAATATGACTTTCTTACAAAAAACACCTAGTATGTAAGTACTTTGTCATGCATATTTAGGGGGAGGGGGAACAAGTCGCAAGTGTACCTTTTTGCCCGGGTCGGCAAATGTTTTAGTTCATTTAGGGGGTGGTCAAATTATGTAAACATTATTATTGTGTATTAATTGTATAAATATATATACATATATATATTTTAATTATTTTTTAACTTTCTAAAAAACAATTATTACAGCTCAATTGTTTTCAACTTTATATTATATATTATAAATTATAGTATCATAATATCGATAAATAGAATATAGATTGGGTTTTTGAATGTAAGTTAACGATGTGAGTCTGTGACTATGCGGCAAGCGCGTAGGCGTATAGCACTATAGTGCAAAGTGGCAAGTAGGTAATAGAAATTCACTACGTATTTTTTTTTAACAACGGCGTCTACCAATTTCTAAGCTAAACGTTTGTTTTCGGTCCTCAACGAATCAAAAATTATTGAAGGTCAACTATGATTTATGAACCACCTATAAAAGTGTTCTGCGTTGGCATTATTGACAATTGAATCAGACATAACAAGTAAAATAGATTTTGAAGAAATTATCATTTTGTTTTCAAATCTTCAATCTAGGAGAAAGTTATAAACTTGCACTGACATCATTATAATAAAAAAGACCATATGCCAAGTGAAAGACAGGCATTGATGTAATTTGAAATACTCTAAAATTCTCTATGAAGAAGAGATTTTCGAAATTAACATAAGCTTATTAGACCACGGACTAAAACAAAAAATTCTCAACGTACTTGTACGATAAGAAAAACTTACTTGGCATTTTAGTTCTAAGTGTACATTTAGTTAGGTACCTAAACTGTGCCGTACAGATATATTAATGAGAGAGGTCACAATGGTTACATTAAAAAATTTAATATTTATATATCAAAATATTTTTAAAATTGTATTCATTTTTATACATTTATTACGTATGGTAAAAAAAACAACAAAGGGAGGGGCGTGTTGAACATCAAAAACCCTCGTGTTTACACCAGCGGAGACATGATTTCTGAAATGTATATTTTTGGCCCTCTCTTAACAAGACATGTACCTATATTAATCAGTGGTATATAATTATTATTAGTACCAAGTTATATAATATTTCTTTGAATCTAATTTTTCTAAGATAATTGCAATATTTATTTATTATTTGTACTTGTACCTACTTGTGTAGTCAATAACATCTAGCTTAATTTAATAGGCTACGTATAGGGCATCACCTTCTACCCAGCCACTCTTTCAAACTTGGCCTTAGCGATTCATCATTCTGCACACTTCATTTAAATGAATGTATTTGTGATTTATCACATATTCTATTTGACTGCCCTGCCTTTCAAGCCAAACGCATCATTTTAGTTAACTTAAATCTCTCAATATTCCCCTTAATATCTACTTCATACTTAATACAAAATCCATTTAATCAGTAATTTCTTTTATATTGGATGCTGGCTTTGTTATATAATATTATAATGTAAATTGTAATGTATTGTGTTGTTATGTAAGTATTATGTTGTATTTGATATAATTGTAAATGTTGAGCTATCATAATAAATTATAACCCGCAGTTTTAAAATATTTTTCGTTTTACTATTTTTTTTACCATATATTTTAGAGAAAATTGCATTTTATTGAAGTAACATCAGTTAAAATGCGTTCCCTATACCTATGCTCTTGAAATTAAATGTTAGGGCCCCAATAACAAGATGTTAAGGGGTGTCCGAACCCCACCCCCTCCTGCGCACGCCTATGGGCTTGACTAAATTATTGCACCCATAGGCGTGCGCAGGATTTTGTGTCGGGTGCAGCATACATTTTTAACCGGCCCTAATGAACAATAAGCAGCCCACTTATTTCCTTAATATAGCCCCCCCCCGAATTCTGTTTAGCCCTATAGTGTAAAAATATAATATTTTATACGTTCATATTATAAACACTTATAAATAAAATAAAATAAGACTGCAGACTGCAGTAACAGCGAAATATCGTTATTAAATAATTACAAATTTAATATAATAGTCGATTAGGTAAGTTATGTGAATATTATGTGTTTACTGTTAGCTGGTTATAAGTTTATAACTAATTATGGACATCTATTCCGTTTTCGTATCTCTGCACTGGTTGGATGGTTAATGCGCTATTGTCATTGTTGTTGTGTCTGTGTCTATAATCTAGTGTGTACGTCGAATTTCTCCAATATTACCCATCCATTTTTAGACTTGTCATATTAATAAAATAGTATTATTATTTTTCATTTTTCAAAAATTTCACTGAACATATTTTATATTTTAATCATAAACTCAATATGTTTAAAACTATTCATTCTATGTATACCTTTCAAATAAATATCTATCAGCCCACTAAATCCAAAATAAATTTCAGGTGCATCGAAAGCAGCATTCGCTGCACCCGTGCACACGCCTATGGTCAAGCCTACATACATATACCTATGTATTGTCTCTATAAATAATAAGATAAGCTATAATAAAGTATAATCATAGTAGTCAGTTCGATTTTCGATCAATTAAACATTACTTTGCCACAAATAAACGGAAATAAATTTATGATGGTATTCAGTATTGACAAAATTGTCAAAATGCAATAGCTCAATAGATCATAATATGACAAAATATTAAATTATAGTGCATCCTACGTCATAATGTATGCGTAAACAAAAATAAAGCCAATGGGAGGGGATCTGACCCCTATGTCCCCCCTTGTATACACCACTGTATTAAAAAAATAGAATGTCTTTATTAAGTATAAAATTTTAAGAAATATTTACTTATTTCAAACAAAAAAAAATTTACAACGAACAAATGTAAAATATTACTCCTGTGCACTGGTTTTAATTTTCCCGAAATTATATTTCCTAAATATAATATTTCATGTTTTACTATTCCTTAAAACATCTTTCCTGTAATTATCATTCCTGATTTTCATTTTCCTGTGAAATATCTTTCCTGATAATAACTTTCCTTTTTATTATCATTCCTTGTAACACCATTCCTGTATTTATAATTCCTATGAATTATGTTCCTATGTTTTTAATTTCAGATTTTTATTTTCCTGTGCAATATCTTTTCTGATAATAACTTTCCTGTTTATTATCATTCCTTACAATACCTTTCCTGTAATTATCATTCCTGAAAATTATGTTCCGGTGTATTATTTTCCTGTGTTTTATAGCCCTCCATTACCAGTGGTCCGGAGTGACCGGTGATTTTATGCCAGTGGCGACACACTAACAGAGCCAAGTACGACCCTTTTGCTAACAAAATTGGATGTCGACAATCGTACGGCAACTCCACCGACGCGGATTATACCTTCGGAGTCGACAAAGGGGCACAGGCGTGCTAGCGGTTTGGAGGCTACGTGACGTAACTGTTGCAAGTCGCTAACTAATGTCGGAAATGTGACACGTTCCCAAGTAACAAAAAAATATTTTTTTAATGTTTTAAAAAAGATTAAAAATAGGTTTTAAATTGCTTTCAAAAATATTTATAAAATGTTATAACGGCCAACTTTTCATTTAAAATACAATGTTAAAAAAACACATTTTAAATTTTTTTTCTAATGTAATTTTGATAATAAAATATCATAAAAATATTTTTTCAAATCAATTAAATATTTTTTAAGTACCATTTTGATGTTTTTATAATATTTTTATTCAGTTAGAAACACCATTTAAATATATTTTTGATATAAAATTCATATTTGGTATCATAATAATGACTGAATTTCAAGGTGGTTAGGTATTTTATAATAAATATGTTAAAAAAAAAATTATACAGTCAACTCGCGATATAACGAATTTCAAGGGACCGAGAAAAAAATTCGTTATATCGAAAGTTCGTTACATCGAAATTCGTTATATCAAGAGAATATACCAATTGAATTCGTTATAACGAGAATAAAAATAAAAATTCAAAATTTTATTATTCGTATACATATGTATAAAATATATGAGTCATATAAGTATATATTTATTGTTTAATTTCAATATAAATGTATGTAATAATATTTCTAATAAAAATATGCTATAATAATAATATGTACATATAATAAATCGCTATACATGTGTGCATTTATTTTTTAAAAAAATCAGATATTTTTGATTGTTTGCAACTGCTTGAGTTTACCTTATCAATAGTATTGTCCAGATTTAAAATGCTAGAAAACACATTGTCGTCAATATCATGTCTCTGTAAATAACTTAAGACGGCGCGAAGACCTAATTTGGCTTCCTTCGAGTTTACGATGTGGTCTTCAGGAGATTCTTCTTCGTCATTTTCTTCGTCATAACTAGAGTACGGATTTTAAAGCAATAAAAAAACTAAAAAAAGCACTAAAAAAAAAGCAATAAAGCTGTCTAAATCTTCCAAAAAAGCTTTAAAAAAAGCATTAAAAATGGGTTTTAAAAAATTATTTATTATAAAAAAAGTATTAAAAAATTATTAAAAAAAAAAAGGTATTATAATTAATTAGTTTGCAAGCCGGATTCTCCGAGTTTTCCTTCTTCCGCAATTATACATCTGTAAATTAAATTTATTCTATATTTCTATTAAATATTTATAAATTATAAAATAATTTTTTTTACCTATATCATCGGAGTTGCATTGAATAATTAGAACTTTTCTCAAGTTTTCAAATAAAAATCGTCTACGGCGATCGGACAATAAGTGTTTGTATTTTGAAAAACTACGTTCGACGTCAACAGATGAAATAGGGGCAAATTTGTAATGGATTAAATCATCACACGTTAAATCTTCTGGAAGTTCCTCTCTTGATATTTTTTCGCCACTTAGAATATTTGATATTATGGTAAGAATTTTAAATCCCGAATTTTTGTTTAGTACATCATCAAGTTTTTTTGTAACTGTTTCTCCCGTTTTTCCCGAAGCTTGTTTAATTTGTTGTTTGACCTTTTCTATACAACACACGGATTCTGATAATAGCATCCCAGATGTTTCTAAACGTGTAATTTCAGCAGCCAAAAATCCAAAATTACTTTTTATGTATATTAAATTTGCTTCAATTTCTGGGTTTTCGACTAATTGTTTAGCATGTTTAATAGCTAGTGCATCATCGGAGTCCAATTGAAGTATAACATTTTTAATATGTAGAAAATGTTCACAATAATAGTTGACGGCATTTAACCAAGTGCCTCAACGCGTAATTATAGGTTCTGGAGGTAGGGGAATACCCGGAGCCAAATTCTTAAACAAATTTATACGGTATGGAGCTTTTAAAAAAACTTTTTTAATATTTGATATTAAACTATTAATTTCTGGAAAATTAATTCTGATCTGTTCTGCCACCCTGTGTAAGCCATGTGCCAAACAAGTTATATGCACCATTTTTGAGTAAAGAACTTGTAAAGTTTTTCCTGCTTTCACCATATATGGTGCTGCATCCGACACAAAAAGTAAAACGTTGTCATGAAGTACGCCTTCAGGCCATAATATAAAAAGAGATCTATCAAATAATTTAGATATAGTAGAGTGGTTTGCTTTTTCTAACACCTCTGAGTTAAGTAGGAATATTTTCCCAGGGTTGTCTACTTCCAATGTACCAATTATAACATTGGCTACATATCGCCCCTCAACGTCAGTAGTCTCATCTATTGACACCCATACATTTTTGTTCCTGACGTAATCTCTAATTTTGATTATAGTATTTGTATAGCATTGATCGATATAGTTTTTTCGAAGCGTAGACTCGTCAGGAATAATTTGTTTTGTATGTTTATGTAGAAAATTGCGAACTATTGGTATATTTAATTTAGTGAGAGGGATATTTGCGGACAAAAAAACACTACACAGTTCTTCATTGAATGATGACTTCATTGACATACCTGTGACTAGAATCTGAGATTTTGGTTTTTCTTGTTGATTTCTAATATTAAGCTGCTGGATATGTTTACCTCTAGCGATATGTTGTTGAATATTATATTTTTTTTCGGCAGAAACTTTAACACCACATACTTTGCAAAAAAGTACAGCATTGTCACAAGAAAAAATATCTTCACCGAATTCTTTTACAAAATTGCGAAGACGAGCACTAGAATTAATAATTTTCGGCATTTTATAAATGACAAACGGTAAGAATAACGAACTATACGGTGTTAAAACGAAAACTAAACTGTACCTAATTCAGAGTAGATAATTTCCAGAGCAAAAACATATTTTTGTGTTTATTGTCGTTTCAAGATAAATTAATCTACTTATTCTACGTTATACAATATACTACCTATATGTCTATTATATTATATACGTATCTAAATTACATCGATAAAGATATCCGTAAATCAAACATAACGAGATAAAATCGATTGAACTAGCCATTACCTTGGAAAACAAATTATTTAATATAAAAATAAAAATTAATACTTCAAATACGTTTAAAAAGAACACATTTTGAAAAAATGTACTAAAAATGCCCAAAAAAGCAAAAAAAAGCAAAATAAAATTTCGTGTATAGTAGTATAAATCGAATTTGTAGCTGACATAGCTTCGTTTTAGAGTAATAGAAAAAAAGGCAAATGCCTTCAAAATCCGTACTCTAGTCATAACCTTCTTCGTTATTAAAACTGGCAAAAATATCATCGTCTGTAAGAGACCCACAGACAGCCAAATCATCGTCGATAGCAACATAATCTTCAAACGTTAATTGATCGTCTAGAACAGTCGATAATGTGTTATGTTGAGTGTCAACTTCTAAAGTGATAGGGAATTCTTCTTCTTCATTATCAATAGTTTTCACAAATCCACATTTTCTAAAGCAGTTGCGAATTGTTTGTGTAGTCACATTATTCCAAGCTTTGTGGCTGATTATTATAGCAGTCAAAACGGTTACTTTCGGAGAATCATTATTATCCAAGCAAGCCAAAAATTCAGATACAATTTCCTTTCGATATAGAAGTTTGAAGTTTTTAATAATGCCTTGGTCCAGAGGTTGGAGTTTCGAGGTTGTGTTTGCTGGAAGAAACTCAATTCGTACATTAGAGAGAGTTGGGGGGTTGTTATGTGCAGTGCAATTATCAACAAAAATTATAATTTTTCTATGTTGTTTTCGCATGTCATTATTGAGAGTTTCAAGCCATTCGTTCCACAGTTTGGTTGTCATCCACGATTTTTTGTTGTTTTTATACGTCACCGGCAAAGATTTGACATTTTTAAAGCACCTAGGTTTAGCGGACTTGCCTATAAATAAAGGCCTTAACTTCTCCGATCCATCCATATTTACCGCAAAAAGTAAAGTGACTCGCTCCTTACTAAGTTTCCCTCCATGGCACTTTTCATTTTTAAACGTTAGTGTTCGGTCAGGTAAACATTTAAAAAAACAGTCCTGTCTCGTCAGCATTGAACACATTTTTCGGATCGTACTCACATAATAAGTCTTGAAGTTTCATCTGCCAGTCGTTACAGATATCTTCATCGACACTTGCACTTTCTCCACAAATTTTTTTGAACACCAAGTTATGTCGCTTTTTAAAATTAGATAACCAACCGTCACTAGCATTAAAATCAGAGATTCCAAACATTTCAGCATAACTTTTAGCTTTTTCTTTGATTAAAATACCACTCACGGGAATATTTTGCTGCCTAACTTGATTGAACCAAGTGAATAAACATTGTTCTATACGGGGAAACTCACTTAGTCGTCTCTTTTTCCGGCTACTTTGTGCGTCAGTTGTATTAAGAATTGCTTCTTTCTGTTTCAAAATTGTAGAAAGTGACGAAAAAGGAATTTTAAAACTATCTGCGACTTCTTTTTTTTTTTTACCACTCTCGATTTCTTCAATAATTTTTTTCTTGTCCGAAATTGACAAACACTTTCGTTTTGAACTCATAATTGTAACTCGTAAAACCCGACGTATTTTCGAATGTACGGTCACGTTTAACACAACGAACAGAACTAAAACGGTACCGATATGTTACATAGTATGTTACGTACATTTTGCGTAGAGCCACTAATCGACATAAGTCTTATCTTAATTGCGATACTGTACTTGAGTGTACTATCGCATGATAATCATCAGAAAAACTTCGTAATCTATTATGTGGTAATAGCAACATACTTATTTTTATATATTTTTCATAGAGTTATACACTAGAGACATGTATCTTATCTTAATTAAAATTAAAAATTCGTAATAGAAAGCTCCAAATTTATAAAAATTTGTTACATCGCGAGAGTTTTGATCAAAAACGCTTCGCTACATCGAGGGGACCAAAATACATTACATTTGTTCGTTATACCGCGATATTTTCAAGGGACCGGTAGTTTTATTCGTTATATCAAGATTTTCGTTATATCGAATTTCGTTATATCGCGAGTTGACTGTATTTTTAACAAAAACCTTTTTAATGCACAAGTTGAAAAATATAATAATATATAAATGTACAAGAAATGTAATAACTAAAATGTATAGTAGTAATACATTATACAATGGTTATAATACGTATATAAGAATACAATATAATAAATGCTTATAAATATAATATGTATTATTATAGTAATAATATATAAAAGAAACATTTTTATAAGACTTTTTAGTTTTTTTTAAATTTTAAATTAATAAAATATACACAATATATACATGTTAAGAAATATATAAAACATATAAAATGTGTGTTTTATAATATATATAAATAAAAAATTGCTTCTGTCTGTTTTATTTTACTTAAATTGATAGGTATATAAATTTTTATAAATATAATAATTTGTATTATAATTTATAGTAATAATATATAAAAGAAAAATTGCTTAAATGATTCGTTTTTTTAAACTTAAATTCATAAATACAAAATTACATTTTAAGAAATATAAAAATACGTATTATATAAACGTATAAAAGTTTAAATATATAATTGAAAAAAAATACTTGTAGATATGTCTGTTCTTTTTTTAAAACTTAAATTAATATACAATATACATTTTTATGAATATAATATGTATTTTAGTCATAATTTTTGTAAAGGAAAAATGTCTTAAATGGCTTGTTTTTTTAAACTTAAATTTATAACTATACAATTACATTTAAGGAATTACATAATACACATTATATAAACGTATACTTCATAATAGCTAGTATAAAAGTTAAAATTTATGATCAAAAAAAATTACTTGTATAGGTATGTCTGTTATTTTTTTTTTTTATTTGAATTGAAATGTAAAATAATATTATGTTAAAGTGATATTATTATCATCTGCAATATTATTATTGTCTTCATCATGATGATAATCTGCAATTTCTCTCCGTTTTTTTGTTTTTCTTTGCTGTAAACATACAGAACAATGAGGACAATTTTAAGGTTTAAAATATTAAAGTATTAAAAATTTTACTATTTATATTGCTGTATCGGTTATACATTGCTTAAGTGTATAGTATACCTTATGCACTAAATAACAATTAATAAACATAAAAAGTGGACAAAAATGGTTTTTAGCAATCTTGATAATGTTTATTATACCTAATAATTTTTATAGACATAATCAATGCTTCAAAGTTTTAAATAGTTCAAAAAATATTAAATTAATATTTGTATATACCTACACATACAAATTTTAATAATCAATGCTTGCAGTATCAAAATAAAGTATCTCATTAAAATCAATTATTTGCAGTTTGTTATTTTTCATATTAAATAAAAAAATAATTTACTAATTAGGTATCTCATTATTTAGGAATAATTAAATATGTAGTGTAATAATGATCTAGATATTTAGAAAATGTTAACCTTGTTAATCAACAACTTTTTAGTGTTAAGATATTGTATTAGTTTATATATCATATTATACTATTGTTTCTTCAATAATAATTATATTTTTGATTTTCTAACAATTAAAGACTAGGTTATTACTTTGCAGTCCTTGTTGGCGCCTGTGCCAGCCATGACATAATACTATTGATAATTTCATTTCTGACATCTTTTTGTTCAGGAAATTTTTGTCTAACAACACCTTAAAATAATAACAATTAATTCATAACTATTTCATCATCAGTATATAAAATACCATAATGGTACAATACTCTGTACAATATTATTGGCATAGTAACAATAATATCATCTAATGAAAAAATAAAAAATTTTATTATATAGATAGGACCTACCTATAATGACTTTACAGATTTTAAACTCTGAAAATGGTTTTTTATTTTTTTGACCTTTCCAGCTGTAATACTTGAGGAGCTCGTCAGAAAACATTATTTTTAATATACTATAAGTGACTTTGGAAATATTTTTTCCTTCAGAGGCAAAAACTAGTGTTGATACCTATGTAAAACAAAATTTATATAATATACAATATACAATTATTCCATAATGATAATGAAAAAAAATACAACATACCAATTTGTTTGTGTAGCTTAATTCTTCATTTTGCAATGTTGATTCTATTGCTAAGAGTTCACTTTCACTTTTTAATGGAAAACATGATAAATAGTGTTCTTCAGAATTTGTATTTGTATTTGTCTGACGATTAGGTGCCGGTTGATCTTCAATAAAGGATGAAAAATCTTGTTTAACATACTTTATACTTGACTTTACTATATTCGTATCAGCTATAAAAACATATTATGTATGGGTTAAAATATAACTCTTGTATATGTATAAATATAATTTATCAAATAGTATTCAAATTAGTTCTTGGCGCAGTTACCTGATAGCTTACAAAGTTGATGACCAATAGCTTCTATTAAACTTTTATCTTTGAAATCGAAAGTGCAGGAATGCACAACTTTTTTGGATAGTTTACATTTTTTCAAAGTTTTTGATGGTTTATCTGGTATAGGAGTAGAAAAGGGAGTACTGCTACTAGACTGAACTGATGATTCATTGGTAAAACATAATGTGTCAAACTCATTTCTTGGTGGAGAAATATTGTCACAATAATTGTTGGTCTCATTAAACGATTGTGACTGATCTAGTTTTTAAAATTAATTATTATTAACTGAACTATAAAATACTATGATTGAAACAAATTATATACAGACTAAAATAGCTTAGACAGTGTAATAAAAAAAAAAACACAAAATAAAGTTTTTTTTAGAAAATTCTAGAGTTGTCGGCGAGGAATTACTACTGCAGGTCTTACTTGTCGAACGTGTGCCTTTGACAGTTTCCTCCTTTGAATATCCTACCGACTGCGCCAGATTTGTTACGTGCGAGCTACCAGAGATCCTCTGATGGCGATTTATTTAATAAAAGTTTTTACAATAATAACTATGTGTCCATTTATTTGTAAAATATGTATAATTAAATAAGTGAAAGAGTAAGTGTGTGTGTGTATGTATATATGTAGAAGCGCTTGACGTGAAGGTGCACTGGACTCAGCGGATATGGTACATCTGAATACGCTGTCCTTTGGGCTCCCTTATATATCGGACCCGGACATTTCGCCGTGACCGATTGGCCGCGACCGTTTCGCCGCGGGACTATTCGCCGGCGAATCGGCGAAACAATATTAAGGAAAACTGAGTTTCACCTGAGGTGGTTTTACACAACAAGTCGAGGGATATTTTCGATTTGCGGAGCGGAGCGAAAAAAAAATGTCTATACTATTTATGTGTTATTTGGCTACACTGTTTACCATAATTTTTTTTTTGCATCTGTCACCACGATTAAGGGCAGTAAAAGTGTTCCAATTTTCTTCATCAGCACCTTTTCTGATAGGAAAGTGGATGTCATTGGTACTTTGGGGGGTCAAAAGTCAATATTTCTCAATAGTTTTTAATCGCATAGGGAAAAACAAAAAAAAAAATTAAGGAAAAAACGGACATTTTTACGCGAAGCCAATTTTCGACAAAATTAATTTTTATTTTTGGTGAAACAGAAGAAATAATGACTGTAAATACGTCATGTACATTTCACAAAATGTTTATATAAACAATTTCTATATACACAATAAAATTTTCAATATGACTTTTTTTGAGCTATTTATAAACATAATTAATTTTCGATTTTTTTTTTGTTATTGTATTGTATTATATTATTTAGTCAGTCAAAAAAATTGAAAAAGTAATACAATGTTCTTCATAACTTGTTGTACGTGAAAATTAAAAAAAAAGTTGAGCGTATGTCTCTAATAGTTTTTATATAAGCCTCTAAAGATAAAATTTCGACACAATATGTATAAATCACGAAACTCTGCAATTTTTTTTTATTATAAAATTCATAACAAGATTCTTTATATGTTTTTCGACCTTTCTAAAAAAGAAAAAGTTTACCGGAAACTCAAACTAATTTTTTATGAGAGTTTGAAATTGGATGTTCACTAGTTTTTTCCGGGAACGATTTTCTTATTTTAATGTAATTCAAAAAGGAATTACCGTAGACATTTGTAACGTCACGGAATTTTAGGCTTCTTTAATAAAAATATTATCCATAAATTCCCCATTATTATGTAACAAACGCGCGCTATAAGTAATATCAGTATAAAGACAACAACAGCGTTATGCAAAACCAGTTCCCCGACCCCCACACAAGGCAGTGTCTACCGTGTCTGCGTCTCGGCTGTTTGTCCTGCCGAAGCCGTTGCGCGTCGCTATCGTGGCCGCCGTCGCGTGCCGACAGTGCAAACAAAATCCCCAATATTATTGTATGAATCCCCCCGACCACCGACACTGTCAACCTCAAGACGCCTGCAGGCCAACAGCCGAAGTTTGAACACCGTCTCAGCGTTGTCAACCGTACGATAATTATCGTACACATACGATAATTTGGGTCATTTGTACGATATACGATATATATCAGTTATCGTACAAGAAAGTACGATAATTTTACCACCAGAAAAATATGAACCCTTAAAACTCTTTGTATGCGAATGGCCATATTATACGTCTCGCCAAAGCTTAAAAAAAAAAAATTACTTTTTACAAAAATCCAGATTTATAAATAAATCCATGTTACAGCCGCCGTGTATTGTGACCGGGTGCCGGGGGCACGGAAAACCGGTCGTTATCTTGTGGCTCGTGCCGGACGCACGCAATTCTATAAATATCGAAAATACTAAATTCCGAGTATTTAGTAACGATGACGGACGAAGTCAATTGTTGTACACTCACGACTCACACCGATAGCATAATACCGTGTAGTGGCGTGTACTATGAAATCCGTATTGTTTATTTGTTTCGCCATTTCGTGTTTTGATGTTTGTACATTGTACAGTACAGACGTACAGTACTTACAGTCGTATTCACTTCGTGTTTTTAATTTTGTTCACTACCCCTTTAGTATTTGAATTTTGATGAATACTTTAAAGTAATATTCTTAGTTCTTACACATCTACGATCTACACTTGCAGTTTGGTTCCTACTTTATTATAATATTTTATTTGATTGAAGTTTAATTATTCAGTAAGTATTTTCTTAATTGTATTATATGTATTGATATAATATTTAAGAATAGTTCCAGTAACCTTTTGTATGATTTGCTTATAGAAAATATGGACGAAGATCATGATACTCCAAATTGTAGTACTCCGAAAAAAAAAGAATGATGCGAGGTGGAGATTTATCAAAGGTTGAAAAACCCAAGCACAGACCTCAAAAGTTCCGTCCAGAGTGGAAAACGGTTAAAAACTTTAAAGATTGGATTGAACGAGATTCTAATGAGATGAAAGCTAAATGCAAATTTTGCAAAGTCTCTATGGTTGCAGAGATAACTGTACTTAAAAATCACGGTAAAGGAAAGAAACATGCCAGTTTTTTAACTTGTGCGGCATCTAAACAAAAAACAATTACCTTTTTTACGGAGACAACCTCTTCATTGGAAAATAAAACACATAAGTCTGTCCAGTCTGCAGAAATAAAATTGGCTGGATATTTCGTGGAACACAACATTCCATTCTTAGCATCGGATCACTTAACTGACCTTTTAAAAGAAATATTTCCTGATTCAGGTATTAATTTTTTTTAGCATTTATTTTATTTTACATCATTTTTAAATATAATATTGTTGTTATTAAGTGTACCTACCTATTTGCTGATATTACATTAAATATCGAACATGAGATTTTACTGTTAAAAAAATTGCCAAGCACTCACCAGTGACTTTTTTTAACTTGGATTATTAATATTTTATGTCTTATACCTACAGATATTGCTAAATCGATTTCAATGAAACGTACTAAGACTACAGCCATTATCAAAAATGTTATTGGCGCCACACAAAAAAATGAACTTGCCAACATTTTAAAGGATGTACACTTCAGTTTATTAACAGATGAGTCAACTGACATTGGAACCATAAAAACGTCATGTGTAGTTGTACGGTATGTGTAACTTAATAATTATAATATAATATCTATATATACTAATTTGAGTATTTTACGGTTTTTAGATATTATGATAAAGTTTCAAAACGTGTTCAAATGGTGACCGTCTACAACTAGATTTTCTCAGACCGCTGACCGTGCAACCAGTCGCTCCGTCACGTCATTTTTTACATAAAACCACGTTCTACCTACCGTTCCTTTTTGTTTGTTCTACGGACGCCGACAGCATGATGGGCTAAGCACGACTGCGTGGGCCCGTGGCGGGCAAAGTGCCAACACCATTCAACACCAGCTCAACATGTCGTCGTAACGTATATTTCCCCGAACCCCCCCCCCCCCCGCGCTCAATATCAGTACAGTTCTTTTTGTTTTCATCTGTTTCCTCGCCGTAAAATATGGTACAACATACCCCGGTAACCGTACTGCGGAGCCGCGGGGACATATTTTTGTTAATACTAATTATTATTATTATGATGTATCAACTCGGTAACCGCACTCCGGAGCCGCAGACATTACATCATATGTTGTATCCACGGATCTCTCCTCCCTCCCCCCGTGTCATGCAAAATTTCCTGCATTAGCCACGGCCATTTTGTATATATTAATTTGTATTTGCCTGTGCCCAAATGTATATTTTGTGCACCTGCCACGTGCCAATTTTGTATATATATATTGTGTTTGCCACGTACCCCTCTTTGACATGCTCTTAGTATGATTTAAATTTCCTGTATGTATAATACAGTGAAACCTGTATATAACGGACAGTCACGGGACCAAAATTCCCTGTTCCGTTATAGACAGGTGTCCGTTGTAGACAGGTTTCAATGTTTTAAAAATTAAAATTTTTACGTACATTTGTATTGTTTTATATTTTATAATATGTACATATTAAGTATAATCTTTATTAATATTATACATATATGTATAATACACATACATTCTACATTATGAGCTTTACCAATTTAAAGCTTTACGCGGCACGGGAGGTGGCATTGCTAAGGAAAAGATGTACAACTCTGACTGCGAACAGTGCGAACTGATAGAAACTGAATAAAAACGTTTGATACTCATGGTTATACGTATTGCAATTTATATCTAGATATCTTGGACTTCATAAATTCAATAGGCAATTAGCGTTATCGTAATCGGCGTATTTTCATGAATGACCTAATTGCGTTCCTTATCGACGCTGTTTCGTAGTATGTATGTATGTATTTTTGTCCGTTATGAAATTTGTTGGATTAAATATTAGTGTCCGTGTCTGTAATAGAAGGAGTCCGTTATAGACAGGTCGAAATACATTAGAATGCCTATCTTTTTGCCAGGACCTGGTCATTTTGTCCGTTAAGAGAGGTGTCCGTTATAAACAGGTGTCCGTTAAGTCAGGTTTCACTTTATATATTAACATGATTACCCTAACGCATATTTTTTCTTCTCTTCATTTCACAAATGGTCACCTTTTTACTCATAAAACATTTATTCTCCGTTCATATTTTCTCCTGTATTAAAACTGTACAAAAAACCCATAGGTTCCGTCGATTTGTCTTTGGACAACACGCGACGCGGCCTATGGGTCATCCCATGAGTGTTCCCCTCGTGAGGTGGGTGGTTTACGGCCCCTAAAAACGGCGATAATCTCACACATTTGAAAATTTGTTCAGATTACCAATTTATATGAACCAAAAAAAATTAAAAAAGATTTCATTAATTTTTGAGCTAATTATAGGCCTAAGAAATTTTTGGTTTTTTCAATTTTTTTTTTCTTTAATTATCGATAAACAAAATGTTGTTCCGACAAATTTCTTGAAAATTGAATACAAGATTCTTCATAAGTTGTTTAAATAATAATACACCAAAAATAATAAAATTTATAATAAAACTTTTTATCAGCATTTAAACTTCAAATTTTGGCTGAAATTCATCATCGGACATTTGCAAATTGTTTTGTAGTTAACAATTTATAAAATGTTCAGTTTTTATAACTATAAGGATTGTGAAAATTTTTTTAGTAATATAAATAATGGGTGGTTAAACATTTAGTAAGTAAAGTAACTAACAATTACTAATTAGCAAACGTTTATTGATATAAATGTAAAAAACGGCGGGTCATTACCCAACAACACAAACGTCGGTTGCAACGGCGGTAACGAGACTGACTGCAGGGGGGGAGTAGGTCTTTGGACAGCCCTTGCCAGAACGGTGAAGTCAGTGTAGCCAATTGCTAACATTCGGCTGTCCTGACTTATGGACCGTCCTCGGGCCATACTCCTTGCAATCTTACAAATTTCAAGTAAATTTAAATAATATAATAGGAATATAATAATAATAACCCGTCATTAATATAACAAAATTTTACAAACAATACATACATAAATTTAATATAATTAAAAAGAACATAATACTGAACGAACTACTTAGCTCTGAACAGTAGACAAACAATTTCTAAAAAGTACTACATTTAACAAACTAACTATAATATATTGTAGTTTATAATAGAAACAAAAACTTTTTTTCATAGACCTTTAGATTAAATAATAATATTTCCTCCGTTGAAGTATAAACATTTGATAATATATAACAACTACTTGTCTTGTGCAGTACCATAAGACAAATAGTTCAGAGCAAATAAACTTAATATCTATCGAATTATTTAATAGGAACTCAACTGTGTAATATGACCCATTTCGAATTTAGTCTCCTGTTTGACCGATAATTATAAACGATTAACCCTTTTTTAAATAGACGATATATATTATAAACATAAAAACTCAGCCTTGAGAAATTAAATAGTTAACTGTAATCAGAGTAGTCCCCTATCACTTATAATAACTTATACTAACACTTATACTAACCAAACAAACAAAAACAAAAAGAAGGAGAAAAAAAAAAAATTTTTTTTTTTTACACGGCCCTAACTTAAAGTTAAGTGGTTAGAGTGTTCAACAATAGTAATCCCTAAGGTAATTGGGTGGTTTTCGAAGTCTTGAACCGGGAATGGTTCCGTGGTCTACATCATTGGCTGATTGAGACACAGGTTAAGTTGATACTGCTTTGTTAGTGTCATGAGCGCGAACTGACTGACAGGCCTCATCATTATCTGCATCCCCGTCCTGATCTGCATCCTCGTCCTGGTCTGCATCCAGCAGTTTCCATGATTTTAACTGTGATACATGGGCTGTAGTTGCATATGTCGTCCGACCTTGGCCTGACAACTCAGCCACTCTATAAGTGTCACTAGGCAATACTTCAATGATTTGTAAGGGTCTATCCCGATACTTGCGTTGTAACTTGGACGATAGATATGGGTCTGGTTGTTTCTGCATCAGCACCACTTCACCTACTTCATATTTTACTCCAAGGCAGCGTTTCTGGTCAAACTTAAATTTCATTTTCTCCTGTGCTTCAACAATTTCAAGTCTCGCCTGTGACTGTAACACCTTAGGGTCTTGCCAATAATTTTTCGTCAGACTCATGGATGAGAATACATTGTTTTTGAATCGTGGTAAGTATCCATGTAAGGTCTCGAACGGCGTTTTGGTAGTTGATTTATTTGGCGCCGTGTTTAACATATTTTCGATGTGTCTTAGGTGTGAATCCCAGTCGCTATGATTCTTTGCTGAAACACTTAATATCGGTATAATTGTTCGATTTGTCCGCTCTACCTGCCCGTTAGCTTGGGGGTGGCGGGTTGAATTAAGCGTGTGACGTATACCATTCTTCTGACAGAAAGCCTCAAATGCATGTGCAGTAAAACATGTACCACGATCAGATATGATACGGTCAGGTATTCCTCGTTCTGCACAAAACTTCTTCATACTGCGCAGAACAGCAGCAGTATTAGTTCACCTGCATGGATAAAGTTGTACATACTTCGTTAAGTTGTCGATGACCACCAATAGGTACTGATTCTTTGACGGAGTGATCTCAAACGGGCCCAGGTGGTCAATGTGAATGACCTGAAACGGGCGTACTCCCGGCGGTATCGGATGCAGCTCGCTTGGTCTACGGCTAGCTGGTTTCTTGTGAACTAGACAGTCAACACACTTGAAATATGATGTTTCACATAACGCCTCATACCGGCAAACCAGTAGTCAGCGACAATACGTGCAACAGTACGGTCCACCGAAAAGTGACCACCATAATCGTGGGCTTCTATCACTACACCTTTCCTCATACATTTCGGAACCACTAATAACGGTCGCCCGTTGTACTGCTTATACAAAATACCGTCTATTACTTCATACTCACTCGGGCTGTTGGAACGTCTGGGATTATCTTTTTGCATCTCGATCAGGCTCCTCACGTGCGGGTCGGTGGCTTGCATTATATGTACTGCTTCTTGTTTGGTCATTGGAGTGAATACGTCGATCCGTTCAGAAATTTCCACGTCCACAGACCTAGGTTCGTCCTCAACAAGTACGACCCGACTTAGAGCATCTACATGCCCCATTCGTGAGCCCGGACGGTACCTTATTACAAAATCGAACTCCTGTAAAGCTTCGTACCAACGCGCTATTTGTGGTTTAGTAGTTTTGTGGAGGTTCAGATATACTAACGCTTGGCAATCCGTCCTAATTGTGAAGCTAATACCCAGTAAGAGGGGACGTAGGCGGTTGAGAGACCAAATCATGGCGAGCAACTCAAGTCGACTGGAATGGTACTTAGATTCTGGAATGGTTGTTTTCTTACTGACAGCATAGACCATATGGAGATCTGTCGACGTTGGTCCTTGTAACAGTATGCCCGACAGTGCATGACTACTTGCATCCGTGTGTAACTCGGTAACAGGGGACTTGGGATCATACATTCGTACAACTGGATAGGCGTACAGACGTCGTTTCAATTCTTCGAATGCCGTCTTCTGTTCAGTACACCATTTAAACGGCACATCTTTTGCTGTTAGTCGAGTCAACGGATCGGCTAGCTCAGCATATTTCACTATGAATCGCCGGAAATAGCCTGCTAGACCTAGGAAACGTCGTAATTCGTGAGCGTCACGGGGCGGCGGGAAGGTTGCGATTGCCTCCACTTTTCGTCCTGGTTTTATTACTTGTTTAGATATTCGGAAACCAAGGTAATCTAACTCACGGGTGCCAAAGACGCACTTGGAAGGCTTTAACGTGAGATTCGCTTTCGTTAACACCATCAACACTTGCTCCAAACTATTCATCATGTGAGCCCAATCCCGCGCTGGTATGATTATATCGTCTAGGTATGTGTTGACGATGCCTGCTAGCTTCAGATCTTTGAAAATTATCGACATCAATTTCTGGAAAGTTGCCGGAGCGCCTTTCAGCCCGAAGGGCATTAGCTCGAACTTGGCTATCGTATCTTCCGTTATGAAAGCAGTCTTGTCTTTCGATTCGGGTGTTAACGGTAATTGCAGAAAACCATGTGACAAATCGAGTGTAATAAACATGTTCGCAGCCGCCAAACTTGACAATTGAGAGTCAATGTCCGGCATCGGGTATGGTGGTGTGTCAGTTTGGTCGTTCAGGCGGCGATAATCCACACACAGACGTTTCTCGTTATTGGACTTGTTAATTAAGAGAACCGGACTCGCATACGGCGAGGTGGAATCGGTGACCATACCAGCTTTACTCCACTTACGAATTATATCCGCTATAATCAGACGGTCCGACGGCGAGGTTCGATAAGGCTTCGCGCAGACAGGCGTGTTGCCAGGTTTTTCGGTGATGTCCATTTGCTCGACATTGGTACAGCCTAGCTCAAATATGTTTTTGGCAAACGCCGCCCGGTAGCCGTTGAGCAATTTCAGCAGGTCCTTTCGTTGACCCTCCGTGGCATCCGTTGCTACTGTATTGTCACCCAACTCTATGGGTTCCTTGACCAGATCGTTTGCGTCATCCTCAGACAAGCACACCGTATACGGTTTATTAATTGTTTCGCCGAGAACATCAACATCTATCACACTGTTGGATTCGATTATCAACTCGTCGCCACGTTTATAATAACCAATATGAGGTAGCTCGAGCCACGTACGCCCAATTAGAACGTCGACCAGAATCGCGCGATCTGCGACCACCAAGATAGAATGGTCAGACGCGACGACACCGTCAACTGTAACGTCAGCGTTACCCTCGCCTACTGTATTCACACGCGGAAGTTGAACATCACCTACAGTGTAGAACGGAGTTGAACGCGACAGTATTTCAAGCCCACACACGCGCGCGGCTGACTCGCGGACCAATACTGACGAACAACCGGTGTCAATTAACCCAGTAAACTGACGGTCATTGATCAATACAGGTTTCGAAAACGGATTTCTACTCGTTGTAAAAGCTAACTCGTCCACGTGCATAGCTTGATTGACCCGATAAGGTGGGAGCGGGCAGTGAGCACGACGATGTTCACTGGAGGCACAATTGGTACACTTCTTCGGCCGTTGCGGCTTGGGACAATCGCGGGATATGTGACCTTGTCCGCGACAATTATAACATTTAATAACAGTACCCGGTGGTATTGATGGCTTCGGATTTGAGACAGGTGCCGGTGATTCGATTGTAGACGACTTAGAATCACTCACCTTCATCGTGGTAGCAGGTACATGTGGAACGGCTGGACGTACGTTCGTACGCGTACTCGCCTGTTGCGGGACGCTAGGGAAATGTAGACGACGTCGATCCCTTCGTCTCTCCCAATCACGGAAATCGGCCAACAATTCAGACACATTAGTATGCGTTCTCGACGCCACCCAATCTGATTGTTCTTGCGATCGCAACCCTTCTAGCAAGTGGTCACGCACTTCTGGAAACGGTGAAGACAGCGCATTGCATAAAGCGAGTTTTGAATAAAAATAATCTACGGTTTGTTCATCTTTATTCTGTATGCGGTTATCCAAATCATGCCACTTATCAGTCAGGCGCGACTCGGTGACGAATGTAGACCTGAACCTTTGTAACGCTGTATTCCAGTCATTGAACTGTTCGCTAATGAACCAGTTCCGGGCGGCTCCGGACATTTTTGAACGCATATATTGCAGACAATAACGTTCTGGCCAGGCATTGACGCTCGCCCACCCTTCAACAGAAGTGACCCAATCGTCTGCAACTGTACTCGTCTCGTGTCCGGTGAACACACTGACACTGTCACTCACGTCGGGCAGTAAGCGATAATCGATCGAAGCGGCGGGCTTATCAGTATTCGAGACCGAAGTATTGGAGACAGAACTATTAGGGGCGGCCGATGATTGACGACGCGTAACGATCTCGTCGCGTAACGAATTGACCAAATTATACAATTCTACGTATGATGGGGCTTGAAGTTCGTTATTTCCTTTATCCGACATATTATGTATCGGATAGATAACAGAAAATCGCCATCAGTTATACAAACAAGGGCACCAGTAAAAACTGATAATAAACGGCGCGAGACTAACCACGGTCACCAAAGGCTCCACAACATGGTACACAGGTTGGAGCTAACCTCAAATTCACTGGCTACCAAATTACGTGCGAAACGGACGAGCACGTTTTTTTTTAAACAAAGAATACGAACTACGAACTGTCAACGAACTTACAAAAAACTACACAACTACGAACGTGTTCTCGGCACGCGACGATTAACAAGAACATACGATTAACCGAAGCGGCGGAAGTAACGGTGACAACGGTCAACGTCACAACGATTAACAATAGGCGATTTGAACTTAACGATTTCTAGACGAAAGAAACCGCATCCCACTTCTGAATTATTAGCAATATAAATAATGGGTGTTTAAACATTTAAGACAAAGTAACTAACAATTACTAATTAGCAAACGTTTATTGATATAAATGTAAAAAACGGCGAGTCATTACCCAACAACACAAACGTCGGTTGCCACGGCGGTAACGAGACTGACTGCAGGGGGGGGAGTAGGTCTTTGGACAGCCCTTGCCATAACGGTGAAGTCAGTGTAGTCAATTGCTAACAATTTAAAACAAGGTTTTACGTCAATAGTTTAGAGCAGGGGTCGGCAACCCGCGGCCCGCAAAGAGTGTGTAGCCGTTCTCTTACAGCTGATAAGAACTCGGAAAAAAAAGAAATAATTTATCAGATCATGTTTACCAATACTAAAATATAAATTCCCTGTACCATTAGGTACCATAAAGACATTACCAACATTGTCATAAATTATATTTTATGTAATAATATGTATTTGTATGTATTAAGTATTGAATACTAATTATAAATAATATGTTAAAGTTTCGATCGTATAAAAATATTACCAAGTATTATGTAGTAAGTAACAATAATGCAATATTGCATAATTTTTCCATAAAAATAATATTTAATGTAAGAAATATTATTTAAATGTTATAACTGTTAAGTGTCATAATAATGAAATATAAAATAATATAATATAATGTATTTTTGTAATTTGGTGGTTGAATTTGAATTTGAATTAATATTAATAGTACCTAATTACTCATTAGACGATTAATCAACAGGTGATAGAGAAAAGTACATTAATTATTGTTCTGTGTTAATACCATAGATAATAAAGATGATACATTAATACATTAATAAAAAATACATTTACTACAGGCTGGCACTAAAACTAATATTAAATTATTATTTTGAACATTGACATTTTTATCGGTTGTTAATGTTGGTATGAGATTATTTTTTAGTTTTTTCCCATTATCATTTGTAAAGAACGGCTTTTGGCCCGCCCGCCCGCAAAGCAATTTTTGATGGCCCGCACAAAGGTGGTTAATTTTTGTGTTTTATTTTTGTTCAATAACATTTTTCATACAATTTTCAATATTATATAATTTATTTTTCCTCTATAAATAGAAATTAAATTATTCCAGAATCCTTTTCAAGTGGACATAAATAATGTCAAGAATAATTTACAAATGGAAGTCATTGAACTTCAAAATGACGAGGTTCTAAAAAATTCTTTTCGGGAAGCAACTAGTTTGGCTTAATTTTATAGTTGTCTTCCAATATTTACCTTCCCTGGAATCAGAAAATTCGCACGAAAACTTATAGCGGCGTTTGCAAGTACATAATACATAGATATATGTGAGCAGACATTTTCCATTGTGAAGTATACAGAAAAAGTAAGCACTCTTCGCGCCTTAGTGATGAACATTTACGAGCTGTATTACGAGTCTCAACAACAAGTCTGCAAGCTGACATCAAAATATTAACTAATAAACTGCAGCACAGAAATCGCATTAATTTACAATTTCACAATTTTTTATTCAATTAAATTTTTTCCTAAATGCAATTTTTTCCAGTAACATTTGTGTTTTTTTACTCTCATATATCTATGTAAAATAATCAAATATAATAGCAATACAATTATAAGTATTATATCATAATATGTAATTTTTTTTTTTAATGTGGCCCTCGATGAACAATTGAAAAAATTATGGCCCGTGTGGTTAAAAAGGTTGCCGACCCCTGGTATAGAGTGTAACCAAAAAATCAAAAAGATATATTATCAATTATCATTATAACTTTTTATAGACATTTTAAGTTAAAATTTGGTCATTAGAATATCGAACATTTGCAAATTATTTTGTGGTTAAAAATGTATAAAATTTTTTTATTTATATTAAGGTTTGAAAATTCAACATTAGATTCTAAATACGTTTTTCTTACGACAACCGTAAAAAAAATTTGTAGGAAAACATTATAAATATTTATAAGCTTTTAAAGTTAAAATTCTTACAAAATCAAGAAAATATACAAACTAATTTGTATTGAAAAATATATAATATTTTGAGAATTTATACCTAAGGTTTAAAAATTTAATACAAGGTTCCTCATAAGGCGCTAATTGCATTGAGGATTTGGATTAAATACCTTGCTCAGAAATAGCGAGTGATGAATTTCTGGATATACTTGAACCAGTAAAAAATCCTTTTGAACCCATTATAGTATACTGTTATAGTATTAGTACAGTTGACTATAGAAACTTAGAATTACCAGAGAGGAACACGTTTACATATGTCTGTGGATATATTATGAAGAAGTGCTTGGAGAAGCACACATGTTAGATTTGTGTTGATTATGCTCGTCATCAGAAACAGTTAGACCAGTCGCTTCACTTATCTTTCCTCAAAGCATATCGCACAAGAGACAACTCTACATTTAGAAATTTGATGATGCCTCATGATGAATTTTACAATTTTATTTATGAGTTGGAAAATATTTTTATAAAGTTATTTCCATCCATTTCTTTGGAAAACAGTATTGGTTCAAAGACTCAAAGTTAAGACTTCACTTCAGTAATGTTCCTTTTAGTCACCCTTGTACACATTTTGACAAATCTTTTTTATTAAATTTATACAATAGGTTCAGAATTTTTACAGCTGTTAAATTTTTAAATAGATCTTTAGTTTCTGAGAAAAAAATTAAAAAATAGAAAATTAACTATTTTATCCCATTTATAATGTTTCATTTGTTATTATTACTATTTATTTATTTATTTTTTTAGGTGTTTGAGCATTAAACCTGTAACACCTTGTCAATTATATTTAATAGCTTGTTCTTATTATTATTAATATTTGTATATATTATGTTATAATAACTCACTTTTATTTTGTATATTTATAACTAATTATGTAACTAGTAATCAAGTTAACCACTAGGGATTTCTTAAATTGTTCAATATTTTAAAAGCCTTAGTAACTGGCTCATTACCTTATATTAGTAATATTTAAGTTGATATTCATACATAGACTTTTTAAATAATGTATTTTGTTTATATTATGTCTTTATCTTAGAGTAATGGTTTGTTCCACTAATAAAATGATGTATGAAAAATGTAATTATATTTAAATGTTTTTTTAATTTTTTATATTAATGTACCTACATCCAAAATAGAAAAATGTTTATTATTGCATAAACTATACTCAAACAAAAACAGTTTCCTTTTTAATAGCTTCTTTCTATATAAAAGAAGTTACTACTTCAATTTTTTTAAATGTTGTAAAATGTTTTAAATACCTACTTAAATAATTATTTGAATAAGCTATTTAGTTTGTACTATTTTAAACATTATTTTTTTAGCCACCGTTAAAAAGAAAAATCCTTTTTATTAAATACCTATGATCCAATGTATAACGTAATTAATAAATATATATTTATATCAACCAATATACATTTTTTTTTATAAATTATAAGTAAAAATAAATTAACTTTTGAAAAAAATATTGTATATTTTCAATTATTGTATATTTATTGTACAGAAGATATTTCATATTAAATTTTAGGTCAACCCTGATGAGCCCTTTCAACATGGCGGACCATATTCTTGGGCGGCCGTAAGAGCCGTGTATTTCCTTATCAGTTTCCATTCTGATTTAATCTATTCTATGCCCAAACCACGGGTACTAGGTATCGGTGACAGTGTGTGTGTACGCCGATAAAACGCTGATTACGGTGGCTTTCTTCTGGTGGCGGGAGAGACGCCCGCGGGACGGAGAACGTTATATCAATTTTTTTTTATTTAAATATTTTGACCGTTACAAACTCAAACTTAAATTTGCTGTCCCCAAAAAAGTGCTGCCCGGCGAAATTGCCCCCCCCCCTAAATACGCCACTGATACAAATGCAAGTTGTTTATTATTATTTAATTTAAGCACACAAACTTATTATCATATTTTAATGTTTTGTAAAAATATTTGTTTTTGTTGAAGAAATTGATTTTGATTTAAATATTTACAAAATATCTACATACTTACTATTTTTATTTGAATCACTTAAATAACAATAGGAAGGTACCTTCTTTAAATTTTTGACCCATATTATTTTAATTCAAATGATTCAAATTTTACTTTTAATTTTACCTATTCAACTAAAAATAATATAGTTTTCTGATCTACAATGTTTGTTTTGTTTACTTGAAAAAAAAACAATTGATTTCAGTTTAGTTTTATTTGAGTAACGAGTAAAGTAACTTTATAATATTTTTCTCTAAGTTACAACTAAAATAACTTAAATTCATTTATCTCTTAGTAAAGAGTCAAGTAACTTTCCCAACACTCATAAAAAAAGGAGTCGGTTAGGCCGTTAGAGATATCGAAGACACTCAGCGCCAGGTCGTAACGCCACTTATAAAGTCTTATACTTTAGTTCAGAGTTTGGTCGTAAAACCACTCACCAGTGCTTATAAATAGTTATAATATTGACTGACAAGATTTAATTGTAATTTAGTTTTTAAAAAGTATTAATTTAATAAATATATACCTATATATTACTGGACAAACATCAGATCAGGTGTTCATCTTGTCATTAATATATACAATAAACGACTGGATCGCAACATTACTCTTAAATTATAGGGTTTTATTTAAAAATTTTATAAGGATTTCGTTTAATTTTTTAATTTTTTTTTTGAAAATCTTGAAGAATTTCTTGATTTTACATTTTGATTGATCTTGTTTTGCCAGTAATTGGACTTACACAGAGTTCTCTAGTTCTGATTCTAAAATTATTGATTGATTATTTTTATAGAAATTATACCAATTTAGGATATGATGTTGTATTCGGCAAGAAGTCCAAAAGCAAAAGAAAAAGTCTGCACACAGTATTGACCAACATGCGCTAAATGATACAACACGATAAGTCATATCGTATTTTATCTGAAACAAAATTTATATTCAAAAATATTTTAATTTAAAATGTTTGATAATATGATATTTATAATTTATACACTCTCTGTAGGACTGGATCAGTATTTACGTTACTCTCATGCTCTCATGTGTAAGTGATGAATAAAGAGAATAAAAATAGGTTGCGGTAGTCGACCGATGGTTTTAAATACGTCCAAAAACTATAAGATCCTTTAAAAATAGTCGATTTGTCTCTTAATTTTTTTTTTATCTTATTTTCAGAAACAGGTGAGATAAAATTGTCTGTGTATTATTTTGTGAGATGAAAGAAACCGTTTTCGTGAATGGGTGGGGAGAGAGTGATAGAAGAATAATGTATTCGCCCGTATGAAAAATAAATTAGGCAGAAAATGTAATGGCATTAGTTGCGGAGCACACCTAGTTCATATTTGTATCCCAATATCAGTTGATGTAGGTAGGGTGCCGGTTGCCTGTTCGACGGCCGTGTGTTCGAAAGTCATGTGTTCAAAAATGTGTGTTCGAAAGTTCATGTTATCGAAAAATCTTATCTTAGAAAAGCCATGTGTTCGACAAGTCATTTGTTTGAAAGATTATTTGTTAGAATTTAAAAAAAAAAACTGCGAAACTAATTGGTTCTAGAACATGATCCGATATATCTCACACAGAAAACAGGTTTTTCGTATTGCGTGAGTAATCGATAAGTAATCGATAAGTATAACAATATGCGTTATGCGATTATATACTATACATGTTAAAATTTTATCTAGAATACGTTATAGTTGACAGGAACATAGTCAGTATAGTATGACATCGGACATACGCAAATGATTTTTGTTGCTGAAAATAACGTGCTTTTAAAAATGAACATAGAAATTTTAAATAGTATTCATGGTGGTGTAGTTTTAAGTATTAATAATTATTTGTACATAAAAAATAAAGACTACATAAGAAAAATAGACGATTAACATATTTTTTATTGGACTTGTGAAAAACAATGTGGTGCAAAAATTCGGACTTTTTGTGAAAACAATGAACACTATATTGACAAAAATTGTATTTTTTCTGAAAATCACCATTCTCACGGAGCTGATCCAAGAAGTGTAGGAGCAAGAAAAATAAAATAAAATATAAAAAATGTGCCCGAGAAAATCAAGATAAACCAATACAAATATACCACCCTGCAATCGCAGGAACGTCTCAAACAATTAATTCTAAAGTCAGTAAAGAAGCGGCTCGACAAATTATTAAACGTCAAAGACGTAATGATGATGTTTATTTGGAGCCACACACAACAGATATGATTGACTTACCATTATACTTGTGTAAAACATTATCAGGTAATGCATTTTTAGTAAAAAAAACCAACGAAGTTTTGAAAATTGTACATTTTTACAAGAATCGAACTGTTGGATAGCAGATGGAACTTTTAAAGTATGTCCAAATATTTTTTATCAATTATGTGTTTTTCACGGTTTAATAAAGCGAGGAAATGACATAACACAACACATTTTTGTTCCACTTGTATATGCATTAATGACTTCAAAAACAGAAGAACTTTACGTAAAAATGTTTAAACTTTTAATAGAATTCTGCAATGATAATAATCAAAAAATGAATGATAATCCAGATTTAGAAATCGTTACTGATTTTGAAAAAGGTGCAATTAACGCATTAAATGATATGTGTCCTCTCGCAATACATTCTGCATGTTTTTTCCATTTATCACAAAACATTTACAAAAAACTTCAAAGTCTTGGGCTCTCTTCAAGGTATTCGAACGATCCAGAATTCAATTTATTAGCAAAGCAAATACCTGCCTTGGTATTTTTACCAGCTAATATGGTTAGTATATAATTATTATTTTGTAATTTTGAATTGTAATTTACTTTACAAATGAGTATTGTGTAAGATTGTAGATGGGTGGACACTATTGAAACCATTGTTTAAAACCGAAGCCGAACAACAATTATCACAATATTTTGAGGAAACGTATGTTTTGGGAAAATCCGGTATGCGTTTGAGAGGAAGACCAACAAAACAAACCATGCGTAATCCACCAATGTTTCCTCCAGAAATGTGTGTCAGTAGCTGACCGTCTAAATCTTGGTTTGCCAAGAAACCACAAACGTTGCAGAATCATGGCACAGAAAAATAAATAGATTAGTTTTTCCTAATCCAGGGAAGTTGAAACAGTTTATAGCTTAGAAATATATTAATATAATTATAATGATTTTTTAAATTATGCTACAGGTCTATTAAACTTCATTAAGTTAATACAAAAAGTGCAAAATGAAACAGAATCAACAATTGAACAGCTTATACAAGGACGGATTTCAAAAAGAGCAAAAAAGAACGTTAATTTACAAAATGCTCGCCTTAAATGTATTCAACAAAGAATCTACGATGACGATAACTCAGACAAGTTAGAATTTTTAAAAGGCAATGCACATAATTTAACTTTATAAATATTTATTTTTATTTTTTTATTTACATTTTTCTTATACATTTATAATAATAAACAGTAATAATAAACAACATAAACTCAGACAAATAGTAATTTATTCTATAAGACAAGAATGTATACTAGGGAATATAACTATAAATATGTCTGGTTTAAAAAAAATAATAATAATATATACCTACTATTATATTTTCATTAGTATGTGGGTTTGTTTTATTATATTTTATAAAATACATATTAATGTACTTTAGATTAGTCTGACAATTTTATTGAAACATAACTATTCGAACAAATTACCTTTCAAGCACATGACTTATTGAACACATGGTTTTTCTAAGATACAATTTTTCGGTGACATGAACTTTCAAACACACATTTTCGTACACAAGACTTTCAAAAATATGATTTTCGGACAGTTGACACCCACCCATGTAGGTAGTAACTTTTAAAGTTACTGCTCTAGTTGTAAAGACATACAATTATTTACACATTTCTTCTGTTCGTGTAAATTTGATAAAGAGTTTGGGGAATTCGCAGAAATTGAATATAAAAAGTTTCTACAGCATGGTAGCACACAATGTTTTACCTTGCTACTAGCAACTGAAATATTATTGCTAATTTTTAAAGATCTGAAATATTACTTCTGCAAATTATCAGAATAGTTAATTTTAAATAGATATCTAATAAATATATCTATGGTAGTATTATATAATTCCTAAGTGTGTCTTATCAGCGAAGATATTGATTACTCCAACTGACGAAAAATCCAGTATTTTAAAAATAAAAGAATACTTTAAATTATTGTATGATTGATGTCTAGCATATATTGTAATACTTTAGAAAACACATTTGGTGATGTATCTAAAGTTCTTTGGGTGAATGAAAATCGAACTAAATGGAAACATTTTTAAAGCTTCGGCAATTTTAAACGAGACTAAAAAATTATACTATAAACCATTCAGTTCTCCGATGAAACTACTGAAGAGGTTTGGTTATTAAAAGTTTAAGTATGGAAAGAGTAAGAAAAAAGATACAAAAGAAGAAAACTGGATGCAGTTATTCTGTCATTTCAAAAAAGGGATGTGTCAGCACTCAGCTCTAAAACTAAAATTAATTTTGAAGTTTATTTTTTGTATATTAGGAATTTCTTCATCAGCTTAAAGAGTTTTTTTTGCTTATGAATAACGCTTTGTTGTATGAAAAGGGTAAGATGAATGTAAATAAAGTACGAGGTCTTATGGTCTATCAAATTAATTTTAGCTAAACTTGTAATGTATTTTCCGAAAAAATAAAGTATAATTGAATTTCTATCGAAGAAAATGCATTCAAATGAAAAATATCAATAGACAAAAAATAATAATTTATAACTGTAACTTTTAATGTAAAAAATATTTAATAACTATAAAATATCATACATAAATAATAATGTAATTTAAAATTAATTAATAAATATTTAAAAAAAGAATAAATTTACTTGCATATAAGCGTGATATAAAAAAAAATGTCATTCAATATCATATTCCTGGTTTAGAGATTTCAAAATCTGATGACTGGTAACCCAATATATAGGCAGTTTAAATACGAAAAAAGGTCTTGCGTATTTATGAATAGATTAGTGTCAAATAAAACTAAATACAATAAAATAAAAATAAATAAGCTGTAAGGCAATGATGGAAGTACCCATAAAGTTGCGAAAGAAAGGGTGAAGAAGAAGATATCGGTTCAGAAACAATTTGATAAATGTCAATACAAGTTTTATCAATAGAACCCTTAAACTCAGGTGATCTTACTACCTTCTCTTTTTACCCCTATAAGGTTTTAGGTGTGGATAACACATGGATTTAGTTTTGAATCACGAAAATCGAATAACGTTTTGTTAATATATAGAGTTGCCATTGGTTAGGTACAGAAATAATATAAAAATAAAAAATGTATACACTGGCCAGCCTGCCAAATGTGTAGCTATGGGATTTATATAATTGAGCAAATATCACTTAGTATATTATACTAAGTGATATTTGCTCATCCCAGTTGAAGGGAGAACGACTATAATTTGTCCATAAACCTAAGTATACTATAAGTGAGATATATCACTACGTATTTTACGTTTGTTAATTTTTCTCCCGCGAAGTCATGTTATAAAGCTAGTATAAATTATATGATTGAATTATCAAATGTTTTCAATTTGTGTGTAAAAGTTGCACAGTCGTTTGACAATTTGTCATGATTAGTAGGTTCAAAAATTGCAGTAGTTAAATTTGTGGTTTAAAGCATCTCTTGGTACCATTGCTATCATCCGATTATGTAATTTGGTTTCTAACTTAAACACACTGAACTGCAGTGGTGGATCTAGGATTTTGTTTTTTTTTAGGGAAGGGGAGAAACATTTTTAATAACAATTGTTTAGGGCCGAGAACGAACAATAGTAGTTCGTGGGCTCGGTTCCCGGAATAATTCGTTACGCGCACGACACACACCGACCGACCTGTGTAGGTATGTATTGTGTATAGCGACTCCAAAGAAGTGGACGGGGTTGCCGAGCAAGACTAGAGAGTGCTAGTGTGGGGTGGGTGTGTAGGTGTGTATATGTGTGAGTGTGTGCTTAAAACCTAATAATAATAATAGTAGGAAGGTAACTCAGATAAAATGGTAACTCAAAATAGCAAATAAAATAAATAAATAATATAATAGAACAGAATAATTCACAAATAATTACGGCCCTTTTGGCCCAACAAGTAAAAATATGTATAAATAATATTATGGCCTCGTTAGCCTAAACCAATAAAGCAGGCAACAAAAATATAAAATGATATAGACGGCTCTTAGAGCTGAAGCTCGTATATAAATATTGAATATAAAAAAATAATAAACGGCTCTTGTGGCTCAATAAGATATACGTATGTTATAATACAATGCCGGTTCGGCACAACCAATAATAATAATAATAAAATGAGATGTGTAACAATAATAATAATAATTATTCAGATATGAGATAATTATAATTTAATGAGCCTTGTAGCGATAATAATAATAATAATAATAATTCACATACGTAGGTAACAATAATAGTAATAATAATTATATATATAATAAAATAAAACTCACAGTTTGTCGGAGCACTGCTGGCCAGCCGCTACCAGGACCTATGCTAATATATAATAATAATACAGGCGAATTACGCACACACAATAATACGATAGGACGCTTAGCGCCTACGAACACAAAACAATATTAGTGGCGATTAGCGCACACTGCATAAAGTAAAATGGTACGAAGTACGACGGCGATCGGCGCACGACAATACAAAATATAATGAAGTTAAGCCAAAACACTTTGGTGGCGATTAGCACCCACAGTAAATCCAATAGTGACACTTAAATAGTTAAATACAATTTTGGCGATTAGCGCCTGTTTCGCGACACCACAATTATTAACGGTTGGCTTGGTTGACCGTTTATAGCGAACTGGTCGTTCGGGCGGCCGTTCAAATCGTTGACGGCCGGTCGCGCGTAATCTGCATATTATATAATAATTCACATTTCACACAATAACATAAATATAATATAAAAATACACAAAACAATTAAAAACTAAAATAGGTAACTAAAAAGTGTGTGTGTGTGTGGCGGTCAGCCGGGTGGGACATAATATAATTGTCATATCATTACTCTGCGGCGGCAACAACAATATTAAATACAGATTTTAAAAAACACTCTTATTATAGTCTATTCAAAACAAGAAACACAGTCGGCGGTGACCAGTTTTTGTCGGCGGCAGTCAGGCACGCCTATTGTTACCCCCACTGAATCAACCATCTGTTCGTCTGATGAACCGACGACAGCCGACGCGACGTGCCGAAGTACAACTATCGGTTGACTCACGGTGACAGCCGACAGGTGAACGTGTTACCATTAAATTTTGAACAATAAGCAACGTACACTGTATCCTGCGACTGCGGAATTTGTGTTCATATCGTGACGACGCGCGACTGTGTAAGTGTTTAACGTTACAAATGTTACTGTTATTTTTTTATAAGTTTGTGTAGAATGAGTGGGCCAAGTGAATTTCGTGGTATTTCAAAGCCAGATGAAATGTCTACAATTTCTCAGAAGACGAAGAATCATAAAGGCAAAGTAAGTAAAAACATTTTTTATTTTTTTATTGTGCTACATAATTAGTAGATCAGTGGTTTTCAAACTGTGTGCCGCGGTCTTCTGAAAATGTTTTCTTTTAAATGAAAGATTGCATTAGATTATGAATTGTGAACATTTTAATAAGTAATATAATATAATTATAATTAATAAAAAAACGGGTATGTGGATGTCGCTCTGCTGTAGATAAGGTGTCTAAGAGGTCAATGTAATATATGGTATTAAATTTGAATTCAATGATATCAAATCATTGTATACGAAAAACGATTCTGAGCCTAGACGGTATGTCAGTTTAGGATATTTTATAATGTTATTACAAATTATTAATATAGTAGCCGAAAAGTTGAATTAATATTATTCTTAAATTACGATGGATTTACGATCAATTTTTTTTTAAATTCACATTAACAACAACTTACAAGGGACCTTGTATTATATTTTCAAGTTTTTTAACAGAGCGAAAATTGTTTTATCAAGTTTACCTTAAAAAAACAAATAATAATCGAAAATTGCATATGCCTATAAATAGTTCCACACAAGTCAAAATATTTTGAAAATGTTATGGTGTATAGAAAATACCAACACAAATATACAGTGAAAATTGTATGCATCTAATGCCATTTCTGTTAGAGTTACACTATAAAAACTAAAATCGATTTTTTCGGAAAATGTTTTGCGTCCCACTAGATTCACTTTCCTACCAGAAAAGTTGCCGTTGAAGAAAATCGAGGCACTTTGATTGCACGAAACCGCGATGACAGACACAAATAAAAAAAAATAAATAAATATAAAAACACACATCATTATTCATTGTAAAACCGCTCCGCTCAGAATCTAAATGAAAGAATATCTTATGTTCACATTGAGCATATTGTATATATTCATAAATATTTTTTTCTTACAGTTTGTAAGCAATGGTCAAAAGATCATTATCATCAATATGTACAAAGATATTATATCGAAGTCTTCGGATGTGAAGTAGATGTGAAGTATGATGAAATGATTATTAACATATCACAAGCCACGGGTATAGGTAGTCAAACAATCAGCAGAACCATTGCAGAATATAAAAGGACAAAAACTGTCAGTTTTCCTAACAAAAAACGTACAAAAAAATCTCTTTTCGATAAACGATTTAGATTTCAATGGATTACGGCAAAAGGTACATGGTATTTGGTTGCGTCGTGAACTACCAACGATAGATAAAATATTACACGAAGTAAACGAAGATCCATTGCTTCCAAACTTCACACGTACCAGTTTGTAATAAAACCACAGATTAAATTAATCTGTGATAAAACATTGCACTTTGTATTCGCTAAAAGAAAAACCCGAAATATTGGAGTGGTTTAATTCTAAAGGTATCGTTCTTGATTTCGTGAATACATATTACACCAGATAAAATAATTTACATTGCAAACATGGTTTCATTTTATATAAAGGAAACATAAATAAAGCAAAAAAAGAAACTGATTTGTATAGCTCACTGACAAAACTACACAACCGCTCGACAGCGATTGTGAAACAGCACTGATACGCAACGTACGTGATCAAAATAGTGTATAACAATTAACAGTGTATTTTAAGTTATGTGTTCACAATGCTGGTCAACAAGACTAATGCGTTGGTCTAGTATCGTGTTTTCTATGAAACCACGTTCATGCGCAGTAATCGGCCGCCTACTGTGTTTGTTATTTTGAACAGACTATAGTTATTAGTGTAAAATACATTTGTTATTAATTATAATATAGGTGTTCTTATAAGTATAAAAGTTCAAAAGTATTTTTATAAGTTACTCATACCTACGTTTTTTGTAGTTGTGTCACAAGTATAATTAGTATATTTTGGGTCCTAGCCCTTTTGCCCTCCTTAAATACACCACTATCTAACTGCTGTCAGGGTAACTCATGACACAGATTCAATTGGAGATAGGGCCATGTTAAATTGTATAAATATGTACTTGGTTCAATATTTTTTGATAAATTGATCACTCACCTAATTACCAAAAAATGAGCTTAATTATAAAATGTTAAATGTTGCTAAAAAAATTTTGGGTCTAAAGATCGGAAAACTATGTTTACAGTTATATGATATGGATGTAATGTTGCAAAATGAATTGTCTCCATACAATTTTCAAATTATATTATCTGATTTTATTACCTGTACATCAGTGTTGAAAATATGTTCTGTTATAGAAAATCCAATGAACGAAAATAAGGATATAAACGGTAATGTAATAAGTAAAACACATCCATCATAGAACAATTCTTTTACTTCTTCTTTGTTTTCACTACTGAAAAACCATGCTTTAATTGAACCCAGTAATGAATATCTATAATATAATGTATGGAGCGATTAAGCTATGTTATTTCATACTAATTTGTTTATTGTATAATTATACCATCACAATATTAGTTTTATATTTATAAAAAAACTAAACAAATTGAAAATTTAATAATTTACAGAAAATGCTATTTTCAACATTTGAAGTACCTAAGTAAACTTAATTAATTTTAAGTAGATATCTATACTCCGGCCCACGAGAGAAGTAAACCGTCTACCGACCAAAACGTGTCCGATTTCACACATCCCCCGCCTATTTCACACATCGGTGACTTTTGAAATCAGTCGTTATCCGTCGGTAACGCTGTAGGTATATTGTGTGATACAACTTAAAATACGTTGTAACGTTTATAGTGCTACCACTGCGTCTGTATACCGTTGAATCCACCAACTTATTTTGAGTATTTGATGTGAATTTTTTTATATTGTTTAAATATTTTTAAAATGAATACTTCTAATGAAGAAATCAATGTGAACAACGAACCGGCTGCTGTGCAAAATGATAACTTGAAATATTGTTGTCACCCGTTAAAAAAAATCAAAACAGATGAGTAAGAAATACTATTTAATATTTATTTTTTTATACTTTTTACATTTATTTGTTACTATGTTCGTATATTAGATTCTGAGCAAAGCTAATTAATAAAATAAACGAATTATTTTTTTTATTCAAATTACATATTATTCTTTACCCATATCTGTATCACTAAATATTTGCAAAATTAAACATAACATTATCTGCTATTTATCTAGATAAAATTGTATTAATTTTTATCTTTACATGTTATAAATTAATATACATAAATATTATTGAAGCATGTTTATTTAATAACTTATCCTAATTAATACACATTTTCAATTTGTCCGGTATTTCGATCCCTAGTATAAACATATATTTTTTATTAATTTACTTTTATTGTTTATTAATTAAAATTAAGTACTAACGTTGATCAAAATTGTACAGGCCATTAAAGACTACCCAGATCTTCCAACTGTTCTTCGAACCAGTTTACAGCGAGTTTTAAAGGATTTAGGATTTGAGTACACAAAAATAAATCGTAACAGCGCACTAACGGAAAGAGGAGATCTTGTGCTATAGCGATAGAAATACATTGAGGACATAGGACGGTATCGGAGTAAAGGACGAACATTTAGATGAAACTTGGGTGAACGCCGGTGATTGTTCTAGTAAAGTATGGTTAGATACAACAGTCAAATGTCATAGGGACGCATTTTTAAAAGGACATACTACCGGCCAAAAAACACAACAGGTAAAGGAAAAAGCTTGATTGTCGTCCATATAGGCTCAGCTGAAGGTTTCGTTGACGGTGGTCTGTTGTGTTTTGAGTAAAAAAAAAAGACAACAGACTGCCACGATGAAATGAACTGTGATTATTTTTATGACTGGTTCTGTGGAGTGTTGCCTAGATGAAAGGACAATGCCATAATAGAATGAACAACGCTTCGTACCATTCTGTCAAAAAAGACCCCGTACCCACAATGGCTTGGAAAAAGGACAATATCAAACAATGGTTAGAATCCAAAGGTTGTGTTCTCGAAAACCCGATGGTAAAATTTGAACTGATGGAAAAGGTAAAAGAAATCAGACCTCTTTACGATAAATACGTGATTGATGAAGAAGCATTGAAAACTAACAGATTGGTATTAAGTCTCCCTCCTTACCATTGCGAGCTAAACCAGATAGACTTAGCGTGGTCAGTAGTAAAAAATCATGTAAAACTTAATAATACGACGTTTAATCTAGCTGATGTTAAGAAACTCCTGAACGATGGAGTTCAGGCTAACCTGAAACGTGGGCCAATTTCGTTAGCCAAACTATTAAAAAGGAAGATAAGCTGCATCATATTGACTACATTACTGATGAAATATTTTTTATTTTTTTTTATTTAATTAATAAACGAGCGTGAGCCCAATGGTACATATAAGACAATATAAATTGTACATGACATTATTTAAAAGATTTCAAAAAGTGAGGTAGTAACGTGTGTAAGAAAGAAAAAAGAAATATATAATAATAATAATAGTAATGGTAGTAATAGTAACTAATAGTAAACAACAAACGTTATTTTTATATTTACAATACAATTTTTTAACAGGGTATTTACACAATTGATAACATAATACATTTTTTTTCTTCCTATTCAGTAACTGTATGTGCCTGACTTACAAAGAATATATGGTAACATGTAAAATGCTTGATAAGGTTAAGAAATGGAAAAGGAGGGGTCCGAATTGGCAATGAACATACAAGTGGTTCGTTTAAAGTTTAAACTTTAAACCATAATTTATGGTGGAGGTTGGCAAGTTAAAAATTTGATGTTGACGAGTGGAGCGAGGAGGGACATTTAAAGGAATAAGGGACAGTAAGTGTGGTGAGTCAATCTGCTCATTTAATGATTTCGATAGAAAATTATGGTTGACTGTTGAAGATGACATCAACTTGTGAGTGTGTTTTAAACGCTTCAAATATATAATTATAGAAAACTGCTTCACTAGTGGTTGTAGAACGACCTGGCCGAAAACCATGTTGTTTCTCCATTAACACTCGGTGTAATAGTTTTAAGTACAATTGATTCGAATAATTTAGCAATATAAGAAAGAATTGAGATTGGCCTGTAGTTGCAGACTAGAGACACATCCCCAGATTTCAGTACCGGAGTAATAGAACAAAGTTTCCATATATCAGGAAAAATTTCGTCATCTAAGGAGCGCCTAAATAAAATCCACAGTGGAAAAGGTATTGAATGCCTAACATTAAATAAAAATAACCCAGATAATCCATCAGGCCCAATAGACTTAGTATTACGCAATGAATATTGGATGAAACATCGCATGTAATGCAAATAACGGGAGACACTTCTGATTTTTCCGATTAATTTTGTATATATTTTGTAATTTTGTATTTTGAATTTTTTTAACTTTTATCAATTTAACGTATTTATGTTTTTGTATATATTGTTTTAAAATTAGCTTGAATATCTGTGTACCTATTCAAAAATAAATATTGTCCAATTCCATGTCTATTCATTAGAAAAACGATTTATCTATATGTACAAATAGTATACTGGTGATAATACATCACTCTGTATAGTGTTTATAATTTGCAACGCTCTGTATACACTATAAACGTCGTAGTAAGTCACCGTCTGTCACATACTGGGGGAAACGGTGCCACGGAACGGCCTCTGCGGAGGTCTACATGCGCAAAATGGTTTACTTCACTCGTGGGCCGGAGTATACTGTCTATTAGTTATTGAATGACAAAAAAAAAATCGATTGTTGATAAATCATGAATTTAATATTGATGCCTTAAACATTTTAAATTCAAACGCTCATACAAAATTAAATGACTTTCTGATATATATATTTTTTTTAAAGGTAGTAAAATGTATGACGAATCTTGTATTAAGTTTTCAAACGTGAGCTATAAAAAGAAAAATGTTTATGAATTTCAAACTAAAAACGAATTGCAAATTTTCGTAATTTCGATATAATTTGTCTACATTTTTAGTAAATCTCATTACTTGGTGACCCGCTTGGTTTTATATTGAAAAGTACAAATTTCACAAACACTAGAGCTGGCTTGGAGGAGCCATTTTTCCAAACATGTTCTATGCACCTTGGATATACTTCCACGACAAAAGCATGGAGAAATGCATTTATCTAATTCGTCCAAATCAGACTGTAAACATATTCTACAAATACTGGTTGTTGCTAAATATATTGAAAAAAGTAGCTCTGAAATAAAATAATAACTACATATTCAGGTATAAATTTACTTGGAATCTCAGAGTCTTTGAATTCAGATGATTTAGGTACCAACATATCTGGTGTTATTTCATTTTCCAGAACTTCATTAAGAACTTTTTCATTAATCGGTGAATTTAATTCGTTTTGTCTAGCATTAGAGTGCGATTCTTGATTTTCTACATCAGGAGTATCTGAAAATATTTAAAGTTTATTAATATACATTATTTATCCTACAAAAGAAAACATGATTAATACCTGGGATTAAAATATGTACTATAGCTTCAGACATTTATTCTGTTTAAATTTTTTATATTAATGTTTTTAAATTTAGCTATGGTTAATTTAATCACGTTTTATTTATTTACTTTAACTTAAAACCAATTATTCGTCATAGAAACTTTAAAAAAATATTTTATTTCATGTTTAACCATAAACAGGTGTTCAAAAAATAAATGTATTATAAAAAATGAAAAATTAATGAAAAATAAATTTATGAATAATTAATAACGTATGTGACTAAATTATCCCGTGATATTTAGACGGGTGTGAAGTTGGGTGACCAAAGATAGGTGACTATTTTTCATGCGACTAGTGATAAGAAACATTGTATGCCGGTTGCCTTTCCGTATACTCTAGGCGGCAACCATTTATATTGCAGTTAATAGTTTCTACTTCCATTTTCTAACCACAAGATAGCACCAAGGAATTGCCCCAACAATATTTTATATGTTTTTGTTATAGTAAAATGTCTATTGTTATTTGTTACTAACTGCCATACACCTTTGTAAGTATTCCTACTTAGTGGTCGAAAGGGCCAGGTGACTGTAATAAATGCCAAAAACTTCCAAAATTACTGTATGGCTATATCACGAAGAAAAAAGAACTTTATTCTACATGGTCTGTATGAATTCGTCATATTATTCAAATATTTCTAGTATAACCATTGATTTTATAATAGACTATTATAATAGTATAACCATCAAACGACGCGCAACCCGTGGTATTTCCGCGCAACTCTAATTATACGAGCGAAAATCGGCCTGGTTTTATCAGCGAGTGCGAGCTCTTTATCTTTATTCTTCATGGTTTAAACATTCAAAATGCTGACGTGGATCCTCAAAATATTTTAATACCTTGAACATACATGATACATTTAAAACAATGGTTATATTAATATTTCTATTAAAACATTACAACATTTGATTTAATATACATACTTCAATCTCAGCAGACTTGGATGTATCTGTTCTGTCATTTTTTGTTACTGGACCAAAGTCAAAAAAATCAGAGTGATCTTCAATTTCAACATTTTCTTCATTAGTTGTAGTTAAAGATTCAGCAGCTGAATTTTTAAATATTTTTAAAAGTTTATCAGGAGATCATGTATGAATACAATTTGACCACTTTTTTGTGAACTTAGGATGAGAAAAAGCAGCAAAAGCTGCATGATCATTTTCAACTGTATTAAAACTTAAAATATTAGAAAATCTTCTTTTTATTTTATCTATAAGACTCTTTCGAATTAAATTACAATACATCAATTGTTCACTGTTAATAACCATTAATTTTCGTTGCTAGCATAATAGTATGGGCAACACCATACCGTAGAATACACTTTTATCTCCTTGTAGCATGTCCAATGCTTATGATAAAGGCAACACAAAATAAAAATTCCTCAATGTAATTGTGGTCACAAACAGTAAATCAACACTGCTTTAAATTAAGTGCCTCTAATAAGTTCACTGGATTTTTATTTTTTTTTTTTAATTTGAGATAGTAGGGTAAAAAGGCCACTACTGGAACCACCACCACCACCACCACCACCACCACCACCACCACCACCTCCTCCACCGCCACCGCCGTCGTCACACCGCTTCTCCACCACCGTCATGCCACCGCACGACTCGTCACGTGCGTGACGTTTATTTACCCCTTCACCGCTTACTCCACCATAGATCATGCCACCGCCGCAGCCACTCTCCTCCGGTATATACTATACGCGTACGCACTAAACGCATTTACCTATCTTTATATATATAATTTTTATGTACGTGTGTATGTCACTGAATTCCTCCTCTGGACCGATTTGAATGAATTTTTTTGTATGCATTTGGGTGACGCCCTGGATGTTTTAGATTCACAAGGTGGTTTGGTGAGGTGGTGAGGTAAGGTGCTCACACAGGAATTTTGAGATTTAAGATGGAAATATTTGTTTATAAATGGTTGCTATGTACTGTTTATTTATATTGATGTCAATCGTTACATATTTATAAAGAGGAAAGATATGATTGTTTGTTTGTATTGAATAGGCTCCGAAACTCCTGAACCGATTTAAATGAAATTTGGTACATAAATAGTTTAGACACTGAGAAAGGATATAGACTACTTTTTAATACTAAAAAGGGGTGTAAGGGGTTGAAATATGGGATGGTATGTATTTTGCCCTTACGTAACACCATTATTAATTTTTTTTAATGGACAACGAAGTGCACTTGATCAGCTAGTATTATATATACAGGGTGATTTTTTTTATCGTTAAACACTCATTATTTCAAAAAGTATTGACTTTTTTTCAAATTTTTTTTAAAAATAATTTTAGTCTCATGTTTTTCTACATTTGTATGCATTTTAAATATTTTTTACCCTTATATTTATTAGGTAAACCACCATCGACTTTTGATTTTCAAATGACAACTTATATTAATAATTGCATAAATTAATAAAGCTATTTTTTTCATGAATTTTCCCATAAAAATTTTCAACATTCGTTAACTAGTTGACGAGTTATAGCAGCTCAAAGTTTTGTGGTTTTAGGTGTTATACATACACAGGTACTACATAATCAGCACCTTGTGAACAAGGGTTTTTATTTGTAAAAACCAGTAGCTGTAATAGTAATAAATTCGATATCGTTGAATCCGCGATTGATAATTATTGAACTTTGTACCTATTATAATTGAATGGCTCAAAGCCTGCACGGCGCAAGCACACGTTGTTACGTACAATCCCCTAGACCCCACTCCATACCTTTGGATACGTATGGTTTATTAGACTGATTTTCGATTACGTAAACATACTAATTTTGATCAGCTGTTATTTGTATTGTTATCTGGTTTATTTCTACAAAAACTATTTGCTTACAAAAAAATAATTAATCTATTTTTCAATGTGCATTGTGAATGTAAGTATTAGAATTTCTTCTTTATTTTTTTTTAACAAAACATTCTATAATCACATGTAAAAATAATAAGCACATGCCCATTGAATGAAATACATTTGTTGAACACAATTATTTCTTAAGAAAACAACTTATTTTAATGTCACAATGTCTTAATACATAGTTTATTAAGTTTAGTTAGTTACTAATTTAACAATAAATAGGCTACAACACCATCATTTACCAAAAATCAGATACAAGACAAGGGCAAAGGGGGCAATGTGATAGCTGCTGATGAACAACCTTCTTTTTTTAAACTTTATTAATTATCATTGCCTTCCCTATTTCTGCAGAAATATACAAAATATGTAACATCAGAATTTGGCATCCTACTACAATTTACTTACTTACTAACAGTTTAAAATAAAAATGTATATTTTATAACACTGATTAACTTAAATAATTATATTTTATGTAAAAACACATGCTGATGTCATGAACAGGGTATGAGACAAATATTTACTTAATACATTTACTGATATAATATCAAATAGTTCCAATGGTAATTTTAATTTAACTTAAAAACTTTAAAAAAAATTTCCAAAATTATTTTTCAATGAAATGAGAGTAAATAAAATAAATACAAAGAATCAAACAGACATACAATTTTTTAGATGGGTTCTTTTTGACACATTTTAAGTTTTTAATGTATATTTTCTACTTTAATATGATGGCAAGTGATAATCACTAACAAAAAGGGAGAGAATATCCATTTTTTAGATTTCTTATTTTAATATTTTTTTTTTTCCTTTTTAGCCCTGTACCCTGTTTATGACAGAATTCTTCATATTTTAGACCGATATTATTATGATCCATTCAAAAATTTTACTTTAATAAGCCCAGGACTATGAAAAATCTATTTCAAAATGATGATACAGTTTAATCAAAATGTTCGTTTTGCAGTTAAGCAAAATATGAGTGAAGATATAACACGTATTCAAAAAATTAAAACAAACTTTTCAATCACCCCAGGCTTAAAAAGCAAAATTTAAAAATGGAGTTAATAATATTCTAAATTGAATTTAGTACTAATTATTATTTAATGACAACACCAATCATTGACAGAAATTATTTAACAATGTAGCACAGAATAGTTTTAAATAAATAAAAATGAATATTGACCATTTATATTAGTTACTTAGCAGTAATTTAAATATAATTATTATTATCACATAGATATCTACTTTTTTTTAAAAATTTCTTAATTTGATTTTACAATCTACATATTATTATATTGTGTGTATTAAACATAACATACATATCTATATCTATGTATATTATCTTTTTAATTATAATGATTGATGTTGTCACCACATTTAAATTATTTATAAAATATCATACAAATTATAAAACTTTAACATTAGCACATTTTATAGTTTTCAATACATTTTTTTTCAGTTTGAAGATTGGTTAAATAACTATTGATGTCCTTCTTCACTTATCTCTGTCACTTAAAATCCTCTTAAATTCCCAGTATGTTCCTATTCCGGTATCTTTCATCACTTGCTTCAGAAGTGGAGTTCTAGGCCTTCCTCTTCCAGGTATTCCTTCGATTTTCCCTTGAAAACCTCAACAATTTTATCTGTCCATGGAATTTTTAGCATTCTCCAACACCTTACTTCAAAAGTTTCTATTTTGGCTTTCTCAGCTATCAGTATTGTCCAAGTCTCTGTTCCATATACAGCTACATTCCACACAGCTTTTTATAAGTGATTTTCTGCTGTCCAAACTTATTATTCTATTTGAAGTAAAAAGATTTTTTTTTTATAGTAGGCCTGTTTGGCCTGCTCTCTTCTACATACTGTATCTGTGCGACTTTTCCCATCACTTGTGATTTTGCTCCTGAAGTATGTGAAACTTTGAACCATCTCCAGCAATATCTTATCTAAAACTATGTTTGCTACATATAAGGATCATAGTATTCTGTTGATTTATTGATGTGAAATGTTCTTAAGCCTGTCGTTCATACTTTCAAGTATTGTAGTTAAGTCTTTTTTACTTTCTGCGATAACAGCAACATCATCTTTTCAATACATATCATTGGTAATGTATAGTTATAGTCCAACTACATTTTTACCACTTCTTTGCAATTATCTTGATTATCTAAATTATTAATTGTTAGTCAATATAATAATTAAATAATATGACAGTTAAAAATATACTTATTATTATATTTACTTAATTTATTTTTGTATTTGTATTCTGTTTTCACTTGATTGTATAACAAGCAATGTAGTATCCTGTAGGTACCAATGTTTCATTGGTTATAGGTATACCTACATTTGAACAAAAATTGTATAATATGTATGAATGAATGAGATATATTGTATTATTAATTTTAATTGTACAACTACCAAGTACCAACTAGTAAAACTTACCAATAAATTGTACAAATGCACTCGCCAAGTATTTGATTCACGTGTTATTAACCAATTCAGGTACTTACATAAAATACAATATGTGATAAATATTCTAATTTAAGTATATTACACAAGAACTAAAATAATATTATAAATTCATCATTAAAATTTAACACTTTAAATTGTAATCTGTAAAGTATTAAAAAATAAAATACTTTAATAACAACTCACGATTTAGATATTGTTCTTATGAGTTATGACTTTTTAGTTTCTTATTGTTTGGACCGGGTACCAAAAATTATTATTGTGTATGCCCGGACACCAGATATTCTTCGCGCGCACTACCAATCTCCTACCGACTCATGTACACTATGACGTGTTGTGTGTAACTGTGTAAGTAGCTCAATCGGCAGCGGTCGGGATCGCCTTGCGAATACCGACGAGCTACGTTATGACTGTGAGGTGTATGTGTGTATATATGTTTGTGTGTGTGCTACAATTACACTAATAATAAAAATAATAACAGAAGGTTTTGAGTGAAAAATATTGAGGTTTTAATTTCATCAAACAATTTGTAATATAAATATGATGATAAATAAATAAATAATACTCGGGCCCTTCGGCCTGATGACTAGAACACAAATATGGCTACGGTTAATTGAGCCGTAAGCTCGTACACAATAATCCTATAGGTATAATAGTACTATATAATAAGTGGCCCTCCTGGCCCAACAGAATAAAATAGGTATAAAAATATGATATAAAGTTACCGGTTCGGCACAACCAATAATAGTAATAATAATGAACTACGTAGCAATAATAATAATAATAAATTCAGATACGATAGCAATAATAATAATAATAATTTCAGATACGATAGCAATAATAATAATAATAATAATGATTATATATAATAATAATAATAATGATTATATATAATAATAATAATAATAATGATTATATATAATAATAATAATAATAATAATAAATTCAGATACGATAGCAATAATTGTTCGAAATTGCCGCCGTTTTTATCACGACTTTTGCAACCGGTCCGCGAGACAGCGCATCGCGCGACCCGTGGGCACCGGACGCACCAAAGTGTACATGGTCTCGGCACTAGATATAAAATAAAACAATTTCATTGGCCCGTTCAAAATATTATATTTTACCGCGCTTTCCGCCGCTGATATTTTGATAACAAAATTATTATCAATTATTATTATTATTTATTTAGCTAGGTATATAATATTATATTATGATATCGATATACAGATATATAGATGTATGTATATACCTATTATACCTAATTTAAAAATGTGTACAATTATTAATTATGTATAATTATTATAAATCAAAAATATAAAATACCTTATAGATAGATGGTAGGTACTTTCCATTAACAAGAATTTTGGTTATATTTGTTTTTTAAGTACCAATGCTCAGTATTTTGTACATAAAAAAGTATACCAAAAAGTACCTACAATTTTATAGTGTAAAAAATACAACAATTAATATATAAAACATCTTGGATCCATACATAGTACATACTTAGTAATCACAACATATAGTACCATGATACATATAGTGATGTCCAACAAGTTATGCATGTATGAATTATACTGTAATTTAGTTGTTTTATTGCGTTGACACCATTAATTATAATTTTAATTTAATGCATAATATATAATAGTAATAATATAATAATTAATATAATAATGCAAACTAAAGAACAGAAATGTTTTAGTAAGTACCTTGTTTCATGTTAATAATACATAATTACAAATTGCAATAAATTACATAATTAAACACATTGAAATTGTCACTTATTATTGCCACCTATTATGACAATCACAATTGCAGGTGTATTATTAATGACTAGTTCCATGGGATTTAGCATTTGGTTGATTCATTTTAACATTCATTTGTAAACATCTCTGACGTTTATTTTTTTTAACTTTTTCATTTGACGGTGGCCGAACTACTGCTAGTCTCTTGCTTCCTCTAGTTACTTCTAGCCTTCGGCGGCTTATTGATGTTGGCTGAACATGTATTTTAGCTTTAGATACATGTCGAAGAGGTATCTGTTTTCCTTTGGTAGATAAAAATGTCTCCCAAGAAGTTCTTGTTTTAACATTTGTTAATTTTTTTAAATAGGTGTGCAGTGCATCAGTGGATGATCCAAATTTGTTGTGATGTTCTGTCATAAGATCAATAATTTCTTTGAATTTAGTTGCACTTGTTGGTGAATTAATTTTGGCTTCAAAATCCATATTGTCTGTAATGTCATCGGTATTAATTGAAATTGAATTGTTTTGTATGTTTTGGTATTCATGAGAATTTAATGTGTTTTCGTTTTCATTTAGATCATTACTAGGATTGTATTCTAAAGACTCATAAAATGATATTGGTAGAGCATTTTCTCCAAAAGCCAAAATTGCCATAGAATGTCTATTCTCAGGCGTAACTGGTGGCATATTTGGTAACTTATGTCCATAAAAAAAATAAACAGCTCCCTGATGTTTACAAAAACTTCCCAAACGTCCTTGCTCACAGGTACAGCATCCTAAAGATATATTTACTTCATACATTTCATCTGTTTTTTCACTAGGTACATAAAATATATCATTGCCTAAGCTTTTAATATTTTCAACAGCTAAGTATCCAATTTTTCTTTTTATTGTATTCAAAAATAAGCGTGCTACATTACATCGGCTATTACAAAATTTTCTTATGCGTCGGATATAATACTGTTCCATCACAGTGCATGTGAAATCAATCAAGGAAATTACATTATATGCCTTATTTCGAGACAAAACTATATCCTTATAAATTCTAACACATACCTCACTGAAATTATTAGTTTGATGACCATGGGTTTCATAATTTCTAAAAGAAAGACACCATATTTCTTTACGGCTCCAATAAGAATTAAGATACTTAACCCAATTAGGATATTTCAAAACATACTCATTGCTAATATTAGTTGCAATCAAATAAGCACTCATTGCCATTTCAGTTGTTTGTGCAGTCAACATTTTGCTGAAATAATTGTATAAAATTGGGCGATCACTTTTATCAATATTATTTTCGCTATTCCACAACCATCTCCAAATTGCTTGTGAAACATGAAAACGACATAATAATTGTATAGATTGAGGCCATACTACTTTTAATGCTTCCCTTTCTGCTTTACCATCATCAGTGATGAATATTTTTGGAAATTGTTGACCACCAAATCCATCAATACCAAAACATTTTTGAGCTAATTTAAATCCATTTTCATAATCCACAAATGACTGACCCTTGGTAATTATAACTGCCAACGGAACCGCTCCAACAGCACAAGGTGTAAGCATAAATGTTATTGAATGATTATGTGCATCACACGATGCTGTACTATCGACAAATACAATGTCTTTTGAATAGGCCAAAGTATGGGCACGTTGCATTAAAGGGGTGCAAATTACAACTGAAAATGGATCTTCATTAATAATTACTTTAATTCCATTATTTTCATAAGATGACATTTTTGATTTGAGTTTCTATAAACAAAATATATTATTTTCATAAATATTCTGATAATCTTAATAGTTTATATTTATCAGTTACCTACTTCAATTAATAACAGTACCTACAACCTACGTCCTACATGCTAACACTGAAAATTATAAAATAATGAAATACATGGAGGGATCAAAATCCCATCTTATTAAAATATATTTTCATGATGAGAAAAATACCCTGAAAAATATATATAATATCTGTATGGTTATTTATTATGTAACTTGACACTCTTTGATTACCGAGTATTGTATGTTTACATTTAATTAAATTTCACTTATATTTATAACATCAAATAATAAATTAATTGTGATATTTTTAAGTTGTTGAACTTGATTACTTGAATATATATCTAGTTACTTTCTATGTATTTTAGTAAAATAGTCTAAACCTGGTACTTATTAGTTATATAGATTAGAGTGAGGACTTTTATGCCCTAAAAAATCATCATATATTATATATATGCTTTCAAAAATATACACTGATGCATCAAAAAATATGGGGCTTCAGTAGGGCGCAGGCCAATTGTAACTATTTTAAAAGTAAGGGGTGCAACCGCACACCCTGACAACCCCCCCTAAATGATGCCCTTGGTTAATACTATTACTTATTACTCAAATTTACAAAACTTACATAATATAATCAAATAAATATTTAACAATTATCAAAATACCATAGGTAATAGCCAATAGGTATCTGTATTCTGTAAGAGTGCAATTCAATTTTGACTCCCTAGTTCAACTAATATCTAATAATTATTAATTAAGATTTACCTCTACAATACCTATGCCGATTCTTGGGCCTAAATTATTTTGTCTCCATGTATCGTGCCAATGCTGGACAGTTCTATACTTAGGGTTTAATGATGCGTTAGATATTGCAATTTCATTACCCTCAAGTTCCAATTTGCCTTCATGGTACATAATGGCTTCTGTAATACCTATAAAAGCATAAAAATATTTAAATTTATAACATGTTTCAAATAATAGGTAGATATTCAATCCAAATAAATAAATAATAGAAAAAAAATTACCATATCCATCACTGAAATAACATTCAAATAATTGTCTTGTGTCTTCAGAACTTCTGAGATTGCCTAATGCTTCTGCTGTATTTATGGTGTGGGAATGTTGGAAAAATATATGAATTTCTGCCACTAATCCTTCCTAAACAAATGAATAACACATAACATAATACACTGTGCTAATATTTAAAGTCTGAATCATAGAGTAAGTATACAATAGGCATAAAAAATAATAATAGAAATATACCTTTTCTACCAACTATTGTATAAAGTTAAAGTAATATAATAAAAGAAAAATTTGGTTGAAATTATTTTTACAAACATTTAATTTTTAGACATTTTAATGAAAAAATATAGATACTTTATATATCAGTTTAAAATTTATAGTAAGGTTATTTAATAAATACCTATTAATGTAAGTAAATATTGTATAATATACAATGTATTTGAAAGTAGAACAAATAATTAATCAATAGGCACGTAATGCACTAAGTGTTCCGGCCGCAACACAACTTTAAATATCGGTGCGATATCAATCACGGAGGAGTAGCTGGTCACACACACACACACACACTCGCGCGCACCAGCCGTTATTTTTATATTTATTTTTGTTTAATTATATTTTGTGTCTTGTGAATTATATAACATCATTGCAAATCAGGTATCGGCGCGTTATCTGCTGCCGCCGGCTCGCCGGTCCGCGTAGCTTAACACGGCCGCCGTGATTTTCTGTCTTTAACCGTACGTTGATGCATAAAGACCGGCTCGGCGTGTGCCAAATTATTATTATTTTCTTGCAGGCGCAAATCGCCACATTCTCATTGTAAACGGCGCAAATCGCCATTCATATTATCTATTTTATATTTTGTGAGTGCAAATCACTACTTGTGTTAAATTATATTGTGTAGGCGCAGATCGCCATTTATATTATTATTATTATTTGTTAGTATTATAGCACAGGACCAGCTGGCCAGCCTGCGCTCCACAAATTGTGAGTTTTATTATTATTATTATATTTAAGTATTACCCATTTAATTATTGTACGTGCTTGTGCCAGAAGGGTATTATATTATCATTTTTATATTATAATCATTTAGCCAGCTCTAATAGCTGCCTTTAAGAATATTATAATTTTTCCTGTTGGGCCATAAGGGCCGTTTATTTCGTATTATTTTATTTATTATATTGTAGAGCCAGAAGGGCTATTATATATATATATCTTGCTGAGCCACAAGGGCCGCTTATTATTTTTATATTATTATTTTCATAAGAGCTTTTTATATTATCATTATTACCATTTTATTATTATTATTCCATAGCTGAATCTATTTATTATTATTATTGTTACGTATGTGAATTACTATTATTATTGTTGCTACGTATATTTGAGTTATTATTATTATTGCTACAAGGCTCATTATATTATTATTATTATTATTGTTTAGTAACTGATTAATTATTATTATTATTATTACACATCTCATTATATTATATTATTACTATTATTGGTTGTGCCGAATCGGCATTGTATGATAAACATACATATTTTTACTTGTTGGGCCAAAAGGGCCGTAGTTTATTTATTATATTATTGTGCATTATATCATACCTTTTACTAGAAATCTTTTGAGTTACCATTTTATTAGAGTTACCTATTTGTACATTAACTATAAGTACATACACACTCACACATATACACACATATTAGACACAAATACACATAATCACACAACACACACTACGTAGCTCGACAGTTTTTGCCCGGCGACCCCGACCACTACTGCTCGAGCTATACACCACTACACACCCAGCTAGTCCTCCATTTTTACCCTGAGTGTTAGTGGTTAAACAATCAAGTTGGTGTCCGGGTGTCGCGTATTACTATTATATGCTCCCGGCCCGTACACTAAGTAACTATAATATGCTATTGTACATATTAAACTGTGCAATAATATTATAATCTATAAGTATTATTATTCTTACTTTAACATATTTATCTTTCTTGATAGTATCAGTAGTTGTTTTTTTAACTTTAATACTAACTTTAGCAGGACAACTCATATTTTTAGATTTTTTTAGATTTTTGTCTTTATGAACTTTTTTGAAACTGCTGTGATGGCATGTGTTGTATCGTATACAACAACTTGGATGTTAACGGATAAAGAAAACATTTCTTTTTTTATACATCCTTTTATTTAAGAACAAGACACACAAAAACTCTTAAAGTGGACTGAGCGTTATCGCTCATACAGTGTTACACTTTGTGATGACATTAATATATAACACTTCACCACTATAAAAAAAAATTGAATATAATATGAAAATTTAATATTTTATATTACAAATGAAAACTTATAGTTACTTAATAATAATAAAAAATAATATAATAACATGTATATAATATAATATAATTATAAAAGTGTTGGTAAATACAAATACAAAAATGAGACAAATATACAATTTACCTAAAAAAGTTTATTGATAATATTTAGCTGGTTTCCTAATAGTTCTCTTAGGTCTTTGTTGGTTATTAGTGGTGTTTAAGGTTGTTTCAGAGATTGGACTTTTATAACCATTGTTATTTGAATCAGTGTCAGTATTAGAAATTTGTTCATGGTTGGATTGTTTAATTTTTAACATTTGATCTACATGACGTTTCCAAATGTGGTTTTCATCTGTGGTGACCTGATAATTTCTAGTACCTAATATTTTTGTTACTACAGCTGTTTTCCACTTTGAGCTTGGAGATCTATAATCCCTTACTAACACTTTTTCATTTGTATTAAAAGTAACATCTCTCCTTCCGCTATTTTTAATTTGAGTAATTTGTTTACCTAGGACTATGTCGTCAGTTTGTGGTTTGAGTAGATCAAAAATAAATCTTACTGACTTTCCTAATAGAACCTTAGTAGGAGTTTCCTTTGTGGTAGTATGAGGAGTGTTTCTGTATTGAAACAAAAATTTATTCAGTTCAACATCTAGATCAGATTTAACAGGACTTTTTATGATTTTTTTAATAAAATTTTTAATTATTTTTACAGCGCTTTCAGCAGCACCATTACTTTGCGGATGGTAAGGGACTCCAACTAAATGCATGATACCATACATTTTTAAGAATGAATGGAAAGCTTCATTAGAAAAACATTTAGCACCATCAGATGTGATTGATTTAGGTAGACCAAATCTAGAAAAAACTTCAGTTAAATGCTTTATGACTGTGGTAGTGTTAAGAGAATTTACTTTGAAACATTCAATCCATTTGGATGTGGCATCAACTAAAACAAAAAAAACTTGACCGAAAACTGGCCCTAGAAAATCAATGTGGATTCTTGTCCAAGGTTTAGTAGGCCATTCAAAAGGTTTTAGAATTGCTTTTGGAGGGATTGCTCTATTTTCACAACATACTTCACAACTATTTGTTAACTTTTCTATTTCACCATCTAGTAAAGGCCACCAAAAATAAGCTCTAGCTAAACTTTTCATTTTTGTTGTACCCTGATGTGATTCATGTAATTGATCTAATAATTTATTTCGAAACTTTGCAGGAATTATTATTCTATAACCCCACATTAACACATTTTGTTCTATAGTTAACTCATTTTTTCTTTTATAATAGGGTATTGTATTTGGATCTTTATTGGAATCATTTGGCCAATTATCAGTAGAAACATAATCAATGATTTTTGAAATGATAAAATCAGACCTAGTCGCTTTTTTAATTTTGAGCCAGTCTAAAATCCAATTTGATTCATCATTTATAAAATTTAAATAATTAGTGTTTGCTTCTATGTCTATTTGTTTACTCTGTATGGATAATCTAGATAAATAATCAGCTGGATTATTATTGGTGGAAACCCATTCAATATTAAATTTGTAAGCCATCAAAATATAAGCCCAACGCTGTAAACGATTCGCAGCAATTGTGGGAATGCCTTTATTTGGATTTAAAATGTGTGCTATGGGTTTATTATCTGTTACTAAAGTAAAATGTTTTCCAAATAGAAAATCATGAAATTTTTTAACTCCAAAAATAATTGCTAGTCCTTCTCTTTCTAACTGTGGATATTTTTGCTCAGCTTTTGTTAATAAGTGTGATGCAAATGCTATTGGTCTTTCTGTATTGTCATTGTAGACATGTGATAAAATAGCACCAACTGCAATGCTAGATGCATCAACAGTTAATTTTAATGGTAATTTAGAATCAAAATTAGCTAAAACTCTGTTAGAAATTAGCAGTTTTTTAATTTGATTGAAAGCGTTATTACATTTATTAGACCAAATAAAATTCTCTTCCTTTCTAGTCAGTTTATATAGTGGTTCTAACAATTTAGCTGAATTGGGTATATATTTGATATAATATGTAACCATACCTAAAAAACTTTTCAGCTCAGATAAAGAAGTAGGTACACTAACATTTTTAATGGCTTCAATATGTTTTTCAGTGGTATGTATACCGTTTTTGTCCAAAATATGACCCAAATATTCAATGGAATTTTTAAGAAATTTACACTTTTCAACTTTAACTTTTAAACCAGAATTTTGAAGTTTGTTTAACACAGACTCTAATCTATTATTATGTTCTGGTCTAGTTTTACCAGATATAGATATATCATCTTGAAAAACTGTGACACCAACCATGTCCCCAATAGTTTGTTCTAAGACTCTTTGAAATATGCTAGCAGCACAATTTATGCCATATGGTAGCCTAGTGAAAGCATATAATCCTAAATGTGTATTTATTACAACTAAATTTCTAGACTCTTCAGATAAAATAAACTGTGCATATGCATCTTTGAGATCAATTTTGCTAAAATAAACACCATTAGTATGTTTTGTGAATAAATAATCAATTTTAGGTAAAGGGTGTTGGGTACCTTGTAAGACAGGGTTCAGAGTTACACTGAAATCCCCGCATAATCTGATAGTATTATCTTGTTTAAGGACTGGGACAACAGGTGTTGCCCATTTGGAATGTTCAATTGGAACTAAAACACCATTCTTAACCAATCTATTGATTTCAATTTCCACTTTGTTTTTTAACGCAAAAGGTACAAATCTGGGTTTAAAAAACTTTGGTGTACAATTTTGGTCTACAAAAAGAGTAATTTTATATTTTGAGAAAGTGCCTAAACCTTTTTCAAAGACCTTAGAGTACTTTTGACATAATGATTTTATATCTTTAGGTTCATCGTTAGTATATAACAATTTTGTATAATTAACATCTTGAGTTATAGACAGATTAAGTTTTTTAAAATCATTCCTACCAATAAGTGGAGGTCCTCCATTTTTAATAACATACAAAACAATTTGGCCTTTATTAGAATTACATTCAAAATTTAAATTAAGTTTGCCTAAAGGTTTAAAATGCTTACCAATATAATCTTTTAAAATAATATCATTTTCATTTAATTTAATGTGACTAAAATTTTCTAAATAACAACTTTCACTTACAAGAGAATGCAAACTACCAGTATCAATTTGAAATTTAATGTTTATGTCATTTAGTTGTAAATTTAGTTCTAAAGGTTCCAATGTTTCATTACTTGGTTCAGAAATTAATTTGAAAATGTCTGATACACCCAAAAAAATGTCATCGTCATCAGAAGCAATATTTTTATTTTCTATATAATGAGTATTGTGAGATTTATTTTTTTGATTAAATTTATTTTTATTTTTACACATGGGAGCTAAATGTCCCACTAAATGACATAAATTACAAGTATAACCTTTGTACTTACAATCGTTTGATTTATGGTTTTGACGACCGCATACTTGACATTTCTGTTTGTGAGTTTCGCCGGCTTCATCTTTCTGTGAGTTCTTTGAATACTGTTTATTTATTGTCTTCTTTGTGGATTTCATGTGGGTAAATTTATTTCCTTTTACAAAATTTACTTCATTTGGTTCTTGATTATTTTTCGCAGCATTTTTACTGGCCATTTCCTTCGCAAGAGCAATGTCCATCATTTTGTTCATAGTGATATTTTGGTTTGTGGCATCTTCTTCAAATAATCTTTCTTTAAATTGTTTATCAAGACCCAGAGTGAAAATGTCTCTTAAAACAATGTTTAGTTCAGTACCAAAACCACAAGGTATGGATAAGGTGCGTACTCGAGCAGCCCATTCTGCAACCGTTTCCATAGGATTTTTCTCCGCTCTGTAAAATTCATATCTGGCAGAAAAATACGATTTTACAGGTGTGAAATGTGCATCTAATAATTTGATTAGATCATTGAATGATTTTGCTTCAATGTCCAACGGCACACATAAACTTGCGAGTAAGGACAACGTTTCGTCACTTAGCGCAGTTATTAAAATGGCTTTCATTTTGAGGTCACTTGAAACATCACCAGCAATGAAACTATTTGTTAACTTTAATTTAAAAGTTTTCCATTCACCGGAACGGTGATCAAATGACATGTGGTTAAGTCCAATATATGCCGCCATATTATTTCCCGAGTTGTTACCAGATGCAATGTTTGCCGTACTTGTTTCCGAATTTGCGGATTTGGTTTTCACCGTCTTCGTCGCCATATTTGTTGTATCTTATACAACAACTTGGATGTTAACGGATAAAGAAAACATTTCTTTTTTTATACATCCTTTTATTTAAGAACAAGACACACAAAAACTCTTAAAGTGGACTGAGCGTTATCGCTCATACAGTGTTACACTTTGTGATGACATTAATATATAACAGCATGCATAATCCTTTCTGAAATATAAATGTACAATACTTATGTATATTATATTTACATTACACAATTACACACTTCATTATAAATTCTTTAAAATGTACGTACCTGCATACAAAACGTTCACTAATTTTGTTGGAATTTCTTACTATCCAATTTGTGTAAGTCAGCGATGAAAATTCATTTACCCATTTGTCACATTGTTCAAAATTTAGTATATTTGAACGAAGTGAGTAGTTATTTCCACTAGAAATATCCAAAATTTTGGTAAAAAATGACTGGTAAATTTGACACATTTAAATACGAAGACGTTTCCATTTTAAAAATTCTAATAATTTAACCAATATAACCGTATCATAATATTATAATTATATATCCTAATTTATAATATAGGAACTAGGTAGTATCGTAGTTTAATATTATAATATATTATATTCTATTTTTAGACTTGATGTTTTAGTAGTTGATACTAGAATTAATACTTGATACTTGAGAATAATTGATAATAATAATTTTGTTATCATCTTGTAATCATAATTCATAATAAGAAGCAAACTTAGCAAACTTTTTTCTTAACCATTCATAAATCACTAAACATTCTTTTAACTTTTAAGGTGTAAAAATTTAATTATTAATCATTTAGGTAAGTAGGTAGATAGGTTTGGTGTTTTACTAAGCCAAGATCTACTTTTTGGTTTGCATTAACTAGTCATTAATAATAAACCTGCAATTGTGATTGTCATAATAGGTGGCAATAATAAGTGACAATTTCAATGTGTTTAATTATGTAATTTATTGCAATTTGCAATTATGTATTATTAACATGAAACAAGGTACTTACTAAAACATTTCTGTTCTTTAGTTTGCATTATTATATTAATTATTATATTATTACTATTATATATTATGAATTAAATTAAAATTATAATTAATGGTGTCAACGCAATAAAACAACTAAATTACAGTATAATTCATACATGCATAACTTGTTGGACATCACTATATGTATCATGGTACTATATGTTGTGATTACTAAGTATGTAATATGTATGGATCCAAGATGTTTTAAATATTAATTGTTGTATTTTTTACACTATAAAATTGTAGGTACTTTTTGGTATACTTTTTTATGTACCAAATACTGAGCATTGGTACTTAAAAAACAAATATAACCAAAATTCTTGTTAATGGAAAGTACCTACCATCTAGGTACCCATAAGGTATTTTATATTTTTGATTTATAATAATTATATATAATTAATAATTGTACACATTTTTAAGATTTTAAAAGGTATTGTATTAGGTACATACATACATCTAGAATTTCAAAATAAGTGGTATATTATAATACTACTACATTATAATATAATATTATAATGTATTATATTACTATTCAGTACTATAGATATTACACAAATATAAATTAGTATTATTTTGTAAAATGACCAAGTGCAACTAAAAAAGTATTAATATATCATATAATATATCAATATCATATAATTTTATATCCAATATAGGTACAAATATAACCAAAATTCTTGTTAATGGAAAGTACCTACCATCTATCTATAAGGTATTTTATATTTTTGATTTATAATAATTATACATAACTAATAATTGTACACATTTTTAAATTAGGTATAATAGGTATATACATACATCTATATATCTGTATATCGATATCATAATATAATATTATATACCTAGCAAAATAAATAATAATAATAATTGATAATAATTTTGTTATCAAAATATCAGCGGCGGAAAGCGCGGTAAAATATAATATTTTGAACGGGCCAATGAAATTGTTTTATTTTATATCTAGTGCCGAGACCATGTACACTTTGGTAATATGCACACCGGACTCCGGCCGAGTCGCCGCCGGCGACCTAGAAGTTGTCTTTGCCATAGAAAAATAAGTAAATAGAAAGAGCACTCCCAGCGGAGTGTTTGTAGAAGTAATAGCGCTCCCGGTGGTTGTCTACCATGACTAATATTCAAAAATTATTTTACCGCTTTTTTTAAATTTCAGTAAATTTTATTATTATTCTCCTTTTTAAATATATTTCTGTCTGTTATAATCTTACATTTTATTGTATTATAGTTATTTAACTACTACAATAAAATTTATTTTAAAATTAATACAAAATATGATAAATATTATAATACTGATTACAGGTGATTAAACACATTTATTAAACTAAAAATATTGAACACTTATGATACATATTACAGTTCTAAATAAGCATATTAAATTTTATTTTTTACATGAATATGGATATCTTACAGTTATAAAGATTAAACAAAAATTACAACATTTCTTACTATTTGACAGAATGAGTTGATACTAAATTATTTACAAATATAGATTTAAAATTTAAATGAACACTATAAATTAAAACAGGTAGGATTTATTCTTAGGATAATCTTAACTATTATATATTTAATTTGTTGCAGTTTTTTAGAATTTTGTGTTTTTTTAATTTGAAATGTTTGTAATAATTTTCAGCAAGATAAAAAATTGAACCCCCTTCAGAACAAAGTATTTTTAACTTCTCCCCTCTTAATAGTCTATTAACATTTGATGTAAAAGCAAAAATTAGTATATTAAATGAATAATTTAAAAATAAGTTTTTGGTATCATGAACTGTACATAAATTACCAATTTTAATTTTAGGACTTATATTATTTATAAAATTATATTTAATATGTGGTTCTTTGAAAATAATGTTGATATGAGAATTAAATTCAGTTAAAATCTGACCATAAATATTGGCTGACAATAGTGATGGGGTTTGTAATGTACAGTTGTTATATTGGCGTGCCTTAATAATTTCATTATTTTTTAAAGTTTTAGATCTTAACACTTCTAAACAAAATTTACAATTTGAAGTTTTTAACTTTATTTTTTTCACTACTGCACCAGCAACATAGGATTGACATACGAGGGCTAATTTAGATTTTCTAGGTTGGGTGGTTTTTACATTTATCGGAAATTGATTATTTATAATGGGTATATTGGAATTGGACATATCTAATGTTAAAAACTGCTTGAGATTGGCTATATTTACACAACTGTCTTCTTGACAATTTGCACCAACAGAATAAGTTGATATTAAATTATTTACAAATAAAGATTTAAATGAACACTGAAAATTAAAACAAGTGGGATTTGTATTTCGCATGCCATGGCTGCGAACTTGACAAAAAAAATTTTCAACAGGGTCTTGGTTGAAAGAACGAAGAGTTATAAATTTAAAACCTGAACTTAGTAACTTCTTACACAAATACTGAAAACCTTTAATAGTAGATATCCAGTGTTTTATGCTAGGAATTTTTATATTCAGCTGCATACTTTGAAGAATTACTATTGCTTCCTCCCAGAACTTCCAATGACCTGATGTAGAAGTTACTGCACTGCGTAATTCTTTTCCTGGCTGAAGATTTGTTGAGCTACTATTCACACTATCAAACAGCTTATCAATAAAAAGACAAAATTTTGCAGTGTCTGATGCTTCTTTGTCTAATTTGTCTTCTTTGTCACCTTAAATAATTAATACAATATGTATAAATATTAATAATTATTATATAATGTAATGCAATAATTTAATGTTTTATTGTTACTTACTTGACCATTCGGAAAGTAAAAGCATAATGCTTCCAACTCTTTGGCTTAAAACTTGGGCTGCCACAGAAACTTTCAATTTGCGCAACTTATCAGGATAAATATGAGAATCTGTGAGCTTTGGAACCATTCTTTCCCCAATATCAAGACGCCCTTTGTCAATCTCATAGAAATCAACAATATGTTTCCACCTGGCTGTTCTCATAGTACCATTTATTGAATAAGTTAGGTCTTTAGTAACTAAGTTATTACGTATTCCCTTTAACAAGTGAGGTGGATCATAAAGAGGAACTATTTCTTGATCGTTAACTTCAAATCCAAATGATCGTTTATAGATTTTGTTTTTTACATATTCCTGTTCAGTGTCACGCATTAAAATATTAATTGCAGCAACATTGGTAGGCGCCTGATCACATACAGTACAAACAATATTAAGGCCAGTTGACTGAACAGCGCATATAACTTCTTTCAAAGCTACCACAAGATCTGGTGTCTTTATTCCACTCTGTACAAAATAATAAGCTATAGGCTGCTTAAATTTATGTTTAACACCTCGAACGATGAATGTAAGAGCCTTATCTGCAAATTTGGGTCGACGAATGTTTCTTCCAAGATCTTCTACTCCTATAATTTTGTCTTCAGCTTCTGAATATTGCACACCAGCAGATAACGAAATCTCATCAAAAATTAAAACACAAGTTTTGTCTAATTGGTTTTTAATTTCACTGACGGTGAGCTTTAAATGCTCGATAATTTCACTGTTAATTCCAGGCTGCAACGGAATTTTACGTAATAAATCCATTATAGTTTTTCTTGAAGGTAATGCAAATACCCTGGACATAAGTCTATAAGCTTTAGCACTTCCTTTGTATAGTGACAAAGCAAACATTTTATCATTAAGAGTATATCTTCTTCCACAAGGATGTAAACTTTGTGCTTTCATCTGGCACTGGAAAAATTTCTTGGTGATATCATTCATATTGTTTAACATCAAGTTATGTTGTTTGATGAACTTTTCAGACATTTTCAATCGTTGTTTTGTACATAACCGTCTTTTGTTCATGATCGATAATGATTTTTTCATGTCAACAATTGCTTTGTAAAGATATTTTTTTTTTGGTGTCATATGTTTAGCTCTAGTAACATTAATATCCATTAGACAGCCTCTACGTTTTATCTTCTTAATAGTGTAATCATTACTGCTAGAACCTGGATCACACACTATAATTGAGGTGGTAGTATCATCAAACAGTTGTATTCCATCAAGATCAGAGTTACCTAACAAATTATAATGTTATTGAGCATTGTACTTAGTTATTAAAACTGTGTTTTATTATATGAACATTAAACCAAAGTGAATGTTCAGATTTGATAATCTTTAATTGTCATAGAAAAAATAATATACAAAATTGGTTTATTTATTATGAGTTATTTTTTCTATTCCAAATTAAGAAATATATATGAAAAAAAAAAAATTTCATAATATTAAATTGTTAACTTACATCTGTTTCTAGACATATCTGTAACGGGCACTTTACAGGTGGAACTAGGATATGTTTCTCCAGGATCTATTTCATCAATTGGTTGTATTCCATCAATATCAGAGTTACCTAACAAAATATAATGTTATTGTATATATTTTATATGTTATTGCATATTTATTGAAATTCTTTAGAATAATTGTTATAATAAATTATACTTACAAGCAGTATTATTTTAAAATGCCTACAGATGTTGTCAGTATATATAAAAAGTAATAATGACATAATATGTATGGTTTAATATAAGTAACATTCAAACGAGTATAATGACATTATGCATATAAAATAGTGTTTGTATAGGTAATGGTTAGGTATGTTTTCACCATATTTTACCCACCACCATTTCCAGATTTAATATGAGAACTACAATAGATATTTGGAAAAATATTGGCCAACAAAATAAAATGTTTAAAATAAGTTGTACCTAATAGGTTTTAACAATACTTTTTAATATATAAAATTATATTAAGTATAATAAGATAAAAAGCGTTAATCACAAACAAATTACTAGCCCTAATTATAATAACTAAATAATTAAATAAAAAAAAAATTAATAATTATCATTCAATCATGCAGTTAGCAAAAAACAAATACTCAAATAGCAGTCTCAATAAAGCAACATATAATAAATTAAATTTACCACAAAATTGACTGGAACACAAGTAGAGTTAGACAATTACTTCATTTCGCTGAATGTTAGATAGGTAGTTAACATTTAAATGATGTATCTACTTACACTAATTTCAAGTGTTTATGATCGAGTATCTATACACATAGTACGTTGATATCAATTAAAAAATGTAAGTATCTTAATTATTTTTAATAAATTAACACAAACATTTAACACGAAAATTGAACATGACTATGGTTCACACAATAATTAGGTAACTCACGAACTGGTAGACATAATGTAGGAATAGCATTATGTTTCAGTAATTTTGTCCCTTTACTATGACAATCTGTATCAAAATGAAGATCACAAACCAAATAACTTTTATAAATTTTCTCTGGTGTCATGGTCAGTAATTTTGGATTACCAGACCTTTCAACCCACTTTATAAATCGTGGTATATCATTTTTCGGGAAACGGTGTTTTGAAATGTTATTTCTACTTTTGCAGCTAAAGACAACACATATTGGTGATGGCATTACAAACAGTTTTTTATACAACGGCTGAATAGAACACTAAAAAATAAAGAAAAGTAAAACGTAAAAAACGGAAAGCATTCAACTTTTGACAGCCATTTATTTTTCTATGCAGAAATTAAAAATTAGAAATTTTAAATTAAATCATACTATCATAGAAAAATAAGTACATAACCTTAAAAACTGTTAGGAATGCCAACATGAGTACTCTCAATGTTCGTACATTGGCACTACTTTTGTCTACCTAGACATCAACCATTTGGGAATACGAGTTAGCAGCCCATGGTCTTTGCCGTACGCTCCATGCGAACAGACCGTGCGATCGTCACGTCGGCCGTTGTTTTTAGTGCCGTTAGCCACAGCTTTGTGGTTCGTCTCGCATGTCCAGTGTCATTCGATGTCGCGTTGTTTCGCAGTTGTGTTCTCGACGCCGCTGTTTCCGTCCTTGATGTCGAAACGTTTGTGGTCAAGCGTTTGGCTGTTGCCCGCCCGTTGTTCGTTGTCGCGTGTTCGTCGCCGTTGTCGCCGGTGCGTACGAGTTACGTAATTCGGTCTTGCGATTCGGCCGAATCAGATCCATTTCCCCAGCCCCACCATATTGAAATTTCGAAAAAAAAAATTTTTTCATTCGATTGTGCTACGTTAGTGCTGTTTGTTCTACTTGGTCTCACGTTTGTGCTGACTTCCTAATCCTATGAAATACAATTTTAAGTATAGCGGGGCTGTCGAAATGTTAGCCCCACTATTTTTGAATTTCGTAATTTTTTTTTTCATTCGATTGTGCTATGTTAGTGCCGTTTGTTCTACTTGGTCTCGCGTTTGTGCTGACTTCCTAACCCTATGAAATACAATTTTAAGTATAGCGGGGCTGTCGAAATGTTAGCCCCACTATTTTGGAATTTCGTAATTTTTTTTTTTTCATTCGATTGTGCTACGTTAGTGCCGTTTGTTCTACTTGGTCTCGCGTTTGTGCTGACTTCCTAACCCTATGAAATAACATTTTAGGTATAGCGGGGCTGAAGAAATGTTAGCCCCACCATTTTGGAATTTCGAAAAAAAAAAATAGTTGATTCTTGATACACACTATCAATTAGTTGTTTAGTAAGAATCACTAAAATTTGCAGTTACTTCATTAAGTGAACAAACTTAATTATATTATTGTATAGTGTTATTGTGTTAATACCTTTTATTATTTTCCCATTTTCATGTCCTTATATCAATCACTTGATTAATATAGTATAATAACTTCTAATTAAATATATAGCCTTTTATATCTATATATTATATATAAAAAAATTAATACTTAATATTGAGTGAGTAAATTTAGAGATAAGCTAATTTTAAGATTAAAGTTAGAAAACAACTTTCGATTTCGGGTGAACACCTTTTTTAAAATTATATTGTTAAATAATATTGATGCACAGATGATGTAAGACCTTTTAAATGGTCAAGCGCAAACATTGTATAATTCAAAAATCGAACGATGTGCAACTGTCTTACAATAGTACTATACTATTAACAATAGTAATGCGCAAACGACAACTTGCACTATTTTTTATAATAATAATGCATTATTATTATCCAACATAGGTTATCTGCATTACCAATATTATGATTAGGTATAGAAATTAGAAGGTGATATTACTATAATTATAAACTATAAAGATGTTAATCAGGAAATTGCCCAAGGCCGTACATGACTAATAATATAAGATCATTTTTAAATATTTTTTGTTGAAGTATATACCTATTTATATTAAAATATATTTATATTTTTTATATTTTTATTTTAATACCTACAAAAAATATTCAATATCAATGTACCTATATTTCTTGAGTGATGAGTGCTAGTAAAATTTTGCCATTAATGTCTAAATGTGTCACTGATAATAATTCATTAATAGTTCAAACAATTTAATAACATTCAAAATAAAAATCAAAGTATTTATCACAAATAAATTGTATAGTAAACGAATCAAATAAACTGTGTAAGAAATAATATTATATATTATATAATAATAAAAATGAAAAAAAAAACTTAAGAGTGGTATTATAATAATTATAGTTTTTCCATAAAAAAAGTAACAGTAAAATAAAAATAAAAATAATGATAATGATAATGTCCTCCATATATCATATTATTGGTATTATATTACAAATGTACTCACATATTTTGCATTAGGTACATTTAAATAGTGTAAATAATCATTTCTGCATTAACAACTGTAGTGTCTTTACATTTTTGTGGGATATTGTTATAATCATCATATAATTCCCATTTATTTTACCCTTCTCGAAAACAAAATGATGTATAATGACCAATACTATCCACAGTTATATGTGTTGGTCTGGATAAATGTATGACCCCACGAAGTTTGTAAATTTGTCGTTTAATTGTGATAAAAGCTGGTATATCTTTTAATTTTATTTGTATTCCTGAAACATATGCATTTTGGTCTTGAATTAGCTCAACATCTGTGTTGTCGGTGATAGGAATTTTCTCAAAATCTATGTTGGGTGTGGTCATTATTAAAATGTGTTCTCCGTATCTGTAACGCGAATATCAAATAACATTAGTAATTAATGACTAATTACTTATGATAAAAGAGTAATTCTAAAACAAACATGAGAAAATATTCTATAAACTTATTCTACTTCTATAAATTTTCCCTATCAAATATTGTCAAATGATGACTTATAATATTCTGGTATAATGGGTAATTCAAAATTTATGTTACAGCCATTTTATCATATAAATATTCAAATTAGTGAAAAATATATAGTACAAAAGTTTTTTGATTTAAAAACATCTATTACGATTTCATATTTTTATAATCGTTTACAATATTTTAGGGGGGTTTTGGGGGGTCAACTTTAGAAATTCAAATGGAAACCTATGATTTTTTTTGCAAACATAATGTGAAGACATTTTTAAATAAATTTTAGAGCATGAATAACACTAATTAATGCAAAACCCTATGCTTGAGAGCTATTCAAAATTTTTAGAAATTGCATTTTAAATTCTTAACCACACGACGCGCTCCGACAACAGGTAGCAAAATAAATGGTTGAAAAAAATTGTGAAATCATAATAGATATTTCTAAATAAAAAAACTTTTGTGTAATAAATTATTCACTATTTTGAATATTTATATGATAAAATGGTTGTAACATAAATTTTGAATCACCTTCTGGCTTCTATATGAATAGTATCTTTAAATAGGTACTAACATAATATAATATATCATTATCATTTTTCTGGGTACGAGAAGTCTTAGTTTTTTACTTAGTTATACACTACCAAAATTATCAAAAACGATATATTATGTATTTATATAATATAATATATATAAAATATTATATAGATGGAGAATTAAAAGTGAAAATGTACACAGAACGTAATAGAAATAAAACATACATATATATAATTTTATATTATATATATTTGCATAGTAAACGTATATATCAGTTATAAAATATAGGTATTCTTTATAAACAGAAGAAGGTCGAGGATATTTTAGTCCTTTAGAATAAATTAAAACTTCTTTGAAAATGTATATTTTTTAAAATAATTATCTATAGATGAATAACTATATTACTTGTAGATTTATTAATAAAAGCCAAAAAAAACTATATTATTACCCATGTATATTAGATATTTTGCATTCCTACAGAATTAAGTATCCGCATGCCTAAATTATCATATTAATTTGGTAAATATATGTGAAGTACACAACTTGAATATAATACTTAGTAAGTCCACTAATTTTTAAATATCAGTAGTTTGGTATATTATTTTATGAGAAAAAAAAATATTCTTACTTGTATGGATTAATTAAACGACGATTGCATTGGTTGCATTTGTTTACATTTCCGTCAACCATAAGCAGCACGTTAAGATTTTGAATATCATTCACACTTATTAGAATTGGCTGCTGGTTAATTTGCTGACGTGGACAACTGATACAATTCTGGGTGTCCACTCGAGATGGCCAATTTTCTAATAAATTTCTCGCCATGACTTCAATGGTGGTGTCAGCTTGAATGCAAATCAACTGCTCTGGAAGTTCTTTCAGACTACATATTTTTTTTAATATCATGGACCGTTTTCGGTATGTCTGTACATTAATTCCGTCTTTAATAGCATTAATGATAAGTTTAAAAATTAAATAATCATTATTGGAATTAACGAACTCAGCATATAATTTACTGTCACAGTAGCTTGTACATAATACATGAATAATAAAATCAAACGCGCAAGTATTAGAAGAAATGTAAAATTTACCATCAATATAGATACTTTTAAGGTTTGAGCGGTTTCCATTTTTAAGGATTCCAATTACGGGAGATTTCGTTTTGCTGGAATCATTATAAAACAATATTGTTGGATCTTTTTGTAAATAATTTGATCTTTTTTTATTTTTTTTTGTCTCTCCTCTCCAGTTTTCTTCTGCGTTTAGCTCATTTCTTGTATGATTAGATGACTTATTCTTACATTGGTGACAAATCCGTTTCTCACCAAATCCTTCTTCTCCCCCAAGTATACTATAAGAACATCCATCTATTATGTGCACAGATTTCTTACATAAGTCACATATATGTGCACCGGTTGGTTTATGACCGTTAATACAAACCATACAAATGTTTTCATTTTCAGTAAACAATGTTTGTATTGGCTGGTTTTCGTCATGGTATAAATATTTTTGTTGACTTAAATTTTCTTTAGTTTGAATTAGTTCATTTTCATCAAAATTTATCGTACTTACATTTTCATCTAAAGCAAATGAACAAATGGAAATTTGTTCATTCTCATAAAATTGCACTTGGGCATTTTCTCCTAGCTCCATTTGTAAGTTTTCATCATTATTTTCTTGATTGTTAATATCTGATGCAACTAAGTTCATTGTACCTGTAAAGGAGTTGATGTGGGTTGTTAAAAATCGATCAATTCTTAAAGAAAGTGTAGTATGTTTAAAAACCCTATTCTTTAAGTCATTGAATTGACTTTCAGATGATGCACTTGTTTGTGTAATATTACCAAAACCAAAAAAAGGAACCATCACAGCAGTCCAACATGTCAAAAGTTTACAAAATTGCAATAATCTTTTTGCAATTTTAATATTGTGTTGATGGTTATCTCGATCTCCATGATCATGTATTTTAGATAAATCAACACAATTATTATATAAAACTTTAATAATCTTGAAGTATTCTGGATCAGAAGTTAAAATATTTATATCTGAATCTGTTTCACACTCGTTTAGTTCTAAAATGTCATCATTATTTTGGTCATTTGGAGTATCTTCAATTGATGCAATTTTTAACTCATTTTTATACCGTTCACATAAGTTCAGTTCTCCAGTTATTTCATTTGTCCCTTCTGTTTCAAACAAAGCCACAATAAAAATTGATTTAAGCAAATACTTTATTGTTTCAAAATCTGTTGACTGAATAACAAGATCAATCGATCGGAGATAAAAATTTTTAATTCTATATGAAGATGTCTTGAATTCTGGCCATGAGCTTAATAACTTCATTATATGGTTAAAATCGTTCCTGATCATAGTTGTTGGGAGTGGATACTTATTATCCTCGATAATCCAAGATGAACATACATCTAAATACATATTAAGTGAACTATACTGAGTAAATGATTTCACTGACGCTGACATTAATGCTAAAGATTGATCCATAACTACAATTTTTGGACAAGGTGCACCATCTTTAACCCATTCTTGCAACCAATGACATATACTATTAGTATCATGACGCTCAGATAACATATGAGCTACTCCATATTGTCTTTTTATAGTATGATCCATAACAACAACTTCATATAAAAAATATTTGCCGTTTTTCGACCAGAAATAAGTACAGGGCGCTGTACTACTCCTCCGGTTGCATCAATACTAATAACTGAGTTGACGTTGTGTTTGATATATTGCCTGTAAACATTTAATTCATTACCAGACCAATAAT